>VYXF01000201.1:74836-203410 GCA_013397295.1 Polioptila caerulea
GATCCACGTGCTCCGGGCTGATGCGGCTGGCGGCGGCGGGAGCCTGAAACTCGGGGGTTCCTTCCTGTTGAGGGAGAATTTTGAAGAGAGGGCAATAAAGTTTCCATCTTGTGAAGGTGTGGAGGCTGGTGCATCTGCAAAGTTGTAGCAGTTTTGTGTTATGGCAAATGTTTACGATGTTTGCACTTACTACGTTATAAAAACCTTTTTTGGTCTAAATGTCTGTATGAATTAATACTAGGAATGTTGCCTAAATAGTATGTGAGAAACAGCGACATGGTCAAGCATACCTGTGTGTGTGCTTTGGGTTGTAAGCATCCCGTGGCGTTTTGTGCAGTAGATGTTAATGTCAGTGGGTCGCCCAAAATGAGTGTTGTATTGTAGCAGTGTATATTCCAGTGTATATTCCAGGGTTGAATGGTTACTGTGGTTGCCCTACAATTCATGTTCAGACATCCAAGGATGATTATTTCTTGCCAGTGCAGTATAGCATGAAGAGTTCTTGTTCAGCTCATGGTTGCCATTTCTAGCTTTGTTATGTCCCAGACACATCTGTTCTATAGACATTGCTGACACTTCTGTTCTTACTGGTATGTTTTCATACACGGTCAAATATGAGATGTAATTTAACAAACCTGCATTCAGACTGGCAATATAATTTAATGTGACACAGACTTACATGTGGAATCTATATCACATGTGGCTTTTTTTTTTTTTCACACCATATATAACACCTCCCTGTTCTTTAGTAAGAAGTTAGTAGAAGTGTCCAGACAGTCATATTCAAATCATCTTTCAAACATTTTTTTTGTCTGCCGTGTAGATTGGGAAGCATGGCTGCTAAGAAACTAAGAAGAGCACAGTTGTCTCAGGAAATGTGTGAAAGGCTGAGTCGCTATCAGATCACTACCTGTCAGGTGAAAGAGTTATTTTGTTTGTAGGGGGTGGGTTTTTTGTGGATTGGTGTTTTTTTTGTTTATGTGGGTTTCTTTTTTTTTTTTTCTAGGTATGGGGTTTTTTGTTGGTTTTTGGGGGTTTTTTTTGGTTTGTTTTTTTTTTGTGTGTGTGCATGAACATGTTCATGCATGTTGAGTTCAGTTTTTGGCAGCTTTACTTTTGGGAGCTTTCTATAAAGTAGGGAGCATATCAGGCTATCTGGCCTGCTGCCTTGTAAAAATAGAACTTTAAAATATGCCTAACTAAAACATTTAAACTTTTATATACTTACTATCCCTGTGGAGGTAGGGAAGTCGCAGAAGCAGCTCTGTGGAGAAGGACCTGGGGGTGCTGGGGGAGCCAGCAGTGCCCTGGTGGCCCAGAAGGCCAATGGGACCCTGAGCTGCATTAGGAGGAGCATTGGCAGCAGGTCAAGGGAGGGGATCCTGCCCCTCTGCCCAGCCCTGGTGAGGGCACATCTGGAGTGCTGTGTCCAGTTCTGGGCTCCTCAGCACCAGAAAGACAGAGAGATTCTGGAGTGGGTCCAGCAGAGGGCTGTAAAGATGAAGAGGGGATTGAAATATACCTCTTATGAGGAAAAGATGAGAGAGAGACCTGGGCCTTTTCAGCCTCAAGAAGAGACAACTGAGAGGGGATCTCATCAATGTGTAAAACTATCTGAAGGGAGAGTTGCTAAACCTGCAGAATATGTACTAATTTTGGACAGATTGCATCAGTTTAGTCCCCAGCCTGGATTTCTAGGTTGAGCTCTCTGAATTGCTCTGTAATCTTTCAGGACTTCTTATGTCTTTCCCTCCTGGAGCTAATGAAAGTGACGGGACAGAGCTACTATGAGGTGCAGAAGCTTCTTTGTAAAGTCAGCCGAGCTTGTGCTCCCAAAATGCAGACAGTAAGTATGTGTGTGTTGGTCCTGTTGTTGATGCAAAATCTGTGAAAAACCTGAACATTGTCGCTCATCTTTTTAGCTGATGGGTGTCTCAGTTTTATTGCACAACGACATAATGTTTTTATTTTTAAGTGTAGGTCTCTGATGCACTTTAGGTTGATGCAGTTACATTAGGTATTAGCCCCATGAGATTGTTCAGGCTTGCAGCATTGGTTCTGAGTTCAGTAGGGAAATAAGTCATACTCTCTGCCAATCCAGCATGTAAAAATTCCTTCTAGTTTGTATTCTGCAGCTAAGAAAATAAAAATTTTGTTCATTACAAGCAAATAATAAGAATTTTGGTATACATTTTTTTTAGATATAAAAGTGGTGACAAGAACTGAAGTGATCCTGAAAATAATTTCTTGAGGACTTTTTCCACCCATGTAAATGAGTTGTAGTGTGCCTTAGGCTACAGTAGCCTAGCTGGGTAGGGTGCAAGAGGGAAACATGTTAGCTGCAATGCAGTGGTTGTATTTCCTTTTATTTTTTGAATTAATGTGAAAAGATGTCTTTTAGAACAGAGCGGATACAGACCGTTCTGACCTCAGTCAGTGCAACCCCCTTTTTATTCCTTACAAAAATAATCCATGTTCAACTTTATTTTGTGTAATTGGCATAGTAATTATAGGAATAATTCTCTGAAACTTTAAAATCACTAATATGCTGCAATAAAGTTAGTAATAGAAGAATTAGTATGACTTTTACTGAATGTATTTAAAGCTAGCAATTGGTAATGAACATTACCAATCAATTGATCAGGGAGTTTTACAGGGTGCAAACAAACCTTGTTAAATAGCAGCAGAGACAACTTTTGTCATGTCGTGATTTAGGGCTTATTATTTAATATTGTGGTGAGGGAGAGGAAAAAAGAGTTAAATTTACTCTGTGAGCTATAAATGGAGTGTAAATACAAGGAAGGGTGATGAGCTAAGGGCAGACTACAGCTGAGTATCACAATACTTCTCTCATTGTCAAGTGTTAAGTCATACTAGGTTGTTCAAAGCAAATGCAGTTTTCCTATTTCCATTTTAAAAAAGCATTTCTGACTTGCTTGTTTTCTTTTGCTATTTTTCCCTCTTTTTGTAGGCTTATGAAATGAAACTAAGGAAGTCTGTCAATCCTTCTTCAGCCTTTTTGTCCACCACGCTTCATGGTTTGGATAGAGTCCTGCATGGTGGAGTGCCTTGTGGATCCCTCACAGAGGTAACTTGTTTAATATATTTTACTCTAGTTGAGCAATCTACCTAGAAATCAAAAGTCACAGATAGGCTGGACTGTCTTGGGTCAGGTGCTTCAAACACAAAATAAACAAAAATTTTTCGATGAGAACAGTCCTTGCCAAGTGCTTTTCTTTTTCTACTCTAGCAAATTGTCACAGTTGAGAAATAAAAGTGGAAAGTGGTGAAAATCTTACTATGAAGAAAAGGTTTTTTTTGCATCCTCTAATCAAGCTGGATTGATTTGGATCTCTGATAGAAATGACTTATGAAATCTAACAGTGATTTAAAACATAATAGAGTTCAAGCAACACTGAGTTGAGACTAAACAGTTTCTGCTCTAGAATCTCTTATGTAATGAGGGTCTATTAGTTTTTAAAGATTCTGAGTATTTCTTTTTGTAGACAATGGAATATACACCATGCAGCTTACCAGGAAAATGTTTAAGAATGCATCCATGAACTTAAATTGATCTGTCAGAATTAATATTTTCTTCATATCTAGGCCTAGCTTTGTTGCCAGTTTACTATAAGAAATTTAGATCAGAAGAACTTAACGGTGAATACTGCAAGTCTTTAAATTCTGGGAGAAACAACTTGCTAAATTCTGTTTCTTTGAAGAAGAGCTGTTCCTGTATAGTAGGAAGTGTATGCAGTTGCCATATGTGTAGTCCTGAGATTGTAACTGTGCTGCTGTTGAGCATAGTGCCTTCAGCAGGAGATGAGCTTTGGTTCCTAAAAATATTTTTTTTATCAGCAGAGCAGTGAATGGACTTTGTCTTTTCTTACGGATTATGATTCATGTGGCCAACTGATAAAATAGCACAGTCCATGTTGGAAAAGAAATGATACTTGTAGCTTGCAGCTACAGTCTGACTTTCCAGGAGTGTGGTACACTCACCATTCCTCATTGAAGTCAGAGAATGGCTGTTCATGTGCTTAAATTTCTGAATTGTGCTTCCTTAGTTGAAATGCAGAGCCACTGCTGCAGAGGCAGGAGGAAGAAATAGGATAGAGATGTGTCTTTTCTGTGATAGATTGATTTGTCCTTGAGCTTGTGACTGGCTCAGGAGTGGTGCCTAAATATTTGGAATATTGAATATGAATTTTTTTTTTCCTGCTATAAAAAACAAGTGGATGCAATCCTTTTGGGTCCTAAGAGCCACATGGTTAATTTACAAGTCTACTGATAATAGTGTCATAAATATTTGTGTTTGTTCTTAATCCTAAATGGAGCTGTCATTCATCAATCAGTGCAGTCTGTCTGATGTGTTCTTGCCTGAAGACCAGGTAGAATGGCTCTAGATCAGTAATAGAATTCAGGCTTGCTGATTGCCATGTTGTTGGCATTGCTCTGGAGGGAGATCTGGGGAAAAGCAGTTGTTAACATGCTGGGAATTTTTAGGGGAGTTTAGCTGACCTTTAAGTTTAATGTTGGTTTTGTCTTGTTTTAAATTTTATTTAAAAGTAAGCTCTGCAAGCAGTTGATCTCAAAGCATGGATGTCAAATACAATTTTCCTGAGATAATATAAAATACTGCTCTACAGGAATTTAATGTAAGTGCTTAATTTTCCGGAGCTATAAATTTGTACACTTCTTAGCCTGGTTGGTTATCACAATACTCAATTTTAATATTCCCCTTCAGTGTTTTCTTAGTATATTTAGCCTTGAAATATAAGAAATCATCAGTAACTGTTGATAAACTGTATCCAAGAATAGTCATAGTTTCTGTATATCATTGTATCTAAAGTTAGTTGGGAGGGAATGAATATATTCAAAGATAGGCCAAACTTTTATCTGAATGTAAATGAAAAGCACAGTATCAGGAAAGGTAATATTGCACTTTTAAGTTTTCTTCTGAATGTGAATATTTTTGTACTCTAAGATATTTTGGTTAAAAATGAGAGAACCTGCCTCGTGCAGTTCTCTGTGATGGGAGATCTCATCAAGGGAGGGAGATGTTGGCTTGTGTACAGGACATGTATTGGATGAGACCAGAACTGCAAGCTTTGCATCCTTCCCACCTACACCTTGGGCTTGGTTGATGACTGATACATAACTATTTAGTCAGAAATAATATAGAGATAACTAGGTAGGATGCTGTGCTGTGATGAATAACTTAAAAGATTAGATGTGTCTAAGAAAAAATAAAACAGTATATTGATTAAGTGTGGAAAGCAATTAGGGTACCTATTAGGGGTTTTTCAGCAAATGAAAAGGCAGATAACCTTAATACAGAAACTGATTTTCTTTCCTTTTAAAGCATGGTCCTAGGGATTTTAAAAAGCATTTTTGCAAGTCTTGAGATCTGAAGTAGTTTAAAAGGTTGGCAGCACTCTAAGTGTTAATCAGGATTGCTAGATGAAATTTTAGTAGAAAGCTAACATTTTGATGCTGTGCTTCTGCTGACTTATGCTCTACTGCAGCTTGTCAACAGGTGTTTTTCTCTTTTTTTTTTTTTTTACTTATTTGAGTGATATTACGATTTAACAATTTTGATTTGCTTTTTTTTACAATTCACTGGAGCATAGCCGACAAGTAGATTGTCTTTTGGCATTTTTGAATTAAGTCTGAGAGAAGCTCTCTTCAAAAGTATGCTGGATGCAGCATTACTTCCTGACTGGTAGGGCTAAATCATTGTCTTTCTGTTACTTTACCCAGCAGTGAGGGTGGCTGGAAACTTGGAATGTGAGTACCTGATCAGAGGGATTAAGACTTGTGGTGGGGTCTTCCACAGCCAAATCTTCTTGCTTTCCGAGAGCCAGAGAGATTTGATTTGCATTACATTGTCTCAGACCATTTTTTTCCCAAGTGACTATTAGGTTTTAAGTTGGAGACTAAATCATAGCTGAAATTCTGTGGTCAGAGCTTTTGGCCAAGTTTTATGAGGAAAAATTAAAATAGTTCCTTTTTTGAATATTGAAGAGTTTAATCTTCTGGTAGATGAAGAATTAGCTCCTTGTGGTTTCATCCAAACCCTTCAGATGTTCCAGAGAAAATAGTATAGAACTTATTGAAGAATAATTTAGCTCTGCCTAATAAGATATATTTTAAAAAACTGTTGTGGTCTTCACATTTCTATCTGAGTGATTTTTTTTTTTCAGAGCAAATGTAGAGTAAAACAAACTAAACAATTTTGTTGCAGACAATTAAATTTGTTAGAGGAATTTCAAGTAGGATTCTGTTGTTCTAAACACTTGCTGAAACAGTGGTAACTAGAATAGAAAGTTGTAGTTTAGTGAAATTGTTCACTGTGGATTATTTAAAAGCCTGTTTTATGGCCCTTTAAGGGAATGCAGATTAAACATGAAGTATTGTTTTTGGGAATAGAAATGCTTTCTTGCTCCATTGGCTTGCTTCCTTGTACTGCAAGGTTCCCTCATTTTCTCTGATAGGATGCTCATATCCTTGGAGATTTTTATAGCATCTCTGCTGAATTAGCTCCTGTGTCAGCAACTGCAATGAATGTTGATTCCAGTGCACCTCTCAGGCAAGGCTAAAACAACAAATGTTTTTATGAAGTATCTTCACAGTTGTCCAAATATTTTAATTTAACAAACTGTATTGATGCCCTCCCCTCATTCATTTCAAGTCTTCTTTTTAGCAAGAAACAACTGGTGAGATTCATTGGCTATTGCAGTCTAAGGAATGTGTATTGCCTCTGCCCTTTTTATATATACTTTGGGTTCATATTAAATTGTAGCAGATACTGCTGTATGATAGTTTGTAATTTAAGTACACTGGGTGGGGAACAGATAATTGCATAAATATGATTGATTCCTGATCTGTAATTCACTGAATAGACTGTGTGCTTCTACACAAAAATAATTTCATGCTTCTCTTGCATTAAAGCTTCAAGTAGATTGATTGATATAGCTTGACTTTGAGGGCTTGCTTAAATACAAAGGTGTTTAAAGGGATTTTAACCAGCTGTTAACTGTAACTAATGTGATCCTTCATTGTTCTCTGTAAATTTTCTGTGCTTCAAGTCGTGCTGCCACTGCTTAAAACAAAACTGGAGGAATGCTGTAGTATCTTGTGAAAGAGTGTTTCTACTTGAAACCAAACTATTGTGCATGTAGTTTCAAATGTCAGTTTGATTTTGACTGTCTGTCTATTGAAAAGTTTGTTTTAAAATTTAAGACAATAGCTCTGTATTTAGGCCTTTGTTCTGGCAGTACTAGGTATTTTGAGACAGAATGCTTTGTTTTACAGTTCAACTTCCCTGGAGAGGCATGCTTTTACACCTTGCATTATTAGTTTGTTGCTACTAGCATAAAAATGTTTCTTATGTTTTCACTGCCTAAAGACACTTTGGTTTTGCTGGTTTTTGGCCCCCCTACTATTTAGGATTTCATCGTCTCCCTTCCCAGAAGCAGTGACAATGTGGTATTGTATTTAAAGGCCCTCTGTAGTAGTAATGTACTTGCAGTTTTCTGAACACAGAGCCCAGCATTCAGACACAATCTCTGGAAGATCTGCAGTGGATAAAGAACAGCACACTGCCATCTCTAGTAGAAAAATATTGCTCCCAGAAACGGATGATCTCATCAAACAATGTGTTCTTTGGATCCTGGCGGTTTTTCTCTTCAAAATCATACTGGAACCTTTTCATACAAGCTGAGCATGCTCTCTTTGAGTGCTGCTTCACCACAGGGGCTTTCAGTGAGCACAGGTGGAAGCTTAGAATTGGGGAACTGGTCTGGATCATTGAATGGTGTTGGTGTTGGAATATGGTAATAGGGAGTTAACACCAATGAAAAAACACACACTGCATAGTGCAGAGTGTAGTCTCTGGGGCAGATAAAATCTGTCTTGTGTATATATGTGGTTCATGTTGAACATTCAGTCTTTATAGGAAATAAGCAATTATCCTTGTGATTTCTAGGAGAGACCTGGTTTAACCAAGGTAATGATGATTTATAAGGAGATGTTTATGTCTGTGAGCTTGTTAGCTCTGGACTCAGTTTTCAGCTCTAAAAGCCATTGATGACATGTGAATGTCAGCTGTGAATCTTTAAATTATGTTCTGTTTTAGAAGGTAGCACAGGGACACGTGGAAGAGAGTTAAGTGTCTCTAGGGAAGATCTTGTGAGGTGAGGGGGAGAGTAGGGGACCTCAAATTTGAAAGGTAATTATGATGTCAAAGAAATAAAGTATAAGCATTATGCTCAGTCTGAAGAGCTTTTTTATTCTTCAGGGGATGAATTTGTCTGCAACGTACAGACCAAGAGTAACTGCAAGTTGGTCTTTGTGGGCTGTGTTCTGTCTTTTCATCACTGTCGTCTGCTTTGGTAACTGAAAGAGCAGTTGGGAGAACACTGGGTGATGGGACTTAGGTAAAAGTAGAATTATGGTGAAATAAATGTTATGTTACTAATCTTTTTCATTCCAGATAACTAGCCCACCAGGTTGTGGCAAAACTCAATTTTGTATTATGTTGAGTGTTCTGGCTACACTGCCTGTAAGCATGGGAGGACTAGATGGGGCTGTTATATACATCGACACAGAGGCTGCATTCAGTGCTGAAAGGTAAGATGCAAAATTCTAAAATACACACAACTTCTTAGCACCTTTTATCCTGGAACCTTCAATTATTTTCTGAGCACTAATTGTGCATTTTTAAATACTGATGGTAATTATTAAACATTCCTCTGGTACATGCAGTTATTCCACAGACAATGCAATTAATTTAATAAAATGGTTTGTTCACCTTCCTAATTTATATGAGGTTGCAGATTCCAATTCTGGTATGACAAGGTAGATGGCAGGATCTTTAATTTTTAAAAGGTCTTATTAGTCCTTTACCTGAAATCTTGCTTTGCAGTTTGGTTTGTGGATGTTAACAGGATGCTAATTAGAGGATGTAAAGGCCCAGCATTTTGTCTACAAAGGCAATGGAGGTTTTCCAGTGAACAGTGGGACTGATGTTGCCAGTTTTCCTTCAGATTTCCATCCTATTTCTGTTGGACGGGGCCTCGTGCCCTCCTGCATTTCTGATTGCCTTCTGCAGTAACCTTGCATCTCCTATATCCTCAGCAGCTATGCAGTACTGCATTACCTTACTTCTCTAACATCTCTGGTTCTTCTAATATCTCCTACTTGGCCCATGCAACCCAAATGGCTCGGTGGTGCACTTTGGTGCATTCGAGTGCTGAATGGACAGGAGACACTCTGTGCTGCAGTGCTTGAGAGTTACACATGTTGGTTGCCACTCTTCCCATGTTAACTGTCTGATTAACTGTTGAAATAATCCTGCAGTGTTTCGTTAAATTTAGCTCTAATTTATTTTACTTACTTTGCTAACTTTGGGGCTTTGATGATTTTGAAATTTCTAATCCTTTGTCCCTGTTGTTTGGAAATGAGCAAGTTCAAAAGTTATTTAGGGTCTGGGGAAGGACAAGAAGTACAGTAGTCTCATCCTTGTTTGTGTAGAACAATGGGCCGAAAGAGGTTCAATGAAATAATTGATATATTTCAGATTATTTAGTAGCTATAGCCATAGCATGAATCTGGAGTATCCAAGTAAATGTATTTCCATTGATTATTCATTGCAAGTTATCATGAATGAGAAGGTGGGATTTCTAATCCTGCTTTTTGTTCAGTTAATGTCACAAAAGTTTGAAGTATAGTATATCAAAGAAAAAAGCTTCAAGCAATGACTCTGCAAAATATAGTGCTTCCTCCCTACACACCACTTAAGTTTTATTTCAGGTCCCTGAAGTGTAAATAGTAAAAAAAGGTAGGACCTAAAGAGTGAGTTAAGACTTATCACTTAGAAATGAGTGCTAAAGAAAAGGAAAGAAGATACAGATGAAACTGAAACTGCTGAAAATAGAATAGGATATAGAAAGAAAACATGGCAAAATAATATTACTATTAAGTATGAGAATATTTCTGTATTAAATCATATTTAGTATTGCTCTGTTGCAAGTGATAAACACAGTTTCAGCAGACTGACTATATCTTATACTTTCTGTGTTGCATCCTCTAAGGATCTGAACCATCAGGGAGGTGCATATCCCCTTTTCTCAAGGTGGTTGGGAGCTGGAGCATTTGCCATTTGTGGAGAGACTGAGGACTTGCTCAGTCGAGTGGAGGGAAGGCGTTGGGGCAATCTAACAGTACATTAGAGGAGGAGACCTGAAGGAGATGGCACAGGGGTGTGTGTTGGGAGACAGCAGGCATACATGGAGCTTCATTTCTGGGCTGATATATGGAGAAGCTTTACAATTCCTCACTGCCTTTGTGGTGAAAAAGTCTTACCCAGAAAGGCAGTGCTGCTTCCATCCTTGAAGGCTTCTGAAATAGATAAAGACTCAAGTTACTTATTCTGACTTCATAGCTGCCACTACTTTGCACAAGATGTTGCCTCAAAATCTCCTGAGTTCTCATTCTGAACTGACTTTAAATTTGTTTTCCCTAAAATTGCTTTAACTTTGTGTTTTATTGAAAGGAGCCTAAATTTAAAGAGAGATAAGGTGTGTCCACAAGTGTAATCCACTAGATGCCACTCTTCTCAAGCTATAGATGGTGGGATATGTCTGTTTAAAATATAAACAATTAAGTATTTTTTGTTACTAAAAATTAAAACCATTACTGTGGAAAAATTTTTTGTGTAGATTGTAACTACAAGTTTCAGAGTAAAATAATTGGATCATCTCTTTAAGGACCTAGGTAAAATTGCCTTGTGGTCACAGGAGTAGAACTTCTTTCCAGTGATTTCTGAAGAATTTATAGGCAGTCAGCATTTCTAAAATGCATACATATAATTTCCTCAATAATTTTATGTATAAAATATAATTTAATTGGAAACTGTTTAGTTTTACATCTGTGTCAGAGATTTTTTTCCAAGTCATAATTTGTACCTATGAAAGTATTTTGACAACAAATAATAAATATCCAGCTTCTTCTTACTTCTTTTGCTGTTATCACCTGTTATTTGATATGCCTCCTTAGTCTACTCTGATAATAACCAATGGTATGCTTAGCAATTGTAAATCAAGATTTTGACAGGTTGTGAGTTTGCTGATAAGGTAGTGGAGAACATTTAGTCATGGAAGCCCACATTCGGTTCTGTCAGTAACGGAGCCACTTCAACTGTTCAGTCTTTCATTTACATCATGTCATGCTGTTTATAGCTGTGGTATCTGAATGAATGGATGTTCAGTTGTAGATGCCTTGGCAGCTGGAGCCCAGTCACTTTGTGACACAGTGGAGTTACTTTTTTTTTGTTTTTTTTCCTGTGTTCTAACATGTATATTTTAATAAGATTTTATAAGCCCCTTTTTATAAGTACGTAATGTAAACTAGAAGCTGAAACTAGCAGTGAAAGTCTCCCATCCAAATGACATTGTTCATGTTTTTAAGAAGAGATTATCTGTGAAAAGGTTTTTGCTTCCCCAGGCATATTTTCCATACGTGTACTGCTTGCATAGGTACTTGAACTGGGCTCTGTTCTTTGCAGTCCTGCTTCTCTGTTGGCTGGATCTTCTAATGGATTTTCTGTTTCTTCTCTTGTTAAATTTCTGTGGTGACACAAAGCCCACTTTGTGATTTCACTGCAAGATAAAGGTGAAAAGGAAGATGATTAGAGTTGGAGAGTAGTTTTATTTAAATGAAATTAATATTTAGGTAAAATAATTAGAATAGGAAAATGCTTGGTCATAGAGTGGAATCTCTGGTATAAAACTTGAAGAACTATTTGTAAGTAAACTTTCCTTCTAGGGGAGATATGCCCTTTCTTTGCATACAGACACATGATGTCTTTCCCTAGTGTACCACTGACCCAGCATCACTGGAAAGAGAACCTAACTGTTCTGACTTCCACTGTTTCACTCTGACTGATCAAGTCTGCTTTTTCTTTTAAAAAGATTTCCAGTCCTAGTTGGTATCTGCTTATGGTTCAGAGCTTTGCTGTGTTTGCTTTCTGAGTACTTGATGCCTTATTACCTTGTATTGTTCTTTTTGTAGTATTATGCCTTCTGGGTTTTTTTTAATTTTTTTTTTAATAGGTTGATTGAGATAGCAGCAAACAGATTTCCTGCTTATTTTGACTCTGATGAAAAGCTGCTCTGCATGACCCGTAGCATCCACCTGTACCGAGAGCTGACCTGTTGCAGTGTACTGAAGAGGTATTCTTCTCCAGAGTTTAAGAAAAGACAATTTTGACTGGATTGTTTTATTGTGACAAAATATTGTTGCAATATTTTTTTTTTTGGTATCAAGGTTTCATGAAGAGTAATTAATTTATTTGAGATCTTTTCATGTAGATGCCAAGTAAAGTCTCCAAAAAAGTAACACTGCTTGAGAAAGATTGACATTGCTCTTTTCATTTCATAGCATGTGACTAATCCACTTGATGCTTTTGAATTTCTGATAGACAATTTCTATGTGATCTGATCCTTGTAAGCCTTTAAGGGGGAATGTTCATGAGACAGATATTCTCTTGGATTGTGGAGAAACCAGAGTGTAAGAGTTACTTTTTCCATGAAATAGAAGTTTGTTCCTCCAAATCAGTTTACTTCCAGGAAGATGGGGATTCCTTCAGCAGTGGGAGGGAGGAGTTGTTTAGTGGTCACCAGCCTGAGTGCAGTGTTGTATTTTTATATTGTTACCTTATGTTAATTTGTGAACATACATTGCAATGAAAATTAATTGTTATATTTCAGCATTGTGTTGTGTATTTTATGTTAGTGAGAGAATTGTTATCAGGATAGCTTTTCCTTCTAATGCAGCTCTATCAGAGAACAGCTAGTGGCATATTAAAGAAACATGGAATGGCTTGAGTTGGAAAAGAACTTAAAGATCATCTAGTTCCAAACCTCCCATCATAGGCAGGGATAGCACCTACCTGGTGGTTGTTCAGGGCCCCATCCAACTTGGCACTGAAAATTTTTCAGGAATGGGGCATCCACAGTTTCTCTGGGCACCTGTGCCAGTGCCTCACTACGTATGGAGTAAAGCATTTCTCCCTGATTTCTAATCTAAATCTCTCTTCTTTTAGTTTAAACCCATATCCCCTTGTCCTCTCACTATCTGCCCATGTAAAAAGTCACTCTCCCTCTTACTTATAAATCCCCTTGAAGTACTGGAAGACCACAGTGAGGCTCAATTTCAATGTCCACTTGCTGTCTGCCATTCAGGACCTCTAGCTAGCATATTGTTGCTAGCTGGAGGTCTTCCAAAACTCTCTTGTAGAGGGGTCCTGCTTTGGACCCACTGAGCCTCAGATTCCTTTCCAAATCTCTTTAATACATGCAGATGGTAATGGAGGTGGTGTATGAGGATGGAAAAAGAGGGACTGATTTAAAGCTTATGAAAGGAATCTTTATTTTTTAAATTTCAGTGTTATAAGATGGTTCTATTGTGTAAATAATGCTATCAGTGCCTTTTTTTTTTTAGGATTATGTCCTTGGAAGAAGAAATTATTTCGAAGAAAGTTCAACTTATAATAATTGACTCTGTTGCTTCAGTTGTCAGAAAGGAGTTTGATACAAAACTCCAGGGCAATCTGGCAGAGAGAAGTAACTTTTTGACTAGAGGAGCATCAGTGTTGAAGTATTTGGCAGAGGAGTTCTCAATACCAGTAAGTTCTTTCTCCTTTTCTAAGTTTTTGCCTTACAGTATCAAGTAATAGAGAAGAAGGAAAATGACAGGAAGACAGAAACCAGACAATGATTCTAGCAGGAATCTTTAAGCAGGTACCAGTTGGAATATAGTTGGGAGAACAGTAATGGTTCTGCTTGGTGTGTTTCTTCTGTGGGTTTTCTTTTGTTTGTTTTTTAAAATTTTTTACAAGTTATTTTAACTTTTTGTTAATTTGGGACTTTAAATAAGAAGTTATTAGAGTCTTCAACTGTCTCTCAGTGCTTTGTTTATTTTTTTAATTTTTTTTTTCCTTAAATCCTACATTTTCTTGCCATTAAATATTGTTTATCCTGATGGTTCCTTTGTTCTGCATTGTCACTCTACCAAATGCATACTCTGGGTAGGTGAAGATTTTTCTCTGCCTCTGTTTCTTTTACTTCAGTTAATAGAATCTCAAAAAGGCTTATGCTCTGGAGCAGTGTAAGTTCCTTTTGTAGCTGAAAATGCATGCTAATTCTTGCAGAAGGGAAGGTAACAGCTCAGCAAATCCTCGTCTGTGGACTTGCCCATAAAATGCAAAGGAAGACATGGACACTCAGTGCAAGGACTGGGTAGACCTGATTCAAAAGTGCTTTAGAAGGTGTAAACTCTGTATATGTGTTTGTGTGTGTTTATTATGTGATCCACAAAGGGTCATTTCAAATGATATCCTTGAAACTCAGCTCTTTAAAGTATTTCCTGGTATGGGTAACCTACTCATCACTCCAGTAAAAGAGAAGCTGTGGTAAGAATGTGAGTAAGAGGTGAGTACTGTGGTGAGGCCTTTTTCACTCTGATGCTCCTGAGGTCACAGAAGCTATCCCATCAGAAATAGGAAGTGTGGAACTGGCTGATGTAACTTAAGAGGAATGGATTTCCTTCTGCCATGTAACTTCTAAAGACTTCTGATGGAGAAGATTAAACCCTGCCTAAGTGCCTTTAAAGTTCATTTACAAAAGGTAACATACCAGTCAGTGCACCCAGTAACATTTATAGTGACTGTTTATAAGCCAGGAAAGAATTGTGTGTAAGCATGTACACTCTGACTTTTTAAGAAAACGTTATGCAGTCTTTTAAGAAAGGGGAGTAGTTTTATGAGAAGATACTATTTTTCTGTATTTCTCTTTTTCTTTTCCTTTAGACAGCCCTGTCTTGTCCTCCACCTTCACTGAAATGGTGAAGCTGAGTTGGATTTGAACCTCTGACATTTCAGGCTGCTCTCCTGCTTAATCAGAGAGCAGTGTTGATATGCATGAAAGCCTTAGAATTGGACAGTATGAAGTAGCCTGTGATCCTAATTCTTCCTACATCATAACAATAGAAAGCTCTAGCATTTAGAGGTTTCATTATGTTAAAGCTGACATGTTTGCATTGCAAGATTTTCAGTACCTGATGTTGAGATTGTTTCTCACTATGAAAACTTCCGTAAGGAGTTCTGGGATTCTTAGCAGGAACTTGTGCTTTGATTACAGTGTTTGGCTTTTTTGAATTGGTCCATGAGATATCTTACCTTTTAAATAAAATCTTTAAGATCCATGTAATTACATGTGAATACACAAACTGAAAACTTGTTTATTTTTAAAGCAACTATTGATCAGATTTTTCAATTTATTAAATGCAAACCCACTCTTTATCATCTTTAGTGAGCATTGCTTGTGGTTGTTTCTAGAGTATTTAAATTGTTTAAATTTATGTTGCAAAATAAACTCTAGTAAGTTCTATTAATTAAGAATTCTAGGAGGGCTTGGGCTAGAGATGTGGGTACTTGCAAACGTGGATTCCTAGGCAAGGCTGTCTGGCTAACATGCAGAATCCAGTGTTGGAGTGTGTTGTCCCTCTGCAAGTGTTGGCACATACTGCAACACCACTCTGCTGTTGCATGTGTTGCATTAACTTCCCTTACAGAGTAGCTGAAGTTCTCACTGTAAATAATTGTGTTGGCATTATTTCAGATGTTTTTACTTTCCTAGAAAATAATAAATATAAATTTGGGACTAAGGACATTAATAAAGTTGCAAAGTGATTTAGATCTCTAATAAATTGGACACATGGATGTAACACTTCATGGCACAACCAGTGCAACTAAATACTAAATTGGGCAACAATTAGGGAGACAGTCTGAGGCAGGAAGGATTTGAAGTCAATCCTTTTGGCTGTAGCTAAAGGTCTGGTGAAAAACTTTGAGTAGTTGAACAAGGGAATTGGAAATTAGGAGGTATCAGCTATAACTCTTACTGGAGCAGTACATTTGCTGTTTACAGTCCAGAGAGGGTGGTGAAAAAGCAGCTTCCAGCCTTGCAAATGAATGGGGTAGAGCAGTCTTAGTAAGAAAGGCATAAGGTGCTTACTTTGTTTAGCTTAGCTAAGGAAATCTTAAGGGCTTCTTCATTAGTCAGTATGCACCTACTTGGTGAAGAGGTATTTGATAAAAGCTCTCTGGCTGACACAGGTGTACCAGTTCTGTGGTTGGAAGCTGAATTAAGCAAGTTCAGACTTCAAATGAGGGATGTGTTCTTACTGGACTAATTAATCTTTGGAATGCATTACTAAACATAAATAGCTCCTTATCATGAATATGTTTAAGTGGGCATTCCTCCCCCATTTCCTGAAAAGGAAATGGGTTCAAATAGGGTTAAGTTTGTGGAACTTCCCTGTGCTACCATGTTATGCTAGCGTTAAAAGGATTTTAATGCAGTTATTTTTGTTGGCATTAAAAACTCTCTAACTGTTCATAATCATGTGTTTATGGTGTCAGATTATTGAGTTTGATGTGCAAAAGTGGCTAGTGGTCATAGTTTTTAACAAACTCAAGGGGAGCCATTGCGAATCCAGGGAGCTCTATATGGTATGAAGTATTTGGACAAAAAGTTGACCTTGATTATACCAAAACTGATGGTGGTTGTTCATTATCCCCTCTGCATCTCTATTTTCAGGTTGTAAACAGGGGCAGAACTGTTCAGTGAGAGGATGTGAGGATAGGGTCATTACTAATTACAAGGAACTTGTGCTGAGTCCAGACAATATATAGATGCTCCTTGGAAAGTACCAGTTGTCATCCTCAGTGTAAAATTTAAAACAGTTGTAGTAAATGAAAAATGATTCCATATCTTGAGATGAGAAAAAAACCCAACAAACTTATTAATTGAATGGTATCATCTTAGCCACTGAATGAAACTAGTGAAAGTGGTTTGTAATTGTCATTTTTTGCTTTACTTAATTTTTTGTTGTTGTAGGTCTTTTGTGTTTCTTTTTGTTGTTGTTTGTAAAGTACAAAGAAAAGCCAAATTGTTTTTTTTTTTAATTTATGGACATTAGTAAAGCTTAAGTAATTTCTCAAAAAGTGAAGTATGATGCCTGATCCCCTATTTTGATCGTTTTTTCCCTGTAACTTAGCAGTAAGCCCAGGTTCTTTCTAGGCGGGCAAGAGGCTGCACAAGGTTCAGATCACTTATGGCCAATTGACAGCTGACCTGGCAACCATACTGGTGACTGCACGGTCTATGAAGCTTTTGCCTCCATGGGGCACCATATAGCAGTGTCCCTTTTTCCCTTTCCTGCACACAGTTGTGCCAAAACATACTTTTTTTCTCCTAGGTTTGGTTGGAACTAGCCAGTCAGGTCAAAAGCAATTCCTGGAATCTGAGAAGGACAGCTTGATTATCAATGAAACAAGATCTTCCTTCTTTCTGAAATCCAGTGAATATGCAAATCTGTATGAAAAATTTACATTACCTTTATCTGTTTATAGAGCACCTTGTAGTTGAGAGCATTTGGATCTGAATGTCTTCTCTTATAATGTGTGTTGATAGTGTCTATCAGATAACATGTTTAATAACAGTAATCAGTCCTATAAGTTTCCTGTTGAGCTTCCTGACTTCCTTAGCCTCCTGAAAAAGAAAGTAAAGTACGCTTTGGATTTTCTTTCTTCTCTTCTTCTACATTCTCAGGAAACTGTATATTATTAGCAGTTGGTATTTGGTGAAAGCAATTCAGTGTTTGTGCTAGTTGAGAGATGTCTCCTTTTCAGTAAAGAGCTGAAACTAAGACCCAATATGATTAGAGCTGTTGTTGAGATTTAAATATTTACCTTATAAAATTTGTTGTTCATAGACTCTGACTTTCTAGTCATTAATACTTCAGAAAATACGTGAAGCTGGCTAGACATCTCTCTGAAAAAGTATTCCAGAAGCGGCAGTTGCAAAATCAAACTGCTTTAAGCATTCTTTTAAATGTCAAATTGAGACTGATGATGAAATTTGCTTTGTAAAACCCTAAGGCTAATCAAATTACAACATTTGCTGTCCTTTATGCTTTTGTCTAGATTATGTTCTTAGAATCCTGAAGTGAACTTTTGTTATTTATGATCAATATATTGGTTATTGTTACCAGTAAATGTATAGTAGTATGGTCTGTTCTTTTTTTAATCTGTTCTTTCTGAAAATATGAGGTAACTTCAGATGAGAGATTTTAATCTCTCATGTGTGATTTTTTTTAGAGCAAATAAAAGACAAACCTGATATAATTATTCTCCATTGCTTTTATTTTCTATGCTAAATAAATTAATCGTAGTTCAAGAAGCCCACAAGTTCCACAGGTATTGTTTTTCCCCATTTAGAATCAACATGCTCCAGGTAAAAACCTAAAATACACTTGATATTTATAATATGCCAACAAGTCTGTCCCAGTTAATTCTCTTTTCACACTCTGATCTCATAGATTTTAGTTTCAGTGCTTCACAAGCACTTATGCATTGTGCTCCTTGAACTTAGACCCAATGTTTTCATTTACTTTAGAAAGCCAAATCTTTAGCTAAATATATATTTGCTTTTAGGTTGAGCAAGTTTTTTCATTTCAAAATCACTTCATATCAAGAAATTACTTGACATCTGCAGTGTCTTTTCTGCTGTCTTTTGTTAAGTGTGTTTACTCGTCTCTTCTTCCTGCACTAAAGTGTCTCAAAACTGATGTGTTTCTGTTGGCACAGAGGGAGTATTCAAGCTGTTAGTTTTCTTTCTGTTTATAATCAAGTATTCCCATTTTGCCTCGATCTTGCTTCTTTTTATTCACTTTCCATGTAGATGGTTGCTTGTCACCTCCTCTGCACTTTAGCTATTGCTGTTGTGATATTTGAAAATAGTAGTTTATGGAATGCAAAACAAATTCCAAAATAAAAGATTCCTGAAGAAAAGTTGTTTAGTTGACAGTTGATTTTGAATTGGAAATAGACATGTGAAAATTTGATAAAAGAACATATTTGATTTGTTGTTGCATTGTGTAGCAACACTGTATGATGACTTTTCCAAAATTATGGGATACATTAGACTTTCAGGTTGTCTATATTGGGAGTGTAAAGCTGCTGAAATGCAAACTTTATTCTTTGGTATAAAAAAGTATTTTTAATACCAGTGTTACGGAAATCATAATTATCTTTACAGGTTATTTAAAACCAGAATAAAAGAAACTTTATTTTCAAAACTTAGAGAACTGGTTCCACTTTGAAGTTTTGTGGAGAGAGAACTCTCTTACTAGTTACAGCACATTGAATCATTCTTGTGTTTCTTTAATGAAGAGTTAATGTTATCAGAAGAAAACATTTTGGAAATGAGTTAAATTCTATGGCTAGAATTTAATTAGCCTTATTTAGGCCAGATGTGGTTCAGACTGTTTCTAGTGGTGAGAATTTCATGGAAAGTAGGGGTCCTTTTCTGTTAAGCTGCTGATATATATGTCACTCAAGTTTTAAGCATATTTTGGGTTTATGTATGTATGTGAACTTGAATACCTTTTCCAGCTGCTGAGAGAAGCATCCTCCTATGTCTACATAATCACACTGAACTCCTGGCCATCTGCCTGCTCAAGTTTTAAGTGATAATGTAGTTCTCCTTTCAGTCTGGAGCTGCTACTTGTGTTCCTCTCCCTTCATATGAGTAGCTTTCATACTCTTTTCCAGGAAGTTCGTGTATTTCTCTAGGTAGCAGCATGAAAGCTAAAACAGTATGACTGACTAGGAGAAACAGTAGAGCATTTGAACCTGCAGAATTTTATTAAAATAATTCACCAGGTTCTTTGAGAAACTGAGTAGTCCTCCAATCAACTCAACAGGATAAAAAGATCCCAGTGTCTTATGCTCATCCTGCTGTGAACTGAGTATAAATATTTAGAATAATGTACTGAGTATAAATATTTAGAATAGATGTTGCACAATTTGCTGACTTTATTCTTCTGTATGAAACAAAGAATCTTTAAGTAGACCTGCCTTTGTTTTGAGCCTTGGAAAACAGTAGTTAATTTGCTTCCTAAGTTAGGAAGATTACTTCCAAAACTAACTTTCTCCTGAAAAATACCAATTCTTCTTCTCTTCAAGGTGTTTCACTTGCCCTGCACCAAAACTCAGGTTGATGTTCATGTCCTCATTAAATGGTGGTCTGAACAACAGCAGAAAATGGCATTTGTGCTAGCTGTATCAGAATTTTTGGTTTCAAACATATTCATTTTTGCTATAAGGAGCACCTAACCTTGTTCAGTGCACTTTGTCTGTTTAAGTAACAAATATTTTGTGTGGGGAGGCACTGGAACAGGTTGCCCACAGAAGTTGCAATGTACCATCCCTGGAAGTTTTCAAGGCCAGGTTGGATCAGCAGCCTTATCTGGCAGAAGGTTCCCTGCCCATGGCAGAGGAGTTGGTACTAGATCATCTTTAAGGTCCCTTCCAACCCAAACCATTCTATCATGTTTAGATTTCCTACCATGTTATACTTAGCAGTACTTTCATGCCTAGAACTGAGTCTATAGCTTTGGATTTTTAAATTAAGTATTATAGTCTTAGCCTTTATTTTTTTATAAATACCTGCTTAAAAAGTATATGTCAGAATTTCACATTTATATGAACAGTGCTATTTGTAAAGTGTGATTTGGCATGAATTTTAATTTTTGTTGTTGTTTACTTGGGAGGCTGAGATGGTTAAAGGGGACTTACATAACAGTGTTCTTTCTTTGCCCTTGCTAAAACTTCATAAACTCAGTTTTTAGTGGCAGACTGTTTATGTTCAATTATTCCTCCACTCCACAGTATTGAGCAAAAAGCAATTTTGATAAAAGGGGGTAAATTTGAATATTAAGTGTTGTTAGAGTGGCAAAGGTAGATGGTTTTGTCTCCTCATATGGTTGTTAAAAATTATCCTCAGAAGGTGTGCAGCATTGTTTTAGTTTAAAATGGCTGGTTAAAATGTAATTATAACTATCATCAGTACTGCTGCCATTTGTGTTCTTTTTAAATGTGTCTGGAGAATATATGTTTATGCAGTTTATGGCCTGAGACTGTTCCTTTTGGACCATCTATACCATAAAATGTTTAATACTGCTGAGGAAAAAGAATGAGAAATGGTAGAGCAATGTTTCCTGTTTTCATGTGGTAGTGAAATATAGCAAAGGAGGTAGTTTAAAGTTATATGATACTTGAATTCAGTTTGTTTTTTCTTTTTAAGTATTCCCTTCATTGTTTTTTCCATTTCACAGTGCAAGTGACTTTGCCAAAAGCTATCATTCTGCACAATTGCACATATGAAATTATGTAGAAGGAACACACCAGGATTAGCATAGAGGAGAGGGAGTTGAGAGGAATCAGATTTTATTACCAGGTTTATTTTTGATTTGCTATATGATTATGAACAATATTTGCTATAAAGTAGGGCAGGCACTTTCTCTGATATATGCCTTGACTTGAATTTCTGAATGACTTCTTCCAAATAATTTCTTGTGTTTTCTAATGCTCGTTGTTACACTTATCTGGGTTACCTTCATCTGATTGACATAATCTTGAAAATAAGGTGCCCAAAAGTGGACAATATTCCAGATGAATCTCTAGCAAGGTGTAGGAAGGGAGAAGGATTTCTTCTCATGCCTTGCAGGACATCCTTGTGTTTATGCATTGTAACACAGTTTGCTTTCTTTGCAACAGTCTGATGCTGTTTTCTTACCAATTATTAAAATCTTAGGTCTGCATCTGCTGACTTTGTTGCTTAGCTAGTTACTCCTTCTAATGTTATTTTTCCTGATTTGCCAAAATGATTTTGAAGTCTAATCTCGTGGTTTACTTGCAGTTTCCTCCCTGCTTACCTATTTGTGCAAGAAAAATGATTATTCATTGTTACAGATTGTTTGTGTAACTATTGGATAGAACCAGACTTCATGCAGACTGTACCAGTTTATTCAATGAGAGACCTTTAAACACTGATAACTGCTATGTGTCATATTACAATAAACTTCACATAGATTTNTTAGGTCTGCATCTGCTGACTTTGTTGCTTAGCTAGTTACTCCTTCTAATGTTATTTTTCCTGATTTGCCAAAATGATTTTGAAGTCTAATCTCGTGGTTTACTTGCAGTTTCCTCCCTGCTTACCTATTTGTGCAAGAAAAATGATCATTCATTGTTACAGATTCTTTGTGTAACTATTGGATAGATAGTTTACAATAAACTTCACATAGATTTATCCAGCTTTCTAGTTTTAGTAACATACCTATATATGATGTTCTACTGCTAAAATAAAAATGCAGTATTTGTATAAAAATACTGGGGGGTTTTTTGTTTGTTTGTCTTTGTTTTGTTTTTTTCCCTGCTCTATTATATTGTTATTCTGTATATTCTGTCAAAAACAACAGTTGATTGTACTGATGGGCTTTCATGTCTTGTAATGGGAGATTAGGGTTTGGAAAGATGTACTATTTTGACAGTATGAAAAACTACCAGAACCTTTGGGCCAATAATCTGTTTGTGACTCTGCAGAGAAGTACTTATGTTTTGAGTATTCAATGCTTTTTCATTTTTTCTTGTGCTCCTTCCTAGTACTCTGATTTTATTTAAACTGTAAATTCTCTAGGAATGTTTATGTGTTTGCATAATTTATAGCTAAAAGGATTCTAATCTTCAGACAGGATAGCAGTGCAAAGGATAATTGACCAGATTGCAAGCTGTTAGAAAAATCCTGATGGGTCTTGAGCTCTGAATCTTGAGCTCCTGTATGAGCTCAGTATAGACAAATTAGTGATTTGATTTCCAGATTCTCTAGCGTTTAGTTACTTAGCCCCAGGACTTCTGGGAATAAGGAGGACCAGCTCTGCAGTTGTAACTCCTATGTAATATTGTACCAGCCCCCTGAGGCATAAAGGGATGGGGATAAAACAAAATTGTGATTGGGCAATGCACATGTCTCTTATAATACAAATATGCCCAGAGATCAAAAGTAAATTTTTACTGTCTTGGAAACGGGGGGGTAATAGAAATGATGGTACCACTTCCCTCTTTGTGTCTACAGGACTGCTTTGTGAGAGCACTGCAGTCATGTGGAACTTGGGTGTGCTGCTGGGGCTGCTTTTTGATCAAGTTGGGTCTGGAAGCTCCATGATGCAGTCTGCTTGCTGCTGTTAACTGCAGAACCTGCCTTTTGCAGTCTGCAAAATTTCCTTCTTTCCACATGTAGTAACAGACAGCCAGACTAAACTACTGTAGCTAGATGGTTGATGATCCTGTGCTGCCTTGAAAATAAAAGTATCTAGATTGGCAGGGCAAGCTTTTCAGTCTGCACTTATTCTTCTGCTATTGAGGCTCTTGTGCATTAGAAGAGCTCTTTGTTTTGCTCTGGTTTTCTAACTCTGTTTTGCTTGGAATTGGAATCTGTGAGCAATAACATAAGGTCTCCTGAGAAACTTCATTCTGACTTTTCTACAAGAAGACTCCATCTTCTTTATTGAGAACAAGTATGTTTTATATCATTGTTCTCTGAAGTTTCAGCTATATGTGTTGATTTTATCGACCCAGTTTTCTATTTAAAGTAGAAAACTCATCATTTTAATAGCCTTTTAATTCATTTGGCAGAAATTCAGTATAAAACAGAATGGAGAGCCATTTCAAATCCAGATTCCTTTAAAAGTCTACATGATCTCAGCAACCTCATCAAAACTTTCATGTTACCTCTCTCTAAAATGCGTAGCTGTATCTCATTTCAGAATATAGCATTTCTGCTGTAATACAGTAAGTAAACAAAATGAGATTTCAAGGTTTTTATTGAATAGGGCTGAATAGTTTTCTGCAAAGTTTTGTTTAGACAGAAATGAATGAGCTGCTGGTTTTTCTTGGTAAGACTACATCTGAATTTTAGCAATGACAGTGTCCCTTTCCAACTCAATATCCTAACATTTGATACTCCAATTTGGAAAAGCTGTATTGCCACCCTAGCATTAAAATAACTTCCTTTGTCTCTAGATTCCAGATTTCCAGATTTATCGTATCTCCTACTTTTGACCTAGGCAAAGAGTGCTTTTCTACTCAACAATATCCAAGGATTTGACTAGATTCTTGGCAGTCCATGGTATTATATTTTTCATTATGTCCTGATCAGCAAGATTAGTTCTAATACATGAACTGGTTTGTTTTTTTTTTTCCATGCAACTGAAACTTAGTTCTTGAGAGAAAAATTTCTTTAGAAGTCTTTACTGCTTAGATGCTTTTTGTAACTTCATAAAGATCTCCCCTAGGGAAGAAGGGGGCTTGCTTAAGGCTCCAGGCACATGCTGGTGCTCTAGGTACTTTACTTCTCAAGAGCATTAATTTAAGCAAATATATTGGCAGTCTTTGAAATACCAAACTGAAGTTATTTTCCTGTAAAGCTTATGAACAATACTAGCGAGTTACACCTTGGTAAGTGGAAGTTCAGTGTAGGGTGATGTGTCTTTCTCTGTAAGTCTTAAATTTTTGCATCATCTAAGATTGGCATGTTTTGGGCTTGTTTATCTTCCTGTGGTTGCATGGAAGAGCTGAATGCCACATCTCTTCTGGAGCAGTAATGGAAACAGTCATACCTGGGCAGTGAGTACAGTGTTACTGAGTTGGGTACCAACATATGCACAGAACTGGAGTACTGTGTGTTACAACTGATATGTTTTGTTCTGCTTCTGTGTAGTCCCTAAAATGGAGCTGCTAGAAACCAAGAGAGGCTGCTGAAACACTTTGTGAAGCTTGCTCCTGCTGATCATATTTTCAAGGAGCAAACTGACAATGGTAAAGGAAGTAGTTACTGTAGAGATCCTGTTTGGGGTTGGCAGCAACACTTAGGCTGTGTCTCCTTTCTCAGTTGGCTTAAGGGAGTTATAGAAGAGCTCACTAGCAGCTGCCATTCTGAAGTTGTCTGTAGGAAGGAAGACACCAGGTACAAGCTGCAAGCAGAACAAATTATCTGTGCAAATCACAAGTGACACATGGGTAGTAGGTTAATTGAGCCTGCTTACAGAAGGAGTGGAGTAATCCAAAATCAAGAGAGTGGTCAACAAGTGGCAGAGACTCTTTCTTTTCTACCTGCCTTGTAATTCATTTCACTGTCACATTTGCAACTGGTTTGTGCTTGCTTAGGAGCCTGAACAAGGATATAAACCAGCTGAAAAAGCAAACCAGGGGAAAAATGTAGTGGGCAATTGTGCAGCTGAACAGGCACTAATGTAGGTAGAAAGGAGGGGCAGGAGTGTGTGGTTTCTGGCAGCAGCACAGATTTTGAGTGTAAAATTGCATCTTCAGTAAAAATAATAGTCAGAGTAAAAATGCTAGAGGGATTATTACTCAAAATGAACAAAGAAAAAGCTTGAAACACTCTTTAAACTTTGAACTGTTCTAGGAAGGCCTGTATAACATACCATTATTATGATGCTTTGTACTTTGATTAAAGGTGCACCAATGCCTGGTTTTATACAACCTATCCTACACTGCTTAAGGCTTTTGTGCACTATTAGGTCAGTGTCCTGGTTTTAATCTGCACATTCTGATTTTAAAATGCATCATAATATGCTTTATTTGAAGTTGTGATATATTCATGCATAATAAATTATAGCGGAGGTCAGAAATTATGATGAATAGTGAATTTTCAAACCCCAGTATTTCTTCCTGTGCTAAAATTCAGAATGATATGTATAACAATCCACAAAATAGCTGGTATGGTTCATAACATGCTTGTGTTCCTTCATTATTAATAGTTTCATATCCATCTGTCAGTATGCTATGGCTAAACTATTAGCCAAGTTTTTGCAGCTGCTGCTTTAAGAGTCGGTATGATGTAGTTATCTCCAGCTCCTGTTCTTTGTCTGCAAGAAAGAGGAAATTTTACTGAGAACTTAGTAAATTGTCCAAGACTCTAAGTTCAAGTTCAGGTGAAAGTCTGTGATCTTGATTTAATTTGGCATGTGGTACTTTTCTTGTTCTTTTGTTTGGACTTCATTGGTTGCAGCAATTGTTTCAAGCTGTAGTGGTTTGTTTCATCTCATTAGATGTTCTCTACATAGTTGTTGTCGTTCTGTATCTTGTCATTCTATTTTTAGAACATTTTGTGCAAATTATAGCTGCTGATTTGACCTGAAGATAGACCCTGTAGTGAGATCTGATTTGAAAAGAATGGGGCTGTGAGTAATATGTGTGGGGCTTTTAAATACCTTCTGTTAAAAGGTGGATGAAGATGAATTTGTTTGCAGCAAATATAGCTATTGATGTAGAAAGTAGTATGTATGTAGATTGCCAAAGTAGTTTGTACTTGATACTGAACAGTTACTGGAGAATAACAGTTCAGATAATTGCTAAAGCAAAATAGTTTCATACTAGTTACTTGGAGATGCAGAGTTCCAGAAGTATTTGTGTGGTCCTCTGTGTGTGCGTGTGCTTTTTTGAAATTCCAGTGCTGCCAAATTCCAAGTACCACAATTTGTAAATCATAATACTTTTTTCATATTTTACTGCCAGTTAAAATCTGTCAGCATGAATGTGTAATTTCTTCAATTATAATGTAATAATACTTGTGTACATTTAAAGTATTTTTTTTAAATCTCCTACAATAACATAGTTTTTGCTGATGGGATATAATTAAATATTTGCCATCTTTTTAAAAACAATGGTAGGGAAAAAATTGCCTTGTGCATACATGACTGTCCCACCTGCATTCAGTCCAGTCATTCACCTCTGACTGGATCTCTTCCTGGTCTAAGATGCTGGCTGTTGAAATACAACCCAACAGGTTAGGTGTCCATTAATTCCCAAAACCTTAAGGTTGTTTTCCTGCCAAGGGCCACTTATTACCAGCCATTAAGTGGCAGCAGACTGATCTGTTACTAAGATTGTATTTCAGTGGCCTTTGTGTTTTGTTTGTTTGTTTTCTGGTTTTGGAGTGTTTTGTCAATAGAATTAGTTTGAAAGAATGTCTTCTTTTCAGTTATTTTAATGCTCATTTTGACTTTGAGCTCTATTAGCCCTAAAGCACTGCTGTTTGGCAGTTAGCTTTGCAATCATTCCTTCTGAAGGAATAATAATTAGTGTTTCTCCTCTCAAGGCTGAACAATCTGTGCAGAAGCCTGCGCTCTTTCTTCTTAGTCACTGCAGCTGAGTCTGGATGGTAGAGGTAAGGTCTGCATTGTGGTGATTATGTCATGGATTATTGGTACCATGACTTAGCTTCTGCCTTTTCTTCATAGAGCCCTCCAAATATAGGGAGGATACTAAACAGAGGAGATCTGTGAATAGCCAGGAAATGAGAGCCTGTATCGCAGTCACACAATTTCATTTGTTGGTACTGGGGTGGAGTAAACTGCTGAAACTCTGAAAGTAAACTGTGCATTTCACCAACTTGTTTGTTTGGAGCAGGGCAGCCTGGGTGGTAGATGCTGCTTAAAAATGTGAACCTAGCCCTGGTACACTTGTAGAGCCTTCTGGAGTTTGGAGCAGAAAAGCTAAGAATTTATAACCAGTCCCAAAGCCTATTCATGTCACACAAATACTGCAACTGGTTCTATTAAACTTTACTGTATTATTTATTTGAGTTTGGATTTTTGCAACTGTGATGTTCCTCAAATACTGATAATGTCCAAAGAAATACTGGTAATTAAGAATGACAATCACTTTACCCCAGTTTATCTGAAGGATAGACAACATTGACTCTCATGGCATAGCCTTCTTTCTAGCAGCTCAATAACTGACATTTAAGATTCTGTTGTTTAAGGCATTATAAAAGTAATTTGGTGTTGTTTTTTGGGTTTTTTTTTGAGGCAAAACAGAATTTAGATTTAGTCTATAAATTTTGCTAAACATGAAGAGAAACTCAAGGAAAATGAAATTTCTGTGGTACCAAAGATGCCTGGTTCATGATGCTGTAGTATCAGTGATAAAATCATATAGGGTGTATTCCTGAAATCTAAAAAATACACACATACTTAATTACTGTCATGTGCTTCTGTCAGAAACTATAGATGGAATTATGGTGTTAAAATCTTTTTTGTCAATGCTAGTGTTTTTTCAGTAATCCATATATTAGCCCAGTCTGTGACCTCAGAGTATTTCTACTACTCCAGCGTTTTGCTCAGCTTCAATAAATCTTCTTCCCAATTCAGAGTGGTAACTGATGAGGTAAAGTGAAAAAATAGCGATAGGAAGTGTGTGAATGTTTGGGGTTCTTTTAACTAGCTCAATTGATGCAGTCAGGAAAAGAGAGAGCTCACTAGAAATCTGAAGAGGAGCCTGGGAAAACCTGCCTGTTGGTTGGTCTAGTAAAGAAGAGTATTTCTGCTGTAAACATTCCTTTGTCTAGTTTAGACTCCACGGAGTTACTGATGAGCAGAGACATTAAGCTTTCCTGCTTTTGCTGTGACATTTAATCTAGAGATTCCATTTATTTAAAATTTTAGTTTAAATTTTAGTTTAAATTGCAGGTTTTTAATACACTGCAGGACACCAAATGCTTGTGGTCATTTGTATCCCTTTGAATGGGAGTGATCTAGTAAAGTGCACACTGATATGCCTAAACATTTGGTGTTAATAAATTCCTCTTTGGATCCTCTCTCCCAGTGTAGGCATGTGGAAGTTTTCTCAGAAGAATCAAGACAGCAGAGTTTTTGTTAAATACAAATACTTGTAAGTTATTTTGCTGATAAACATTTTAAAGTTTTTGATGATACTGAAATGGAAGCAGAAAGCTGACCCTCCTCCCCCTTCCTGCAACAAATTTTAAAGCAATTGGAAATGAAAACTGGCAGTGAGACTTCTCTTGAGTTTTTGCTGTCATCACCATGGAGCTTTATCTATTGTATAAAGCAGCTGAGAACATCTGTCTTTCTCCTAAAGGTTTTTTTTTTGCTTTCCTTCAGTATGTACCTCTCCTATTTTGCAGGTGAATGTCTTTTATTGTTTTTCCTTCCTCTTATCCCCTCTAATTTTGGTGTCTAAAGACACCTTTAAATCTACCACCTTTTAATCCATGTCTCAAAATTAAATCTAGTTTCAATTAAGAGTTTTTCTTGGAAATGGTGAAGAAAGTGGCAGTCTAAATGAAAGTTAAACCCCTTTGTGTGATTTTCTTGCTAGTCTTCTGTTTTCCACTCCCTTCTTTACATTCTTCATTTTATCTGTTCAAGGCTGAAGAGATGTTCCCCACATGCTGTACAACAGCTGTTGGTTTACAGTCCCTGTTTAGTCAAGGTTGAATTTCTTGGATTTTTTAGTTTTCTGAAATAAGCACAACCACATTGTCCTGGCCAGTTAGGTTCAAAATGTGTGTGGCTGAAAAATTCAGGCTGTACTCACCAGATTTAGACTCACTAATATTTCATGTATGTGGTTGAAAGTGAAATAACACTCAAAATTTTCAGACAATGCTGTGGACTTTCGTATATGCATAAATATGTAATCGTACACAAATAAAGATGTACTTTATCTTATGAAGTATTTAATTTTTTTTCCTGAATGACTTTTTCACTAAGATGACAGCATGCAATATACTTGCTTTTTTACTTGTTTGCTTGTATTCTGCTATAGTTCCTACACCCTTTTGAAAGGAACAGCTGTGTTGCTAAGCTGTCTTTTTTAAAAAAAAACCTCAGTTATCCTTGTATCAGCTTCTGCTTTCTTGAATCCATCTCTTCCCTGCCCTTTTCTTTCCTTTCAAGTATTTCTTCAGACTTTTGAGACCTTCTGCAATGCTAAACCTGTCCTCTTTAGGTTCCTTCCATTTGTGGTGCTGATGCACAAGCATTTTGCAGGAGCTGTACAGGGGATTTTTGGTGCTATTGGATGTTGTGCTGTGGTTTATTTGTTCCTCTCACTTCAGCTAGAGCACTAATTAGACAACATGTGTTTTTCAGCGTTATGGGTTAAGACTAAACTTAAATGTGCTCATTCTTTTTATGTGTATTTTCTCTGTTGATGAAATATCGGTGTGGCAGGTGATTTGTAAGAGATAATTTCCCCAAGGTTCTTTAATTATGCTGAAACTATAGATACTGGCTTTTGAGTTACAAAAACTTGGGTAGAATTAATTCCCTGTTCTAGAAGTCATTGCAGTCCATTTTTTCTTCAAATTTTTGGACATTGAAATATTAGCATTTACATAAAATACTAATCTTAGAAGCGTTTTCAAGAACTGCAGGCAGATTTTTTATTTGTGTGGATTTTTTTGTGGTTTATTCTATGAAAATTGCATAAATACCCTGGTAATGTTGGTAGAATATAATGTAGGAAGGAGCCAAAAACCTTTTAAAAGATGACTCACAGGCATTTTTTGTTTTCTGCATTTTCTGAATACCATATGTAGCTATGTATTTGCATTCTGTTAATCATTTTGTATTGCACCAGCCCATTGTCTTTAGTTTTGTTTTCTTTTTCAGAAGATGTTTATGGCCTTTTGATGAGAGAACATATATTCTAGTAGCTAGACATCGAACTAGAAGTTGTTTGGATTGTATTCTTAGCAGTGTTATCTGGTATCTCCCCTGGCTCAAGTCTGATATGCACAGGGAAAAGAGCCTTTAATGAAAAGGCCTGTGGATGAAGAATTATTTGTGACAAATCTTGTTTGCTCAATGACTGAAGTATGATATTCTTACTAGGATGTCCAGTGCACTGTCCTATAGTGATTTTGGGTGGTTTATTTCAGACTGAGGTATTGAGTGTGTATTTTGCACAGGGCCTGATTAAATTTGCTTTTGACTGTGTCTGCTGTTTGGCTATTGCTTATGGAAGACTGGTACTATTTCTACAATTGAATCAATTGTTAATTTAAATTCTTGCAGTAAGTGTCTAATAAGTGCTTGCTGGAGTGTAATATAGGTGGGGTGGTGTAGAAGCTTATTTTTGTATGTTATAGTTTAATTCCTTCCCTTGTTAAGATTTTATATAGTTGATTTAGCTGAAGAACTTCAGTATTTACCTCGAGACTGAACACAACAAAGCCTTAATTACCCACTTGAGTTAGGCAGAGTGCTTTGTTGTCATGCCTGAAACATGCTCTGGTATTTGTTATTCAGCGGTGTTTTTTTTTCATGGTACAAATCTTTGATGCTCCCATTGACAGAATTGGGGATTGGCTATACTGGAATATTTCCTGCCAGTTGGTAAAGCCTTTTACACAGAGCAACATCCACAAGGTGGTGCCTTTTCATCACCCAAAAGGAGAGGAACAAAGTTGTGTTGGCTTTCTGCCTGTTGCTTGGCAGAAATGAGAAGTTCAGATACTGAGCTGAGTGTATCCTTTTCTCCCTGAATGTAGAGTGAACCCTATCATTCTCTGTTCTTTCCAGCCTTTGTGGTTGCAAACTGTCTGTGATGCTCAGAAGTTCAGAGAAGAGAAAGATAATGGCTTGGAAATCAAAATTGAGCCATGTTGGCTGGATCATGAAAAGATTCTCCCTGAAATACTGAAGTTGTACAGCTCAGAAAGGAAATATGCTGCCAGAGTAAAATCACACCTAGAATTGCAACAATTTTTTTGTCAGGCTCAGGGCACCTTGCTGGAACTATGCCGGAGCCTGAAAATGGAAGGATGTGCAGTGCTTTAGGCAAGTGCTCTGCAGTTTGGGGAGTGGGCAGAGGGGAACTGGCATAGGCTTGGCCACGGTATGTAGTTTATCTTTTTTGGGTGAATCCAGCTGAAGATGAGGCAGCTGGAATATGTTCTCAAATATTGCCCTCTATTGCAGAATGATACTTTAGAACAGAAGTATTATAAAATAAGAGTTTTTCACATGACCTATATGTAATTCCCAGCTGTGAACCCTCTGGCAATGAGCGTGAAATCCAAAACACAGCTGATAGGGAAAAGGGCTGTTGTCAGCTCAGGCTGAACACTTGAGTATTCATAGCATGGTGCTTTGGTAAACAGACATTGGAGTACATCAGAATAATTTGGTTTTGAGATCTGTGCAGGGTCCTCCTTCTAGCTGTGTGTGCTTCCAGTTACAGTGGTAATCAGGGCTGAAGGAGAACCAGGTGTGCACCATATTGAACTTCTTTTCTTGCAGAACAGCAAGCCTTCAACCCCCTCCCCCCAACCACTCCCTTTGTGCCTCTCTGCCAAATTTCCTGCTGTAAATTGGTCTTATGTTTGCCTTTATGTACCTTGTGACCCCTTTAGAATATTTGTGGTATTTTAAACCTTGAATTGTGTGCATGACACAGTGTTTAGTTTGGAAGCAAAGTTTAATCACACATGCTGATTGTCGTGTTTATTTTGGAACCAATAAGTAGGAGGCAACCTTTCATATTTTATTAGTCTGGATGAATTTTCCCTGTTACTTGATAACCATGTATACGTTTGAACTTAAAAAAAGTCAATGTTTAAGGGAATGCTGGAACACAGATGGCATTTGAATGCAGCCTCTCATCCATTCTGGGGCTGGATTCCATTGGACACCTACACTTGGGTGTTTGTGGTTCACTGTGGTGACAGTGATAGAGTGGCTATTTTGTTTTTAAAGGATTGTGTATCATTTCTCTCTATGTGCCAGTGAAGCTGGAGAGGGAGCTCTTCTGGAAAGAGCAACATTAGAGCAAAGTCTTTTTATATTTGTTTCTTCCATCTACTACAAATGAAGGGAGCTGTGTTTGCAGAAGGAGGTTATAGCTCTGAAGCCCTGACCTTGTTTTATTTGCTTCCCACACGTCTGCATTTACAGCAGAATAAGCAAGTATAAGATGAGATTTGCTACTCCTCCCAGACTGCCATGTACCACTAACATCCCACCAGAACTGCTCCCATGGTCTGCATGGATAATACACATGGGGGTAATTCTAGCCCCAGATCTTTGCTTCGTGTGCTGAGGGGCTTGGGGTGAAAAAGGGATGTTTCCATGAGCCCTCTTTTAATAGAATGTAATGAAAAAGGATGTAACTGAGAGCTGAGTGGAATCCACCAGCAAACTTTATGAAGCATTGCAAGGACACCTGCCTTGAGTATTTTGACTGCTGAAGCAAAGCAATTTTGATGCAAAGTTCCATATATCATGAAATAGAAGACATTGTATGAGATAGTTAAAGCTGTGTGTTGTGTGAATAACTCCAAACTGTATTTTTTCCAATAATATTTTATTTGAGTTCTCCTTCTATAAGAAGCTTTTTCTCAAGGGAACTGTTGGAATTCTCCCCTACTAAAGCAGTACACTTAAAATAAAAGATTTGATAATCCAGGGATTTTTGAGATTTAAAGCCCCTGTGTAGCAAAATGCAGTGTTGTTTTCATGACTGTTATCTGGAGACTCTGGACAAATGCTGTTTCTCTGGTGTTTGCTTTAAGTTTTTTCTCCCCCATATCTGAGTTCCTTGATCTTGTGAAAGAAAACAGGAAGTTTTAAGAACTTAATCAAGATGAGAAGAAACCCAGGCTAATTCTTTATTGTGTTTTTGTTTACTTTGTTCTGTTTTTAATTTAATTGACAATATGAAGATCTGCTTTAGACTATTATATTAACTTGAATTTCCTACCACAAAGGTGACCGTGTCTTCTGAGCATAGTGTGTATGTTAATCTGCATGGAAGACAATGCTTGAAGATATGATATCAAATTTGGCATAAAATTGATGAGTTATTTCTGTATGATGTTTTTGGCACTGTGTTCCATTTCACTTGAGTGCAGACACAGTAGATGGCACTTGAGTCACTAATTTTATGATGCAGGAAGGAAAGCCAAACTCAGCTACAGATTTAACTGCTTGTAGGCACATTTCATTGAAAGAACAGCTTCAAAGATTTGCTGTCAGTTAAATAGTCCCAGAAAAAAGGGGAAACCATGCACAAATTATTTTTCAGTACAAGCAGACCATCTACAAGTCCTTGAGTTTGTTGAAGTTTTATAAAGAGAACTGGACAAGAATCATAATCAATCTGAATCATAAATATATAGTGCCAGGTTCCCTTCAAACATTTTGCCAGTGTTTGGTTTCGTAATCTGTTGTTTTCAGGTTATTCTCTAACAGAAGTTCTTTATTTATTTTTTTTCTAGTCTTGCTTACTCCCACAGAACATTTGTGATGTGACCTCTGATAGCAGGTGAAAGATAAAAACTTGCTAACAAAGTGGATGTCTAACAATATTGTCTTATTATCAAAACAGTTTGTATATCACTTTCCTTACTGTGGCTAAGTTTGATAACCAAGGCTAAGAGTATGCTGGTACTTCTGCTAATCAAAATGTCAGCATTTGATTTAGGGTATTTCAAAGTGCTTACTTTATGCTATGTTTGGTGATGTACCCTTAGACAGTACTGTTTGGTCATTTGTTGATTCTCAGCATTTTTAGTAGTAGCATGAGGTAATGGACTGACAGTCCTCGGAATCGGAGTGGCAATATGGACTTCTCCAATAATATCCTGTCACTGTGATTCAGCACTGAGGTTTATTGCTGAGTTAAGAAGGTTTAGTCAGACTTACTCCATGATTCATTCTTTGGCCTTTGTGCTGATGCTCTTATAATACTTATTTTAATGAAAATGCTGTCAGACTTGACCTAGAAATGAGCTTAATTTATGTTGTCTTCCTATGTTGTTTTATCACTTTGCCAATTCCAGGTTTTACGGTTTATAAAGCTGTTTGAAAGCCAAAAATGGATGTTTATTTACTAGAGGAAGGAGTTCTAACTTTATTTTATTTAACTGATGTTTTTAAAATACATAGAGATCCCAGTGGTGCCTCCAAGGCTTCCAGAAGCTGCAACATGCCATGGCTCCATGAGCCCAGTGCCAAATCCCTGCCCCATGGTGGGGCATGGGACATGTGGTGTGCAGAGTCACCCCTTCCTGGTGGTGCTCTTGTGGGACTCAAGTCCTTGTGATCAAGGTTGCAGTCCATGGATGGGGTGAGGCTTGTAGCAGCCCCCTGGTGCTCCAGGCCTGTGGCTTCTTGGAGTTGGGTTGCTTAGGAATGAAGGCCAAGTGGGTAAAGCCTCTCTGGTTTCACAATGGCTGAAATGTAAGTATGGGGATGCCTGGCAGATTGATTTTATCACACTCTCCCAAACTTGTCATGGCAAGTGCCATGCGCTGATAATGGTGGAAGCAGCCACAGGGTGGCTTAGGAACATATCTCGTGTCCCATGCCACCACATGGGACACTATACTGGGCCTTGAAAAGCAAATGTTAGGGCAATATGGTACTCCAGAAAGATTTGAATCTGACAATGAACCCCAAAACCACTTCATAGACACTTGGGCCAAAGAACGTGGCCTTGAGTGGGTGTGACACATTCCCTATTGTGCACCAGCCTCTGAAGATGGAACGAGGTAGTGGACTCTTAAAGACTGCACTAAGAGCATTGGGTGGTGTGGCCTTCAAGCACTGGGGCACACATTTAGCCAAGGCCCCCTCATTAGTCAATGCCAGATGAGCTGCCAGTCAGGCTGGCCCTGCCCAATCCAAGTTTTTATGCACTGTAGAAGCAGATAAAGCTCCTGTAATGCACTTTGAAAACATGCTGGGGAAAACAGTCAGGGTTATTCCTGCCTCCATGGGATTGCTTGTGCACCAGGACCTGAGTGCACTTGGTATAGACATTAAGGTATGCTCTACCAATGTGATGTGATTTGTCACTACATTTGGGGAAAAACACTGTGGGTTAGGTAGATGTTACCTGGCAGTGAGTTTGAACAGTGTGACTTTGCAAGCAGCTTTTGTCTCAGTTTATTTTGCCTTGAGGTTTTGCCAGTGGGTTTCATCTCTTTGTACTGCTCTTTCTGACAGGTTTTGTGGATGTGTACTGGACAGTAACATAAAGTGAATAGAAAAGTGTAGGGAATTTTATTTGAGGGTGTAAATTATTGTAGCTGTCTGCTAGCATGGTGTCTTCATTTCATAGTTAGCACAAGCCCTCGGATCATGTAGGTGCATGTGTTCCTAATGCAGGATGCTCCATTAAGGTTAGAAAGTAAAATCCTTTTAGCAGCTAGTCATGTTTTTTTCCTTCCAAGAAGCCAGCTTTTTCCTCTTTGATTGAGTCTTCCTAGCAGCAGGAGGTGCCTTTTTGCTTTGCCAGTTGGAGAAAAATCCACATCCACTTACAAAGACTATACAGGAACTTACAGGCATTTCATTTTAATTCCAGGCAACCATCCCTTTGCTGCTGCCTTTGGAACAGCTCAGCTGTGGAAGAAGTGAGCTAATATGAAGTACTTACTGAAGCCCTGAGGTTTACGTTGGAGTAATTAAGGAGAGGAATTGCACACCCTGTACTTGATTTTTGTTTTAATTAGTCTTGCTTTGATCTAGTAACTGGATTTAAATTTTAAGATTTGAATCAACAATCTGCCACAGTATATTGCTTAATTCCTCTCCTTCTCAGCCTTTAGACTGATGTAGAATATGGTTTATGCTTTCTGTTTTTTATTTTGTTGGGAAAGGTTTTGGCTGTCACTCCTACTTCCTATTTTCTACTGGGAATCTTTCCACCTTTCCTATCCTCTCTTTTCCTCCATTCTTCCCTCTTTTCTCCCAGTCACTTTCTTTATCCTCAAATATCTTCACTAACTTCACGTTCATTTTAGGATGTAGTTGAGAATTGTTTTAGAAATCTGCCTCAGGCATCTTCATAGATTATCTCCTTCACTGTGAGTTAGTCCCACTCTTTCCATGTGACTTCTGATTTATTGGAAGAGCTGTCTGTTGCTGTTGCCAACTGCTTCCTGCACTTCTCTGCCTTGCTGGATGAACTAGCCAATTTTAGTTCTTATTTGAAACATCTTTTTTTTTACTGTTACCTTGGCATCTGAATTCCCCTTTCCTGTATGAATATGTTCTATGCCTCAGTTTATCATCATGTTGTTTTTGTGATTAAACACAAGAGAATTTGCATGTACATTTTTCACATTGTATCTGCAACTTGAATGTTGAAGCATGCTAGAAGTCTACTGTGACTGTATTACTGATGAATATTCTTTATTTTTCTAGCAGATTTTGATTAGGATAGTCTATGGTTATTGTGCAAGTCCTCCTTGATGGAAAGAAACTACAGGCTTTAGAAAGAGAATGGCAATTTAAATCAGAGGCATCAGGCCAACCATCATTTCTTGAAGAAAAGTCATGAAAACATTAATATTAACATAAACCAAATAAGACTTTAAGTGTTTGAAGTCTTATCCAAAAAAAAGCCCTGCCAAAAAGCTGCTGGGCAAATATGGAAAATGGTATAGGAACCTGCTCTATCTGCTTTAGAAAAATAAAACTTTATATTGACATTACCAAGATTTGAACTTTGCTTCTAGAAGTTGGATATTTTAGAATTAATCTAAACTATGTTGTTATTAAGCTTTTCTTGTCTCTGAGTGGATATGTGCCCTTTTATATTTTATAAACAAGCAGAAAACTTTTGGAGCTTCTGATACAGTTCAGTGCACAAAAATGCTAATGCACACATGCTGTACTTGTGATCTCTATTTGGCAACAAATCATTCTTTGCTTTTTCTTCAAGGGAAGGAGACTATGCTTCTGACTTTTCCATGATAATTTGCCTGATCAATGATACAGCTACCTATTTTTCAAATTCCTGCCATGATATGTATTCCTGCTAGCTTTTACGTTTTGCCTTTTTTATGTTTCCTGTTTTGTTCCCATCCTTGAGAATCCCAATGCAGCTTCCTTGTGGCCCCTGGAATTGCTAGTAGGTGGATGCAAAGAGACCTCATTTAGCACTTTACCTTATTGGTGCATTTTAGCTAGCTGCTGTTTATTTTACTAGCAGCATTACAAAAATACCTTTAGTGAGTTTCTTTAGTTTGGTTATCTAGTTGCATCCATTGCATTTTGCATTAATGAAATGGATAGGAGTTGTGTAGGATTTCTTCTCAAACGTAGTAGAATCCAGCTCTTGTAATTCTGTATTTACTCTCTGATATTATACATTTAGTTTTGATAATGACAATGAAAGCCTGAACCACTTCAAGTCTTAGGTGATTCCATTATATAATAGAATATGTTGAAATATATCAGGTGAATTTTTCTCCTTTAAACAATGAAACTGCAAGTCTTTATAGCCTTTAAGCAAGCAAACAGAACCTCAGGAACAAGTGGAGACAACCAAATATTCAGTACTTTAAAAATATGGGTATGCACCTTAAATAGTATGACCTTTATATGCTCCTTGTCTTTGATTCAAGTGGTGGGAACTTCCTTTGAGAGATATTTTTTCTTGTTGTAGTTAGGACAATTTCCAGTAAAATTGATCTTTTTTGAGATTTTGAAGAGCAGCAATTAAATAGGTGATGACTAGCAAGAATACTGTCTTGGNAGTATGCCTTAATATTATAATATTATAATAATTTATACCTTAAATAGTATGACCTTTATATGCTCCTTGTCTTTGGTTCAAGTGGTGGGAACTTCCTTAGAGAGATATTTTTTCTTGTTGTAGTTAGGACAGTTTCCAGTAAAATTGATCTTTTTTGAGATTTTGAAGAGCAGCAATTAAATAGGTGATGACTAGCAAGAATACTGTCTTGGCTTTTTTTAGATTGCATTCCGTGTTGTATTTTTCACAAATGCTAGGCCATATTGGATGTGCCACTAAATTTTTGTGATGTAACAAATGCATTTATTCCAACAGTTCTTATTACTCCCAACTGCTTAAAGTGGGGTTTGTCATGCACGTTCAAGCTATTCTTATGATAGTGGCTTCCAGCAGCTGACACTGAAGTGGAATTCTTGAATGTGGTTCCAAATCAAATAAAATCATATTTGAAAAGCTCCAAGATAAGTGTAAAATGGTATCTTTACCCATCTTGTATATAATAACTGTTTAACATATACCATTTTAGGCTGCTTGCTAAAGAAATCTTATAATCCCTACTAGTTCTACAAGTGATACTTTGCTGTTGCTTTTAAAGAATTTCAGTCCTGCAGGTTGTAGGATGGCTTGGAAGGAAGTAAATAATCTTACTGGGCTCAGGCTTCCTCAGTATCTCTGGTAATTTGAAATACAAATGACAGTGTGAGTTTAGTATATGGTCATATGTGAATGCCTGAGAGTTGAAAGGGGAATGGTCTAAGGCAGGATGAAGACTGGGAGTCCTCCCAGTTTTTCATGGTGCAAGAGATGCCTTGCCTTGTATCGTACCATTCAAATAAAAGCTGTTTATGGGTGTGCCAGCCTTTCTCAGAAAACTGCATAGAAATGCTTCCCCTGAGGCCAGAGATCTTTGAACACAGCACTGGAGAAGAGGATGAAGTATGTTTGGCTTGTATTCACTCTATTATGACTTGAAATCAAGAAGTAAAGGTCATAGTCATATGACCAGGTTCAGCCTTGATGAAGGTGTGTTTTGTACTATTGTCTATTCCATCACAGTGGGAGCTTTAACAAAAAGCCTCCATCTAGAAGGTTATTCCAGATACTTGCCCATCTATGATTCTGCTCTTGCTTACTGCAGGGATGGGTGACTGTCACAATGTGAGTTTTTTAGGCATATAACCACTGAAGTTTGCAGTCTGTAAGATTTCTATTTGCTGTTTCTCTTTCAGTCCTGCAGTTGGCCGCAGGTTTGACCTCAGGTACTTGAAGGACCTACAGTTTTTCTGAGTATGGCTTTGACTGTCTCACAAGCTTTCTAGAAGAAAGCACTGAGAGAAGGGGCTTGCAAGCAGAATGTTGGGACTTAAACAGGAGCTTCACCAAAGGCTTTCATTTCTGGGATATATAAGAATGGTTAAACAATTAATTATTTCACAAAGGTAGAAATGCAAAATTCATTTTGACTGCTTGGCTTTTGTTAGGTCTTTATTACATGTACAGTTCTATATACTAGTTGTTAAAAGTGAAACAAAAAAGCCCACAACCTTGTAAATAAAGTTAATTCTATTGACACGTTGAAAATAGGAAAGGCATGAAAACACTGCCACTGTTTTAGATCTGAGGAGGCTGATGAAGCACTGCATTTCAAGTTACACATCATTATCTTGATTACTGGATTTTTTCATTTTTACAGACCTGCAGGACAATATTTTTGTGGTTGTCTTTAAGTTCTTAATGTTGAAACTGAGTGATTTCATTCTAGGTTTTGAAAAAGCAAGACTAAGGAATGGTTGCGTTGTTCTTTCCCTATGCCTTGACCACATAGGCATCCTTGAAATAGCTTCAATGTAACCCAAAGTCTGGACTGAATTCGGATTGATTATGCATTCATAAAATTGATGATTTTTCAAAATACAGGGGAAATTTAGATTGTTTGGATAAAGTGATTTATCTCTCTCTTGCATGGCATATATAAAGTTCTCTTGCCCCTGTTGGGTCCATTGTGGAAAGAATTAGAAATACAAAAGAAAATGTAAACTAATTTAAGTAATGAGCTGTTTCCCCAGTAATTTGTCTATTTTTGTCCAATCTTGGAGAGCTCTTAGCTTGCTTCCTTAATATGCTGCAGTGTAGAATTCCATGGGCAAGAACACCTCAAAAAAAGACATGGGAGTTTTTTAATAATGTGACATAGAATTTTGAAAATTGTGTCAGCAAAACATGTTTTTAAGTCATTTGAAGACATTTCATATGAGATCGGTAACTTTGAAAGCATTCTGTTTTGGAACCAATGCTTGGCTTAATTTTAGCTTTCATGGCTTCTCTTAGCACCATGCAAATTTAGTGCAAAGCTTGTTTACTGTAGCTAACTGCAGTGGGTTTGGGGAGATGGGGATGAGTAAAGATGAGCAAAATCTTAAACAGCTTTAGACCCATATGAAAGGTATAATTTTAAGATTGAATGGATGGGAAAGAGAGCCTCTTTTGCAGGAATATTGTGAGAGTTCATGTGAAGAACCAGGAATTACTCAGTGTTTCCCGTCTCATGGCATAAAGGGTGTGGTGGTGTTGGGGGTTTTGCTGTGTTTTTCTGGAAGAATTGTTTTTTGCCTTGTCCTTGTGCTCTTTCCCAGCCCTGGTTCTGTCTGATGCTGTTAACATGCATTCCTGTTCTTTGCTTTTGCTTGGTCTGGCCACCCTGGAATGAATCCCACGCACTCCATTCAACAAAATGTGTTAGCTTAGGTCCTGCAATACCCTTTCACTTTGTAAGGTGGTATTTATCCCTAGTGATGTTATTTTGGTGGGGAGCTAACTGTCTGTGTGATTTTTTATTAATGGGAAGGAAGTCCTGTTTTTCTCCCTTAAGAAGTGTATAGTGTCCTTGGATGCATTTGTGCTGAGCTACAGCAGTAGAACTGCTGTCTCTGTCAGCCAGGTCATGCTTGTTTCTGTCGTGCTGCCTTTATCAGGCCTGGCATGGGTACCTCAGTGTCATTAAAGGAGCAACTTTTCTGCTAATGAAAGAAACAGTTGAGTAGGTGCTTGTCTTCACTAGGTTGTGAATTCTAGTAACTTGTTGAAGCTAAGCGGTAAAAGTAGGTGGATTTTCTTCACCCTTTTGCTCTTAGCTGCACATATATGGGCCAGCTTATACACATACTGTAACATGTCCAGTTACCGTAGTGCAGTCAGATCTCTGAGGTGAGATGGCAGTCAAATAGTGCACAAAAAAATACGGCCAATGATTTGGGCACATTTGCTGCTTTCGTTAGAAATGCTGTGAGATTGTTGTCCAGTCAGCAGAGGAAAGTTAAGTTTTTAAAGCCTCATCTGAAAGATCTTCATGCAGTAAACTCTACTTGCTTTCATTTGCATCCTGACACAGATTGAAGCTGTGGTTCCACTGTCTAAGTATTTAAAACTTGAGGCACAGAGATGCAGGTCACTCCTCTGTAGCATGTAATGGAATAACAACATTTTGCTTGTAAATCTAGTTGGATATCAGCTAGCAAATGGAGAAGGAATGAAAGACAATGGGAATTCTTTTTAAATGTAGAGGTATTATATATTCTTGTTTTGAAATGCAAACAGCAATGGGAGATTTAAAAACAATAACAAATAGCATTACATATTCCCCCTCACCCTGTCACTTTTTTCATTACAAAGCAGATCTTCTAGTGTTTTGTCAAGCGCCCTTAGTCTTTCATATTCAAGACAGACTGGCTGAGTGGAAGGTTTGAGAAGAATAAATAAAGGAGTGGGAAACAGAGAGGGGGTGTGTATTTACTTGTCAAAGACGTGGAATTTGCAGATATTGAAGCAGAATCATTTCATAGTATTGAAAACTAAAGGAATGGCTAAAATGTTGTGCTGCTTTAGGTAGATGCTATTTCCCCTGTGGGCATTTGAATCTGAGTGAGGTTTTTTCTGTACAGCCAAACATGATTTATCATTTCAACATGCCCAGTGGGCTAAACCTGAAAATGTTTCATAACAAAGATAACCAGTATAAATGGTATATGGATTCTTTATTCATTTGAAGGTGAACCTCAAAGTAAACATCACTGGTTTCCTGAATGCTTAAGTGGTACTTTGCTATGTTTGACTAATGGGTGTTGTGAGTTTGGGAATTTCAAGCAGCAGGATGTATTTCACAGAGAATAATACTTGAGTGAAACAGTGGTCTGTCCAGCAAGATTTCCTGTAACATAGCTTTCTTGGCCGTGTAAGTTGTAAAAAGGTTGTAAGTGCTCACTGTGCAAGGAAACCAAATCTCTTTAAAATGTGTGTTTGGATGCTTTCTGTTAGTGTTTAATTTCAAAAATATTGTTCTGTTTGAGAGACGGCCCTCATAGATGATTGTTGTTTCTTTTCTAAAATACAAAATAATTGGAATATTGTAGGAATGGGGGAGGAAAAAATGCATACAAGACAAATGTGTGACTATTAGTTTATTTAAAGATAGGATATTCAGAAATAAAATGACTGTTGTGCTGTTGTTTAAGTATAGTGACCTGCCCTGAAGTTACAGGGCAATATAACTTCCTTTTAGCAACAAAGCAAAAGGGCAAGATTAAGGTTTTGTAGATGGTACCAGATCCTTTAACCATTCATTTGACTGTTGAAAATTATTCATCTTCCTTGCTAAAATGTCACCACCTGATAACTTGATGCTAAAGCTTACTTTGTAGTGACTGTTCTTTTAATTTCAATACTTGCTTGGTCATTATCTGTTTGAGGCTTTTTATTTATTGCAACAAATATATACTCAGCTCTCATTGCTGTATTTTGTAAATGCTCAAGTAGTGGAAGGCTGTTTTTAAACTCTAAAATCTATTGTAGGTAGTCTGGTTACAAGGTGCACATCAGTCTTGAGACTGTAAAGATAACAAGCATATTGTTGACCCCTCAGCACCTTGGGTTCAAGTCTGACAGTACTATGAGTAATCTCCAAGTGTTACTTCTTCTCAATCTGTTGTAATTATGGCTGTGAATAATTTTTTCAAAGTGTTTCTCTTTCCTGTAAAAAACCCCAAAGCCTGTCATCTAGAACAGCAGTATCATATCCCCTTCTGTTATTAAGGGATCGTGCTGAGTTTTGGCAGTTCAGATACCTTTCCTTGTTTTAAACTCCACTGGTGGTGATGAGTGGCTGTTTCCTTTCATCCTTCTGTATGTGTTCATATATTTTATAAAAGACATTAGGGTAGTGCATTCCTGCCAGGGCCTAAGTAAAACTAGAATAAGGTACCTTGTGGAGAATTAGAAATGTGAATTTCTTTTCATTTTTTTTTCAATGTGGAAATGTTAAAGTAGACCAGACAACTGATGAATTAGGATGGGAAGACCAGAAGAATGGTGTCAGTAGTTTACCACAAGCTACTTTGCTAGAATTTACTTTTAAAGCAAGTTCTGCATGTCCGTATGCACACGAACACTTCTGCTACAATGGAGAATTTACCAACTGCACAGAACCTGTTGGGCTTGTTTAGGACTTAAGGCAACAAAATGATTGTGTGGTGCTGTGCAGCACTGTCAGCCCTTGGGCATTTATTGTGCCTACACCATGCCACAAAGGGAGTGATGTGCAATATGTAACAGCAGTTGTGTGTACCTCTATTGAAGGAAGGGTGTCTCCTTGATTCTGAAGTTTGTCTTATTTTTATTTGGAGATACTATTGGCCTGATGTGTTAGTGAAACAGGTATATCAGTGTTAATAGGAGCTGTACTTTAATCTTTGAAGGCTAAGGATAAACAGATCTATACAATACACACTGCCTCACTGTGGTGCTAAGGTTTTTCCTCATGACTGTTGCGTGCAAAATACTGCAGGCAGACAATTACAGACAGAATCTGAACTGTCTTTACAAACTATGAATTTGGCTTCTAGTTCCCACCCCAGCAGACTGTTATCATCTCATTTCATACAGATGAAAACTACATACATAAATATATTTCAGGGGATTTGTAGGGATGTTGGTTAGGCAGGAGCTCCCTCTGATTTGGATTTATCTGTGCCCAATATGCACAGACATGTGAACTAAAGTAAATTGGTGAATGCCTTGCATTAAATTAGAGGGATGAAAATGAATGCAGAGTAAATGCATCCATAAACATATTTAGATAGATGAAGGATCCCGGCAGGCATCCCAGTTGTAATTGAGAAGCTGAGCATAGTTCTCCAGTTTGTAGTCTGTTTGCAGCCTGTAGAGGAATAAACAGAAGTAAAAAGTTATGTCATTGTCAAGTAGTGCTAGAGAAAAATGAACACATAGCATCAGGTCCATCTGGCAGGGGGAGACTGACTTCTCTTCCTTACCAGAATCTAAGTTCCCATCAAATGAGGAAAGTCTTTCTACCTCTGATATATTATTTGCTGTCTTTATTTCTTTATTGTGTTTTAAGGTAATCTAAGATATTACTTGACTACTTTCTGTTATGTTGAAAATGTGTACTCCTATAAAACAATCTGAAATGGTATGCCAGATAGATACCAGTAGTTTTATTTCTTAGAATAATGTCATTAGCATAGTTGAAAAGTAATATAATTAGCAAAAGTACTTAATTTTCAAATTAATAGCAGCTCACTTAGTTATACTTTTGTGTAAAGTACTTATGTATGAGATACAATAAAGGAGCAAAATACACATCTGCTGAAAGGTGTATAGGGCAGAATCTCACTTCTTAAATGCAGCAATGTTAAAGAAGCTTCTAAGTCAATCTCCTACACCAAGGCATTATCTTTTAAGGGAAATTTTGAAGACTAACTACTCCTCTATGGAATTTTGTTGTTGTTCCAAATGTTCCTAAGTTCTACTTAACTATTATGTCTCTGTCATTTATTATTCAGCATTAAGAAGTTAGGAACTACTCTAAGATTTATATTTGCTTGCTTCAAGTATACTTTCACCTTATCTGGCTTGCTTTCATTCACAATTCTTAAATTTTATTTTTTTAGTTGTTTCCTTATATAAAACCTCTTCACTTTTGTCTTGAGGCTTTCAGCATTATTTGTTTGCATCTAGCTTTTCTTTTCTTGGATTTGTTTCCACAGAAGGAAAATTAAAGTTCTGATAGCAAAAGTCTTCAGGGTACCTGAGATGCTTATGCTCTTTCATTCTGCACAAGTCAGAAATCTTTGTGTTACTTTTTCCCACCTCTCCCTCTACTCTGTCCTGCCCTCCAGGCCTCAATTCAGTTGTAGCATCCTGCTGGACAGTTTTCTTTTGTAAGACTCTTACTGAAAAGAGTGAGGGGGAATGTGTACAGTGTGGATGGAGTTGAAATGGGCATGAAGCCATTGGCAACCAGTCATGATATACAAAAATAAATAAATAAATAAAATGAATGTCTGTCAGCAGTTCTTAAGGATAACTCCTAAACTTTAAGGAAACTTCTCGTAAGGAATCAATTCATCGCCAACTTGATGTTGTGTATGGGAGATTAACTCTTGCTTTTCTCAAGTATTATGTTGAAAAAGAGCTGCATCTTGCTTGGCCTGCTGCTGCACAGGGGTTTAGTGTGTTCTGATTGTGGTGTACATGAACTAGTTTGGGTGCTAATTTTTTACATAAGTTACCAGCCTCATGTCCATCTAGAGGGAGATATTTCTTAACACTCCTTGTTTTGACAGAGGAGTTGCCTACCTTAATTTTGTGTTTTTTGGAAAACTTGTTTTGTTTTATTGTTTTGGTAGATCACAGGCATGTTGAATGTTCTGTTTTTATTAAACAAATACCTATAAGTGGGTATTTGTAACAAAGCAGGATTCCAGGTTTTTTGGTAAGAAATGTAATAAAATCTTTTTCTTTTTATCATGGCTGGTGTAGGAATGTAAATACATTTGTGTTTTGGCCTTACTGATTCACAATACATCTAATTAATGGTTCTGAAGTTGCTATTGTCCTTTTTCATTGCTATAAAACCTCATACATGCTAGAACTGTATTCTTCATAGTTATTTGACAAGATTTATAGGTAAGTAGATGATAGTGACCTGGTAAAAGAAAAATGTTACAGTCCAGTAGATGAAGCACTTAAAAGCATCTTTGTTAAAAAGCCTTCAAGTAAATGAAGTGTATGTGGTGTTAAACCCCTACAGATGTGCACTTTTTCCATGATCCCAAAGAAGTTCCCAGAGGAAATCTGGGAGCTGTATTTTATTGTCTCAATGAAGAATATTGCCATAAGAAATGATTTATTCCAGAAATCTTCCCCCTAGTGGGTTTGCAGGACTGGCTCTAAGCCTGTAGCTTAGAAAGCAGAAAGTCTCAGAGAGCCTCAGAGCAGTATAAGTATTAAATAATGAGCAGTTCATTTGGTGTGATCCCTACAGTACTGCAGATTTGTAGCCAGTTTGGCAAAACCAGAAGGATATGGGAGCTATGTCTATATTTTCTATAGATGAAAAGTTTAGCAGACTTCCTGTCTTTGTAGAGTTCAGCATCTCAGGATATGTAAAAGAATAACTGCTTTAATTGTTGTGTTGGAAATGAACACAGGGAAATATGTTCCTGTTTTGAGTTCTCAGAGCTCACAGTTTTGATTAACTTTTAAGAGTTATGTAATTTTATATTTTTGAACTGTATATCACACTAAGCAGGGATTTTTTCATGGAAAATTACACATGCACACATATACACAAAATATATGGCCAGATGATGGTTTCTGCTGTATTAATGTAGAATCATTGAGGCTGGAAATGACCCTTAATGTCATCGAGTCCAACCATTAACACAGCACTGCCAAGTCCACCACTAAACCAAGTCCCTAAGCACCACAGCTACATGATTTCCCAATTCCTTCAGGGATGGTGACTCAACAGGTTCCCTAAGCAGCCTGTTCCAATGCTTGAGAGCTGGAAGCTTTTGCTTGTGATGTAGTCTTTAGTGCCCTTCCTTAAGTAGCAATAAGTAGCAGTGCTTTTGAATATTCTCGTCTAATAAAGTGGTTACTTCATTCGTGAATATAAGACTCCTTTCAGTTGCTTTGAATATGTATATAAAAATTAATGATATTTTCTTAGATCATCTCTTAACTTCTGAGAAAAATAAGGACAGCCATCAAAATCTTAGCCCAAGAGAAAGGTCTTGAAGAAAGGAAAAATAATAAATGCTTTGTTTCTTGCTTGGATTATTTGATACACTTAAACCTGAACTGTTGAATGGACAAATATCTGGCTTTTGTGGCCCATATGTGCCTCTCAGGTGTCACTTTCAAAAAATTACACTGCTATTGTATTAAATACAAATTTAAAATATATTCTGTTATTCTTTCCATTAGGAGCTGTTTCTCTGAGGTAAATGCATTTTGGTTCCCTCTTCACCTCTTGTTAGAGGGTTGCTGTCAAAATAATAGTCATGGTTGTTGATCCCTACTCTGGATGAGTTTTAGAACTGCTCAGGTAGATGCAACTCATCTCATTGGTGAGGCATTACAATATAGAATTTGTACCCATTGCAAAAATGCGTAAGATCACAGAACATGGCAATAGACATTTATAGGAGATGCAATTGTAGGTAATGACTTTTCGTGTTTATTTTTCTCTTGAAGTTGGAGGACTGCTAATGAGTCAATGCAAATACTTTATATTAATTCAAAATCCATATTAGTTTTTTAATCTGAACCAAAAGATTATACATACCAAAAAAGAATCAGTAACTTTCCACGGAAATAGAAACTTAAAGGTGAGCAAAAGTTTGGAAATAATGAGATGGGAGTGCAAAAAATATATGTCAGTTTTTAAAGGACTCCAACACCTTTGTCAGACCATGTCAGCATCATCTGATCATGTTTTGACATTACGGTGGTTTTTTTCATTTTAATGTGTGCTGACAATTTATTGGAGATTTTTGTTGGTTTGAAAATCCTGGTCATGTTCTGCCAGAGGATATACTAATCTAACTGCAGTGCCAAATGAGGAATAAAACACAATCTTTTAGTCAAAAGACATTCAAACTTTTCAGACTTCCTGGTTAGTATAAATGTTGATAAATCTGGTAGGTGTTGGAGCTTGGGTAGCCTTGGTTGTCATATTTTCTTTTAATACCAAGAATCTCAGAAATGAGAGATCGTTTTCAAGAATGATTTTGATCTTGAATATTTAAATATAAGTCAGAAAAGTTACCAAAAAAAGTAGAATGTGACATCTGCCTACATTTTCAGAAAAATACTTGGCATTTACAATTTAGCCCTGAGACAGAAGATCCCTGTTCTAGAAGTTACTAAGTAGAAAAGATATCTCTTAGTGATGTACTTTGTTTAGAGGATATAGAAGCAACTCTGAAAGAATTTCACTTCTAGGGATCAGTAAGGGTCTAATGAGACAAAAATAATGAGTAGATTTAACAAACAAGTTAATTAAAAATTTCATTTTATAGGTATTCCTTTACCCAACCACTAGGTTGAGCAAAATATGGTTATTTTCAGCTTAGTTCAAAGTTAAAACACTCTATTGGTTTCACTTATTTAAACTTAAATAAAAAAGTTAAATATATTTGAATAGATTTGTTGGACCTACTTGGGAAAAAAATGGTTTGATTATTTGGCAAAAATGCAGCGCAGCAGAACTGTAAGAAAGTAACATTTGTTACTTCTAGTGCTTTGGGTTTTCAGGTAGTTAGGAAACATTTTTTATGCATTTGTCTTTTAAGTAACTTAGGAGCATTTGTTATCTTGGACGTGGTGCTGTGTTGTGATCAGTTTAGGATGGCTGATAGAACAAGCCTCTGCTAAGGGCACAGCCTTGTCATCTGCCTGCAGAAGGTTACATGGACATCTGCTGACTTGGTCCAATACAGCTTATTCTGTTCCATGCTAGCAGCCTGCCTGAAAGATATCCTTTGTCCTAAAGTTGTGTTTCAAGTTCACTGGGATTCAAGTATTACCTCACAAGTGTAAAGCTGTTTCAGGAAATGATGAGACTCTTGGATTCCCTAACATGTTGGATAACTTAACATCCAAGGAAGAAGTCTGCAAGTTCTTAATCCATGAAATGGCCCTGCTTAATACATCTCCTAATTTCCCAAGAAGAAAGTGAGTGCCTTCTCTCAGATGTTTCATGCCAACAAAATCATGGAATAAAATACTGTTCACAGTAAAAGCCAGGAGAAAATTTAGGGCCAAGGCTTTCCTTTAAGGAGGTCCTCTGTAATATCCACTGTGTCTTGCCCGGTTGATTTTTATGGCTTTGAGGAATTAATCCAGTGATAATATATTTATGTAGATGGGATATCTGCCTGGGGTCTTATTGCCTGGTAACTCATGGTTATCTTCCTGAGTAAATGTTACTCTATGTTATTTTCTGCAGGCACCAGTGAGTATGCTCTTCACTGCTGTCACCACAGGTAAGGTGGATGGGAAAGATCCCAGCTCTGATAGCAGACTTCCCTTTAGGCATTTTCCACCTTGAATATATCCTTAATGATATGCTCCAGGTGTCTCAAATACAGAAATTGAATTTCTATGAAGCAAATCTCATCTTAAGCAAGACTGCATTTACCTGGAGCTTCACATGTCTTTGCTGAAGGCATGTTCTGTTTTGTTTTTCTTGTAAATGGCTGAATAATTAACATCGCAGTCTTGTCTTGTCACAGGCACAGTGAGTGAAGAGAAGGCTCTGGTAATCACTCAGCAAAGGCTTTATGAACCAGGCTGCAGTGGTATGAATTAAGGCAGCTGTGTTTTACTATTGTGTTGTGTGTGTCTGTTCCTTTTAAGGTGCTTTCCCCAGTTCCCCCCTCCCCTGCCCACACACGGAGTTCAAACACTGGCAATACCCCGAACATCTGTAACACGGCTGCCTGCAACTCCTTGCATCCTCCCAAGGCTACATTATGCAATTCTGGGGGCTCCAGAAAATGTTTATTTAAAAAAAAAATTTTAATGTCTAATATCAGATTAGGTGGTGGCTATCTTAGAGCTTCTCACTGGTGTGTGTGTGACACAGACAGTAATTTGGAGTACAAAAAGACATGCAAGCTGTTGAGTTGAGGAATATCTAAATATCCAGACCTGAGTGCAGTCTCTCTCTTTTCTGCCTGGTTGTGTATAGAGGGTGGTGGCTGTGCAGAATGATAGAAACCTGACTTTGGAAGGTTTAGTTCCAACCCTGCCATGAGCAGGTGTCGCTCTGATTTTTCAGTTTTCTGGTCCACTTTACAGCTTGGTATTTTTCATAGTTTGTAGTTCTTTTTCACACAGCGGTGTTATACTTAGAACATGTCTATGTTAAAATGAGGTTGTTAACACACTTTCTCTTGGAGTAAAAGACAACTGATGGGCAGTTGTCTTGACCAATGGGATCGGAGAGGTGTCAACCTTCTCCTCCAATCCCTGGTCTGTGTAGAAATACTATAAATATAGAGTCAGATGTTTTAATAAATAGTTTTTATGCCTTCTTCATCAGAAGGTGTCCGTGTGTGTCTTTAAGTGTCCCACAGTGTTAAGCAGGAACTCTTCCCGCTAGATCAGGTTGCTCAAAGCCCATCCAACCTGTCCTTGGACACTTCTAGGAATGGAGCATCCACAGCTTCTCTGGGCAACCTGTTCCAGTGCCTCACCACTCTNGGAGAGGTGTTAACCTTCTCCTCCAATCCCTGGTCTGTGTAGAAATACTATAAATATAGAGTCAGATGTTTTAATAAATAGTTTTTTATGCCTTCTTCATCAGAAGGTGTCCGTGTGTGTCTTTACATGTCCCACAGTGACAAGCAGGAACTCTTTCCATTAGATCAGGTTGCTCAAAGCCCATCCAACCTGTCCTTGGACACTTCTAGGAATGGAGCATCCACAGCTTCTCTGGGCAACCTGTTCCAGTGCCTCACCACTCTCACAGTAAGGAACTTCCTAACAGCTAATTAGGAAACCTAATTCTTCTCCCTTGTCGTGCATATAATTTGCATATATTGGTCTGAAACCAGATCTCAGCACTCCTGTGAATAAATTGCTTGTTTGCAAATGACTTTGTGTTTACTTTCTTACACTTCAAAATAGCAACTTAGAAACCTTTTTAAACAACAGCAAGTTTACCTGATAGTACCTGGTGTTACAAATGCAGCACATGCATGCAGTAGGTATTGAAATACCAGTAGCTGGTTAAGTTAAAACCAGCTTACAGCTAAGTTCTGGACTTCCTCCTTTGAAGGATACAGTGCGGTGTTGTGTATTATTCCCCTCTGTCTTTTTAGCCGCTGCTTGTTTTTTGTGGACTGTTTAGAGTTGTGTACTTTCATGCTCTTAAGTGTGTTTATTTCTTGGTTTTTTTAATGGATGCAAACCAAGAGGGAAATGGAACCACTGGCACCACCTAATTCCTGTGTCTGGAAAGAAAAATTAGGTTCCAAAAATAGTGACTTGGGGTGAAACTGCATCTTTATGACTCTGTATTTCCTGGACCATTGTAAGCTTGTTTCACAGCCTTAATGTCAATTAAATGAAGCTTGTTTGATATATAAGTTGCATTTTTAATAAAGGAGGAATTATGGGAGGTCTTTAAAATACTACTTTGTACTCAGGAAATAAAGTGTTTTGGCTTCCTAATTAAATGCGATGTTTGGTTATTTATGTAACGAAAAGATGGCAGCTGCTGTTTGTCAGATAGTCAGAAAGGACTCAGAAGGAAAATGTTCAGTCCCCAAGAAACTGGTTAATCTGTCTATCTCACCTCTTGGATACTGGCCCATTGTAATGCATCTGAAAGCTTGGGGGCACTGGTTTAGGCCAGATCTTCATCTGTCACACTGTGTTGTGTTTCTTATTCTGAATTGCAGCCATGCCTTCTCCCTGTATTCCAAATCTCTGCAGAAGTTCAAGGATGATAGTATTGATAGTATTTCTGCAGAAGTTCAAGGATGATAGTATTGATAGTATTAATAGTATTGATTTGAGGAGCAAGTTCTACATCACTGATAAGTAACACTACCTGATGTTGTCTGAGAATAGATTAAATCCTTGTAAAACAGAGAGTTAGAATGTGTTTAAATTTATAGAGAAAGATACAATTGTTTTAGCCAAAACCGTGGGTTCTTGCAGGTTGATACACACGTGAGGAGAAAGTGAGACACATTTTTTTGATGTTCAGCTGATTATTTATAAGTCATGTACCAAGTTTTTCCTGCCTGAGTGCCAGCAGAATCAGACAGACAAATAATTTCTTTGCTAATATTTCAGAGTTACTATCAGTCAATACTCAACCCAAAAATTCTTTGTCTGGCAGTTTTAGACATTTTCTGGGACTTCCTTTTCTATTTGTTTCTGTTATTTCTTCCACATGAGTACGTATACATCCCTATCAGCAAGGCATTTTAATTCCTTCCTAGATTCTCCTAAACTTTTAATTTTGAGCACCATTTATAAGGCTGTGATTGGTTTTAGACTTTCTTTGTGTTTTTATAAAAGCTTAAACACAGAATATAATGCCAAACATAAGTGAGATTTGAAATAACCCTATTATCAGGGTCCCTTTTGGTATCTGTATTGTTCAGAATTTACCTTCTGCTTGGGTAGTTTGACGGAAAAGTAAGAAAAGTGTTGGAAAAAAATTCTGCTTAGAAAATATAAGCAGGTTAAACTCTACATAAAACTAAGACTTTTTTTTTTAATATGAGTATTCTGTGCTACCCAAAAGTTCTCTGTGCAAAAGAACTTCTGTGACTTTCAGGTTCTTGAAGACCTGGTGTGTAATCTTTTGATCTTTCCATTCAGATGAACCAGCTCTGAGTCAAGCTTGGAAGCGATACAGTGAGGGCAGAAGTCTGTCTTTGTCTATGAATAATTATTCAGTGCTTTCAAAAATACCAGAAAGACTTGTTTCTTAGTTTTGTAAAAGCAGTTAAAGTCAAAATGTGATACTCCTGAGACACTGATCTCCCAATAAAATGTCTTTTTGTGCCTTTTCTTGATGACGTTCTCTAGTGAGTTGAGCCAGCCCAGCAGCTACACACCCACCAATTGCTTCCTTCCCCTCAGAGGGATGGGGGAGAGAACTGGAGGAGCAAACCCAAGAAAATTGCATGGGTTGAGATGAAGAGAGTTTAATAAGTGAAGGAAGGAGAAAAAAGAATAAAAAGTGATGCAAAGGCAGTCACTACTGCTCAGTCAGTATCCAAGCAACAGTAAACATACTGAAGGGACAGCAGAAATACTGAAACTCCAAATGTTCTGGATGTTTGGAAGGATACCTCACCTTCCTGGTGGTAGTGTGTGCAAATAATGAGAGCTAAGATTAGGCTGAGATATGATGTTTGATGTAATTTGATATTTTATTAGTATTACTGTACTGTTAAGCTTTAAATTATATCTATGGGTGACATTGGAGGAAGGGTATTGGGACAGGATTCTACTGCCAAAGTTGAAAGGGTGAAATGGAGAGGGATTGGCTTTTAGACCATTAATTTAGAAGACAGATGTCATAGATAGAAAGATGAATATGTTTTGCTATTTGAGTGTTGAGTCATTACAATATTTTGGGTAAATTTCAGACTAGTTGCACTAGTTTCTAGTGGTTGGCATTCATGCCATGGAATATTTTCAGCTTTCATGAAAAGAAAGGCTTGTTGATTAGCTGTAGCAAAGTTGACTTCCTGTGGGCATCTGAGTTACATTAGTCTGCCACCTGAAGTATGTGTTTTGTGTTTGTAAAACATAATTTAGAAGGGTCAATATCTAATGTCAGTGATTGAATTAAGAGACTGAGTGCATGACTTGAGCATGTGTGATCTCTACTTAAAAATCAAGATGATGACATTTATGTATTTACTCCTTTTTTTTTTTTTTTTGTAACCTGACTTTTAATACGGCTGTTTGAAAATACTTGACAGTTTTCAGAGAGTATGGTACTTTGAGAGAGTATGGTACCTTATTTTTATTAAACTGTTGTTTTGCTCTGTAAAATAAGTTGTAAAGTAAAATAACACACAGTAATTTCTGCTTTGCTAAAATATTTTATCTTGGGATCTCAAAATGCTTTATAAATGCTGATGAATAAAACCTCCTTTCACTTCTGCAAAGCACATGATGTTATTCACATTTAATGTATGAATTGGAACCCAGATGTATTAACTTACAGTCCTGTGCCATAAGCAGCAAATTATCTCCTCCCCTGTTTTTATGTGAATTGTCTCTGCTTTCCAGCTCTTCACTTTATGAGACTTTTAAGTGCACAGTGTGGTGATTTATTGTTGATCACTTTTCTAACATTTTATTCTAAATGGAACAGCCCTGCAGGTTATGAGTTGTGAAATGACAGAAAACAGGAGCTCCCCAAGTTGAAGCTGTTTTAAAGTCAAAAGAATTACAATAAAGAAAATAGTTAAATGAATGGTGTCAGAGAGGCCTGGTTTTACTGTTAAGCTGTCACCAACTCAACTCTTAACATCTTTGTATTGACAAATTTGTGGTTGCTCTCTTTCAAAAAACAAGAAGTCAAACACAACTATACTCTATCCCTGTTGAACTTGCAGCTAACATGAAGACCTATCCTTTTTTGGTTTTCTTTAATATCTCTTCTTTCAGTTGCAACACCTAATGGTGTACTCATTGTGTGTCCAGTACCATTGTTATATTTGTAGCATTGTTTCAAAACTGCTGACTCCTTTGGTTTGAAAAGCTCAGCACATCTGTAATGTCTTTTAAAGCTGTAAGTGGAAGACAAATATCTGTTACTGCAATTATTGCTTTTACTGTGTGCTAAAGACATTTACAAAAAAGTGCAGTGGAGATTAAGGTTACTTCTGTACTCCAGGAGATCTTCTTGTGGGAAGGCCTTTTATTGGTGACGCTGTGCTGAGTGTCTACTTGTCTCAAGCTGGGAGCAGTGCAGATGTTTTGGGAGATTCATCCATGATCTGCAGAAAAAACAAATGTATACACAGATACAATTTAATTATTTGATCTCTGTGTTGTGCCTCACTTCTCTAATCAAATGATTTAGCATAGATTTTAAGATGGTAGCTTGGAAGCCCTTAGCACTGGGATTTTGGAAGAAGTGCATCATCAAGCACCAATCTCGTTTCATCCTGCTAGTGTACTCTAGAGATACCTCAGCTAGCTTAAACTGACACCAAAAGGGAAATAAGGGCTTTCTTTCTCAGATACATAGGCTTGTTTCTTCTTCCAAGGAATGGATCTTAAAAGTAATTGTTTTGTTAAATGAGTATATGCAAACCTGGAGTGAAGAATTACCTCTGCAAAGCATTTGTTAAATGTAATACTACTAGAAAAAGAACCTTCCTTTCTCCTTGTCACTATGAAGGAACTGTACTTGACTCAGAATAAAAAAATGGGTAGAATGAGGAAAACACATGCCTTTTCCTTTTTTTTCTTTTCCTTCATTTTTTTTCCATCTCTGCCTAATCTCCATATAGCTGCAAGTGCTGGTCAGGGAGCTTTTGTGCAGTAAGGATCAGAGAAGGGCCAAGAGGTAAGGAAGGAGCTGAAAAGCAAAACTTTTCTGTAAGGACAGCAGTGGTTAAGACAGAGGGCACTTATTTGTGAATTTATTCTAGAAATCAGTCTATAAGCCAAGATTATCTTCAATGTTTTCAAACTTGGTTGCTCTAAGAACAGCAGCTCCATGGTACTAAAATGAATGTGTTGTCAGGAGTTTTGTGCATCCCCAAGTCTCGCTGGTCTGAATAGAAGCCTGAAGGGTTAGGATTCTTACCTGAATACTCACGTGAGAGTGATGAGTTTTACATTTTCATAATGGTATCAATATGACTGCTACAGAACATTGCTATATGTGTGCCAGTATAATAGGATAATTTTGAAATAAGGGGAAGGTAGGGAGCATTTGTTTGCTAACTTTTAGTTTCTAGCAGAAAAGCCCCTATAGTTTTTGTTTCTCGAGCAGAGTTGGAAGAAGAGAAATTATATATCAGAGTAGTTTTCTGATGGAAACTATTTGAATTTTATCTGCATGAGATCAGTTGATCATTCTGTCCTAAGCTTCCTGACAGTTCTTTGACATATTAAAAGGTAAACAGTGCTACTAATGTTGCATAAACAATCCTCTGGATTTTTGCTGATGCCTTTTCTAAAAAAAAAAAAAAAAAAATGTGCCACAGTTACTGGGTGATGAAAATACATTAAAAACATTGGCTGTAATTAAAGGAAGACTTAGCATTTTAAGTAGACTCTCTGACTCCTTTCTTTCTTGGCACATTGATAATGCAGTGTGATGGTCACAGCACTGAGACTCTTTTGTAAATTATAAATTGTGTAGCTGATAGTATATATATTTCCTGGTTCTGAGTAAACCTGCCCAGCAACAATTTAAGCATGGAGACTTTTCTCACCTAGACAGTGTTCATGGGCCTTATCTTCTTTGATTTGCATAGGTGACCTAAGGGCAGCCAATTCTTCACACTCCTCAGCTTATCTTAACTTCCTTAATTCAAGATTCAAATTTTAATTCATGACTTTCTGCAGTATGCTCTAATTTGTTTGGTTAACAATAGCTAACAATCTAAAGCCTGTTCAATTTCTCCCCTTTGTTTTTAAAATCTCCAGTTATTTCTTATACAAATGTCCTTATCTCCTTGAGCATTTGTTTTGGTTGTGTCAGAAGGAGAATTTAGATTTCCTTGTCTTGGGCTATGTGACTGTTCAAAGCCAACAGAGGCTTCATTTTCACTGCAGGTCATTTGGTCAGGCTTTGGTATTTAATATGAAGGTTTGTCCCTCCTGTTATGAACTATGCCAATCAAGCACAGGCAAAACATATGAGGCTACTACTCCTGGGGATCTTAAGTTGCTGGGATTTGTTGTGTTTGTAAATTGCTGAGTTCCTGATGAGGAAAGGCTATTATAGAGATAAAAATCTCTACAGCCTTTAACTTCTTCTTTTATCCTAATAGGCATAAGGCACTATAAAACCTGAACTAAAGAGGATTAGATTGTAACAGTTCTGATGATTACAGCAAAGCTATGAATGCTGGTTTGGATTTAGCTTCAAGGAAATTGTGTGTCCTTAAAGAAACAAAAATTTACCAAATTGTCAGTAAGCTTGAGTGAGCTAGAGCATGGACAAGGAACAGGTATGGCCAATGTGCAAAATTCTCATGGTAGGGCTTTTGAAATCTGAGTATGTCTGATGACCAACTTACTTTTGCTTTAAAATAAACAATAGACAGTAAATTTAGCAATGAATGCAATGTAGAAAACAAACAATAACCCAAACTACACTCCCATGTACCCACCAGACTCTATCTAATTAGTCTGAAACAACGAGGTGGAACTATTCGGATGAATGATTCAGACCTCAAAAAAACGTACCTTCCTAAAAAGTTAAGAAATTCTTACAGGCAAGGTTTTTTCCCTTCCTGTTCTTGAAAGATGAGGTAGAGGTTGCAATCAATGAGGAATTCAAATAACAAAATTTAGCCTCTAAAATATTCAGGAGCAATTTGCTGAAATAGGAAACTTTATGAAGGTGTTTTATGTACTATGACTATGCAGTGTATTCCAGTGAGATGACAGTAATTAACTCAAATTTTGCTGTAAGTATTTTAAGTGTGCTTCATCCACCACAGGCACAATTAGTTGGCACTAAATGAGGGAAGTGTATTTCTCCTGAGATCAGGAAGCCTAAACTGCAGCTGTTGTCTATGCTGGGTATGTGAGCAAAGCTAAATAACCTGCACTGCCCTTGTGCTTACACATTCATAAATCAGAGGAAAGAAGTTTTCCTATAACCTACTCTTGATTGCACTTCTTTTGATGGTTAGCTCTATTATTTATACTTTTTTTTGGTACCAAGTCTAGTTAAAACAATTGGACTCTAAACAGGCTTCTGTCTTAAGAAATGTACTTGTAACAGGTAGCATATGGAAGCACAGCCTGTTAACAGCTGCAAATTTTGTTGATTAAGCTAGGTGCAGACAAATTTACAAGAGAAACTGTTCTGTGAAAAATTCCAGTTCACTTACATACAAAGGTATCTTGACCATTTTCTTACCAGTTTCCACAGCTTCTTGCCAAAAATAATACAAAGTTTCTTGCAAAGTGTTGATACTGAAGGTTCTAAAAGCTAAATGTTTTAGCAATTGTTTTGAGTAGTCTTGATTCCCTGTAAACAAACATGTCTGTCTATGCAGACACCTGGAGATGTTCTTGGCTATTGCACACCACATTCTTTCCAAGCAAGCTTTTAGATCCTTGTGCGGCCACAGCAAAGTTTGTTTGCAACATCTGCTCAGATGCACTGAAAGGTAATGAAAGTTACAGGACTCTGGTACCTAATTTTTGTTCCTCACAGAGTTTAGTGAAATTTAGGGATTATATTTTTAACTCATTTTGACAGGAATACCATGTAACTCCTGGCCAAGCAAGACTTAAAATTTTGGAAGTTTAAGGTGTTTTATCTTACATTCTCAAAGCACATTGCAAATAAATGTTCCTCTAAAAATGTGTTTGATATAAAAAAATTAATATTACAGCTAGGTAAGTAAAGCATGGAAAGCATAAAGTACTGCTTCAAAGATTACTTAAGTGAGTCAGTGGCAGACCCACCACTGATGAAATAGTTGGGAATGTCAGAAGATTTTGGTCTCAGGTTAGCAGTGTGGACAAATGCAATATGAAGTGTTAATGTCATATGCAATGTTTAAAACAAGACCAACTTTTTCACTTTTGCATAAATGTCTGTAATCGTCTGTCATTTGTTTTTTGGTTAAAATGCAAATACATAATACTTTCTTGAATTGCTGTAGGAGCTTTAATCTGCTTTAGAGTCTTGAAGTGTGTTTGCAATGTTCATAAGGAAGTACATTCGACTATAGTAATTGCTGCTTTGAACTCATAAATCAATCTGCAGGAAGAATTTCTGTTGAAGTACAGTGGTACAAATGGAAACAAAAATTTTTATAGATTAAAGTTTCTCATTCTTGGGTTGGGATTATATACACAGAAGCTGAAAAAGTCAAGAATTTACTGAAGTATGTGGTACTAATTAAGTAACTGTGTCCATACATACCAGGAACAAGCCTATGGTGGTCCCAAGGTAATAAAATTTAGAGTTAAATGTCAAACAAATGTAGTTCTTCCATAAATATTGTTTCTTGTTAATTCTGGATGGAATTTTTGTTATTCAGTGTGTATTACATGGAGTGTGCTTCGCAAGGAACACATTATTTCTTTTTCTGCTTGTGTTTTTGTCTACTATATTTCAGTAGAGATATGACACACACACACATGCGTATTTTCCTTTTTTTTTCCAAGACAGTTGCTTTAGACAGCAAAAAGGCTGAATTTTTGTTTTTTGGTTGGTTGATTGGTTTTTGTTTGTTTTTAAGTGGAGAATAATCTAACTGCTGCAAATGGTATTTGTTGAATAACAGATTTTTAAAGGAGAAAAATTAAGTATTAGAGGACACTGTGGATAAACTATGAAAATAACTTCCAGACTTAGAGGTATTCTGGCTGCTGGTTAAGAAATACTGAGTTTCTAACCTGAAAGTCAGCTATTTGTATCGAGACCATGAGCTCAAATGAATCAGAATAATGCATAAATATTAGTTATCTTACTTTAACACATGGAAAAACAAATATAGAACTGTGTTTAAAAATATCAAGACAATATTGAGGGCAGTAGGACTGAAAGTCAAGAATTAGAGAACTGAGGATTAATTTTTCCTATGCAATCTTTTCTCTGTTGGTATTATGAGAAAATCTGATCTCACTCTGTATTTTATGTGGTATCTCTGCCTCAGTCTGTTCAGGGAATAAGCCTGTTTGCAGCGCAGGAAACTGTTTTCAGATTATTGCATCACTGGTGTTGCAAAGGTTGATTTTTCCAAGGTGAATTAGACCTAATCAAGACAGCTGAACTCTTCCTTAGAGAATCAGATATGCCCTTGGTAATACAAACATATGTAAGTATACTTAGGGATGACAAAACCATTCGAAGCAGGCCTTTCACAGCTGAACATAAATAGTACACCTCATTCTGTTGGTACTTGGTTTGTGAGATTAAAAGTGAAATGCTAACTTCTACAACTACATTCAGCAGAGGCTGTTCTTTTAATCAACTAAAAGTTACAGCATGCCATATTAAATGAAACAGTGGAGTCCTGAGTGCCTCCAAGCAGGTGGAGTCAAAACTCTTCACATCAATCTGATGTGCTCCATTCCTGGTCTGTAAATGGATGAATGTGTCTCTCAGGATGGAGGTAATGTGAAAGCAAAGCAGCTCTGAAGCACTCAGTGTAGGTCCAGGTTGCTAAAGAAAAGAGTAATTTGGTGTTCAGAACTGAACTTGATTGGTGTGCAGTAAGTGAGGGCTTGGATGACAGGCTTCAGAATGGGGAGAAAACAAAATGAGTAAGTTTTTGTTGAGAGCTACCCTCCACACTTGTAATTGTCTTTTTGTAGCCTTGTTTTAGTCTCATGCTGGAAAGTTAAAACAAAGTACATGAAGTGCAATGAAGTTCTGTGGGACTAAAAGTGAATGATGATGGAAAGCATTAGTTAGCAAAGGGGGCTGATACCCCCATCTGCAATATTTTAATATTGTCACTGAGGTGGAGTTTTCCTAAGCAGAAGCCTTGTGGCATAAAGCGGTTCTGTAATTCTGATATATTGCTTGAGTGTCAAAAGAGAAGGAAAGTAAGCTTTTCCCTTTCTGAAAATTTTGTACATTTTATGAACTTTGTGACAGAAGTTGGATAGAACTCCTTTTTTAGCAGCCTCTCATTGCATCAAGTGTAATGCAGTGGTGTTTTCTGGTAATGGTTGCTGCTAGGATGAGGTTTGTATGTAGAGATATCAACTTGTTGTAAGCCATCTACGATGGACTAAGCACTGTAATGCTAGAGGCAGGAGAACTTGATTTAGATTAAACTGCCAGTGAAATGCAGCTTAGATTACTGTGCCTCTGCCTTCTGCAGCACATAGGGCAAACTGTATTTAGGACTGCAGAAAAAATTAATATGCTACTTAATATCTTTTCTGATTAGTCTTGTATTTTTCAATTCTGTGCTGTGGTGCTTATGAAACCTGGTGTCAAGACAAATTTTATTCTCTTGTGCTTGAATCCTTTAAAGATTTTTAAAAATCCTCATGATTTCCCAAAGCTTATGGTTCTCTTTTATTTAGACGGTAGAGGGAGATGGCATAAGATGAATGGAGAGTGGGAAAAAGAGAGATGGAACAATTGTTCTTGCCTCTAGAAAGAGTGACTTGGAACTTTACATGTTCCTAGGCAAGAATTTTTCCTTCTTCAGGTTAGGTCAGAGGTTATTCATTACCTGAGAGTGCAGAATAAAAAAAAATTACACCCCAAAATAGCTTTATTTTTAATTATCCACTGTTCACTGTCAGCTGGGGGGGGAAATAATGGATAGACTCCTCAAAACAGCTTTCTGATTAGATTTGGATTCTGTTACTTTGTTCTGTTTTGGAACACAGGAGCTTTTAATTTTGCTAACAATTGTATGATAGGAAAGAAATGGTACAATAAGGAAAAAAAAATCCATTTTGAGAACATCTCTCCAGTCACATATGTAACTTAAAGCCGAGACTTACAGTGTACTTAAAGCAAGAATTTTGCTTCCTTAAATATGAGAATTGAAGTGCATGTCTTCTAAGAAAATATTCTTTACAATATAAGTTGATTTACTGGACACTTTTACAAATGACTTTTTTGTCCCCAGATGATGGTGAAATTAAAATAATGTAGGTTTTTCTTCATGGTAAAACCAGGAAAAACTTATAAATTATGCTGCTGTCAGCTTACATTCATTACTGAATTTGTCTATTTTGATTTATCCTGAACTCATCCTGATGTATCTCTTCACTGCATGTATTGGTCCCTGAATTAGCTAAGGCCAAGTGCAGTTGCAGCTTAACTCCTGTGCTTGCTTCAGGTTTGCAAACACTGTTTTGGGGAGAACTCCTCAAGTTTTTTGCTCTGAATTATTTTGCAGTATAAAAGGTGACACACATGTACACATTTCAGAAAATTCTGACCCTTATATAGAATTTCACCAATCTGCCCAATTTGAAAAAAAAAAATATATATTGAGTGAGGTGTGTGCTTGCTTCTGTCTGTGCTCACTCTTCTGGTTAGCACTGCAAATCTTACATAGTTTAGCTGTGCACACATAAACTTCAGAGCAATGAGTTGAATCCTCTCTTCTTTCCTCTTTCTTTGGAAAGCTGAGGATCTAAGATAGGAGATGTGACAGAGTATTTTGTAGTGGTTTGCTATCTTGAGATGCCAGTGGCATGCAGACTGTATGTACATGTTGTAGTGTAGTGGAAGTACATTTGACTGTCAATAGCCATGGTAGTCCTGTAGGGATGGATCTGATAGATCTTGTACACATCATATACATCCTGGATGACTGGAAATTTGCTCTATTTGGCGATGCCATCTCTCATAGAGTTGCCCAAACTGCTTGCTCTGATTATTTTCTTTCCATGTTAGGTTGGTACAAATAAGACAAGGACCATACAAAAGCAGCTTTTCAGGACCATCTGGAATCTGGCTACTCCCAGCTGCTGCAGGTCAGAGACTAACTGGTCTAATGTTGGCAGGTTTAATGTAATGTAGTGGTCTAAGAGGAAATCATTGCTTTTGTCTGATCTTCCTGTACTTGTTTCACAAGCTTTCATATACCACTCACTAATCAAGAATGCAGCTAAGTGCTAAGAGAAAGGAAGTAGTCCAGCTGCTATTGCATTAATCAAAGCACACTAGGAATTTATAATCAGCTATATAAATAGACTTCACAATAAAACCAATCAGTGTAGTGTCACAGGAAGTGGAATTGTGTACCATCTGTATTCTTCTTTCCCTCTGAGTGCATAGTGTAGCATTATGTTGTTAGATGTATTTGATCATCTTTGCACTACAGAAGTGTGAGCTATGTGGAGGGCAGTCCACCCGAGACTGCAGGTGCTGGGATGTGCTGCCTTTTGTCCATCAATCTTAAGTACTTGCTGGAGGACTAATTTTGATCCTGTTGATCTAACAGTCTGTTTTTGCAGAACACTCAGCAATTCATGTACTCCTCTTCTTCTCCAGACTGCTTTATCACATCAGGAGGTGACTTGTTCACAGTCTTTTTGTGTGCCCTTTAATAAGTTGCACTCCTTGGCCCCTCCCTATCTCATTAGTCCAGAGGAGAAATGCCAAGCAATGGAAGATCAATTTTTGCTCAAAATGAAGAAAACCTCGTGTTCTGTATTACAGCAAAGGGAAAGTTTGCATATTTTTCCTCTTTGTGCACCTCTATTCTGTTTCTATATTGTCTGTCTTAACCAAGTCTGAAATTACCAGGCCACCAAAGGGAGTTCTAATTACTTTGTTTATTGCATTCTAATTATTGTGTTTGTTATCTTTTCAGATCCTCAGGGTGTAACAGGGTTGGGTAGGACAAGATATGTGGATCTTTTATTTTGGTGATCTTCTTGTGTTAGGCAGTCAGGGAATTGAAAGATTTTAACTTGACAAACTGGAAGAGGTTAAAATGTGTGTTAGTCCTCTGACAGAAGTTCTATTTGTCACTGACTTGTTAGTAAAATTAAGGTTTGGAAATTTGCTAGCTAGGAAAACCATTAATTTGATTACAATACTTAAGCTTGGGTTTGAGTTTTCATTTTTTTTTTGGTTAGGTTTTTTGTTTGTTTGTATTTTTTGGGGGGAGGGATTGTTTGGTTTCGTTGCTGTTGGTTTTTTGCTTCTAGCTGTCTCTTTCTGTTCATAGGCATTTTTTCAGATACCTTCTCAAGATTCTACAGCTAATTGCTAAACCGTGTCTATTCCTTAATATCTACCTTTTATAATTTGGAATATGAATGAAGTGATATTACTTAGGATCATGTGCATTTTGCTCTGCAATGGAGTCTTTAGTAAAGTTCACAGCTTTCAGTTTTTTCTATTTGAAAATAAACTATGGTCTTAATACCAGTTAATAATTTCAAATACCATTCATGACTTCTTTTTACTATTACATTTCATCTTGCTCTTAATGCTGCTTATGCTCATGGAGCTATTGTAATTTGATAATATATAACATAGTATTATTTCTTCTGAACAGCTGCACTTTTTACACAACCAATCTCATTTTTAGGAATGTGAATCATACAACTGTATTCTGTATCATCCATCAATCTGTATGGTTTTGAATTCACTTGATACTTCTTGATACAGCTCCTTGTTTCCTTGGGGACAGTGTTCAAGGCTGTGCTCTGGTCCTTGATGGTGTTTATGGTCTGTTTGTGCTCTGAAGTTACACTCAAAGAGAAAACTAAGAAAAAAACATTTGTGTATTTCGAGCCTCATTTACAATGTTGTGTTTTTTACTTACATGTATTTTTTCCAGCCAGTCTAATTGCTCTTCTAAGAAACATTGCAGATTGTAACTCAGTCTCATAACTTCGTATCTAAACGGCTCTCGATTCTTCATTTGAAGCTTTTAGAGAAAATGTTGTGTTTTCTGGGTGAATGATAACACTCTGCATGTTAGTAAAAGCTTCAAATGTTTCAACTTTTGTTCTCCATACCTTTTGTCAGTCTTCATAAGTTTGCTCTGGTAGGGTTTTTTACTTGCAAAATTGGCTTTCAGGTGGTAGAGACACTTCTTAGAGAAGGTAGAGCAGAGATTTTATACTGCTTCAGAGCCTCCCTATGTATTTGGATTTGCTTGATTCTTGCAAGTCATCTAGCCTAATTTTGATAGGCTTTGAAGGGAATCTCCTGTTGCAGTCACCTTCTCTGTCTCCTCAAGAAAAACTTTTTCATAACTGTATTTAGAAAAAAGGCAATGAATCAGTAGGTGCCCACTTGTGTATCCCTGCTTGTGACAAGAATTATGTGTAAAGTGAAGGCTAAAGATTTTTGGGTTTTATGGCAAAAAGCTTTTCTTTGGTGGTTTCTATAGCTCAGTCTCAAAATAAATTATCTGGAGGTTTTTTGATCTCATCTTTGTCCTTCCATGCTCTGTATTTTTCTTCTTTGTTTTCTTTTAGTTCTATTTTTCACTTATATATATGCTGATTTTTTATTTGCACATAGGCCATTCATAAATCCTTGATACTCTGTGAATTGTGAGGTGTATCCATGAAAAGGCTTTCTTCTTTCTCATTTTTAAATGAAATATGTATATAATAATGTATAATTCTGCTTTTTGTTATGTAAATGTGAAATACGCTGTTCTCTTATGGTGTCCTCTATCTTTGCTTGAGTTCTGGATGCTTTCCATATTTATATTAAGTATGCCTTGGTGGGTTTTTTTTTTTGTCTTTAGTTTTTCAACTTACCTCTGTATTCCTTCTGTGTTTATTCTGTCCATGTTTATTTTACTTAGCTGTGCTGGAATGTTTGCTCTCTTCTCAGAGCTTTTTGTGTTTGCATTTACCTGTGCCCTGCTGATGCATTGCTGAATATTTGTTCACGTATCTTTTTCTTAGTATTCAAGTTAATAGTATAATCAGATTCACTGGCATCTGATTCATAACTAGAATGTACTTCTAGGAATTTAATATAACCAAGTTTTTCTTTTTGAATTCAAAGTTGTCCTCTTTTCACCCCAGTAACATGGAATACACTGTACTTGCATTAAATTTATGCACCACCTGGCACTAATTGCAGGGCAAATTTACTATTAACCCTGGTTTTACTTCTATCTGTGCAACCTACTTAAAGTTTAAATTGTCTGTGTTACAGTGATTATTTAAGCTGTCCTAAAATTAGTGTCAGTAATGGTGGAAAATTATTCAAAATGCAGTGCTGACTTTTTTGTAATCTGTAAACCAGACCAGGCTATGGTCTTGTTTTTTGTTCTCTAAGCAATTCTCTATTCTTCTTGCTGCTTTCAACTTTTCTACTATAAACCATCCTTTTGATACAAAACTTTGTGCCAATATAATTAGTTAATAATTGGTTAATTAATTAGTTATTAATGCTTAAGATAAAGTGGGTTTTGTACTTTAATAACATTTAAAAATGTAATCTAAATATGCTGAATAGGAAGGAAATTTGTAGTCCTAGGAGAGCAAGGCTGAATGTTAATATTTGGCATATCTTGAGCCGATGGCTTAAGTAGATTTTGGCTGTTTTCTTACCCCAGTGCCACTTGTCGAAGGATACAATTCAGATTGTAAATATAAGTTATAAATATAAGTTATCATATTACAAATTTTTGTACTCTCACAATATTGGCTGTAACAAATGACAGATATCTAGGTTCTAGGATGATGTGCAGAGTGTTTTTTCTTATTTTGTAAATGAGATAACACACAGAGTTGTGCAAATTCAATTTCTTAAAGATTTATTTTTTCAGACATTCACTGGAGAAGTGATTTGATTGTGCATAATCCTTTAGCATTACCTTGTCTGATGGAAACAGTTTTCCATTTGCAGTGCTTGTGAATGTGCAATATACATTTTAAAAGCACCTAATTTATAAGTGTCAAAAATATGTTTTGGTTTTCAAATGGAACAGCTGAAAGTTAGGCTGACACAATCAAACATCTTGACACCTGCCTTGGAAAACAGCTTAGTGAGCACACCTTGCAATAATCTATGGTTGATTGTTTCTTTTTTTTTTTTTTTCCCAAAATAATTAGTAGTCATTAGCATGTAGGCATTAGATACTTCTCCCTCCACTCCTTTTATATTATGCTCTTTTATTCCTGTGGCTCAAGCAATCTACTGTGGTGAGTATTAAAAAGTAAATTGTTGTGGCAAGGTGAAAGGTACTGTAGAACTCATGCATACTTTAATATTCTTAAATCTGGTAAATATATTCATGTATTTTTTATGCAAATTAATGTAGTGTTCTAAGTTATCTGGATGTGTTTTTGTTGTTTGAACCCATGGCTAGTGAATTCTACAGTAGGGTAAAAATGATAGCTGTGAGTTAAATTTTATTCAGTCTGGCTTCTTTGTTACTCTGTCTCTTTCATTAATGTGCATAAGCAGGTGATATTCTTTAGAGGTCAGTATTCCATAAAACCTTAAAGACATTTTAGTCTAGTCTGTTTTTCAAGAATGATAATTTTAATTTCATTCAAATTCCAGTTTAATTTTTTATCATCTATGGTTGCATACATGGATCTGTGGAGATTTGCTCTGACATACTTATTTTCATGGGAGCACTGTTCTACTTTTATGAATTCACTAAACATTTTAATAAACATGACCTTGTTGTGCTCTTGGGGAAACTCAGACTTATCAGTGTGGATCTATTGAGGAGGGTGAGCAAAGGTCCTCTGGGTGTGCCAAGTCAGCAGCCTGTGCATGTTGGGGCCAAGAAACGCAGAAAAGAGACTGCAAGTTTGGCAAGTCAGAACATTTTCACTATTTCCATATTTATCAAACATGTCAGGAATGTGATCACAAGGCCTTCCAGGGATTAACTGCTCTAGTATTTTGATTTTTTAAAAACTTTTTTAAAACCTGTGACAAAAGCCAAGTTTGCAATGTGCAGCAATGCTTTTGTATCTATGAATGTGAAGAATGCCTGGCTGAGCTTTGAGACCTGTTCTGAATGGCAGGCAGAGCTCTCTGGATGTGTATTCACACCCTGCAGCTGATGGGGACTTAGGCTTTTGGGGGTGGGTAATCTTCTGGGACATTTCCCACAACCAAAAGCCTGGAATGAATTTTTTGTAGAGTCTGTAAATGTTCTCCTGTAGATCAACTCATCATTAATACTTGCAAACACACGTGGGCTCTGAGCAGTGAAGTCAATCTCCTTAGACTTGCAAATGTTATCAAAGCATTTTGAATCTCACTGGCTTAGCAATGAGATTTTGAAAATTGGAATGGACATGCTCTCTTCCTACCAGTTCTGAGCTAGCCAGAAAAAGAGAACAAGACTTGAAGGAACCCAACCACATAAGATAGACACCTGTAGACAGAGGTCTGTCTGCAAAATGGGTTTGATTTCATGACTAGCTTGCTGGAACCTGACCCTAGGAATTATTCAGCAGATTGATCTATCCCATTTAGTGGTGCTGTGTACATTTTTTGTATTAACAAAATTATAGTAAGTGAATTGAAAATTGTATCTTGACTGTCTGAGGGTGAAAAAATATAGGCGAGCATTGGAATGGATGGAAATGTTTTCACTATCTTTGGTATTTTTCTGATTTCCAAGAGTTACATTTGCCAAACTTCATAGTTTATTCCTGGAGCCAAAAATACCAGATCACATGCATGTGTGTGCATGTGCTCGTAAACAGGCATGCCAAATTGCCTTTGAACTTCTGGCCAGCTTCAGCCAGATTTTTCAGAAGAGTTGAAAAAAAAGTTCCTACAAATATAGTGAAAGTAGATGACCAGCATAAAAAGAGGACAAAAAAACTGTATATGCCTTTAACCATGAGAGAAAATTCAACAGGTCCTCAAAACTCATAACCTATTGCAAATGAATGAGAAAAATAGTCTAAGTGTAGTAATAGCGTGTTCTGGCTCTAAAAGCTTTGGGAAAACAGTTATGAGTTCTGTTTGAAGACCTGATTTATGCTTCAGGAAAAAAACTGTGGAATAACTGGAGCCTTTGTAATTAATATAGGAACATTGATCAAATATAGAAAGACTCCTTTTGATGTTAGTGAGTATAGGAAATGACTGCATCTTGTTTTTATTCACAGTGGTTAAAAACACAGTCATGGTTTTTACCATAGGTTTATTGTGATGAAATATTTAACATTTTTTTTCTTGTCATCTTTTTCTTGTTATTTTGGCATTTTGAAGTTTTGTGTTTTTTTTCTGTGAACACTTGCATTTATACATTTATGTGTTCCAGCTGGTAGTTCATGGGCTAAATCCATGAGAAACTTTGTATCCTGGTGTCTTTTTCTTGAGGAAGAAAGGACAACATATGAAGGCTGTACTTGCAACCCATGCTGATTCCTGCACGTGGGCAGCAGTTGCAGCCTGAGTCACCTGAATGTCAGTGTATAACAAGAAGGTGGAGGTCGTCCTTCTGATTGTGCATTTGGCTTTGCTCTTTCAGCTGCTTGCTTTGCAGCAAGGTTGGGCTTAAAACTTCATCTAGAAAGCTGAATAAAACATATGAGCATTGAGTGTTAAAATACTGTTTGGACGCTTGGTAAAAACAAGCTGTTTGGTTTTTTTACTTTTTTTTTTTTGTTTGTTTGGGATTTTTGGGGGTTTTTTTGTTTGTTTTTTATTTTAGGAGTTTATATTTTTTAGCAGTTTTAAAAGAGAACAAATTTGGTCAATATTTGCCATCATTCAGACTATTAATGAAATCATCAAATATGATCTAATATTTATTAATGTCCAGAAGGTGCTAATGTAACTTTCCAAATTAAAGTGTGAAAGAGAATTTAAGCGTGTTATAGATTGTTCTAGCTTAGCATGTCTGCCAATAGCATTCATTTTTAAAAGAAGAAAACAGCTCTTATACAGTGAAGTCTGTCTGTACTGGCTAAGTATTTTAGCATCTCCAGAGCCCAGCTGTATATGGTCCTTGCTGAGACATCTCTAGTATATACAGGGCATGAGGATGAAAGAAGTATTTGCTGCTAAAGTCTGCTACAGAAATGAAAACAGCAATAATGCTATTTCTCTTTTATCTAGCATCTTTTGAATCTGAAGAATTCAAAGCACTTTAATGCCACTTAATTAAGCTTTTAACTGTACCTCTGTTATAGATTGATTATATTCCCGTGTTTACAGATGGGAGGAGTATAACTCAGTCCAGTGTAAAACATGGCAAGGTGAGCTCTTGAGAATAGCCAGAAATAAACCCCCACTTTTCTCCTTTAGACTGAGATCCAGCAGATACTTCTGCAGGTGTTTAAATTTCTGCACTGCTCTCTTGTTTAATCCTAAATACCTGAATGAATGCTGGTACATGTGGGAACAACAGAAGTCTTGCATGTTTCAATCTGGGATATGTATAATCCCAAACATATTTGAGGCTGATCTTGGGCTCTGCATTCTAAAATATATTAATAAATACATCTGCCCAGAGTAGTGACTTTTAAAAGTCCTTTGATCAGCCAGAGGAAAGTACTGTATTTTGTTGCAGCTCTCAGAGTTGGAGACTAGACAGGATGTCTAGATAAATGTCCTTGTGCATTAATTTTATAATAGAAATGTTCCAAAAATTAAGGATATTTGGAAACTGCCAAGTACCATGAGGCTAATTTCTCAAACTGCATTGCTGCTTACTCTAATACAGCTCCTCCAGTCAATTTAATTTCTGCCATGTGTTTATCTTGCCCCAGTAGCCTTAACATAGATTCTCAGACAGCTGAGAAGCACAAGCAGTGTGGTTTGCTGGGACTGTGTTGTGAGTGTCTGTCAGCCCTTCCTGGGTCACTGCTGAGCTGCTGCCTGGTGTGTTTGAGAGCCACAGGAAGGCTGCTGTTACAAGCTTGCATTTGCTCTGTGAGTTTGTTCCAACACCTGGCTTTGCCATTCTGTTTCACAGTGTAGAAATGCAATTGTGAAGAAACAGACAAGGGGCTGCTGATATTCCAAAATGTTTTGGTGGCAGTAATACCCAGCTGAGACCAGGTAGCTGTCAGGGTACCCTGCCAGAGAGAGGGCAGCTTGAAATCACAACAGAGGAACAAAGCTGTTGAAAAATCATTTTAAAAATGAGGAAACCTAATTGATCATCTTCCACTCAGTCCACTTGTCACAGCAATGCCAGCTGTTTTGAACACAGTGAGCTGTTTATATTTTAACTGTAGCTCATGTTAAATTAGTGAAATAATAATAACTAAAGTACAGTTTATATGTCAGAGAAGTGCTCTGCAGGGAATGTACCTTTTAAATGCCTGAATATAAATACAGAAACAGATACATAATGATATTTTCTCATTTTTTTTTAAGTTGCAGAGAAGTATACTCTTAAAAAAGTTACATTGTAGTTTGAGAAAGGGAGGAAAAACTTTCCTGAAAAGTATTTTAAAGTTTGCAAAATTATACGGTGTAATTATTTAATCATTATCTATTTGGTGATTGTAATATGAGTACCTTATTCCCAGTTGAGCTAGTAATTAAAAATGCTGCAAAGCAGAATACTTTTGTTTGGTGTTGCAGCAGGGAAGAATTATATGTTCTCTTGTGTTTGGCCTAGGCAAAAGGGTGCTATAGTCACAAAAGAAATAATGCAGAATGACCAGCAAGCTGTTCCATGATTGTTCATGTGCTGTATGGATAAACTCTACTCATACATCATGCACATCACACAGAAGCACTGTATTCTATTCTGCCAAAGCTAGGATCCCAAGTGCTTGATGAGATGGCAAGACAGAAGTGTTTCCTTGAAAATGCTCTCTGATGGTAGATATTGTTAAGGTAGCAGATACAAAAGCATCCAGATATTTTTGTATGTCTCTTAGTAACCTTCAGGCACATGCTTCAGCATGAGAGAGAGAGAAATAAAAGGTGCACCTGCTCCTAGTAGGGTTGTGTGGCAGTAAGGGACATGGAATAATCTGATGGCCTCATTTTTTCCCTGACCACTTGGGTAGCTGAGTGTCAAGTTAGTGTGACAGCAGAGCTGGTAGTACCTAATTGCTAGAGATATGTAAGAATGAGTTATATACTCTGTGTTATTGACTGTGTTCCTGGGTCCTGGAGGTAAGAGGCACCAAGTGTCCTCTTGTCTCCTCTGCCCAGTGAGTTACACACCATTTATTCATGACTTTATTACCTTACTTGAAAGACTTAGGTATAGTCACTGTTGAATGTCAGATATATTTTCAACTCCTTATTTCTCCTATTTATGGTCAGTTTAAAAGTGGGGATATATTGGATTTGCATCACTTCAGTGAATTTGGGATATGCTGCTGGTATTTGGATGTTGTCATGAGTTGGGGACAGAAGCTGAATCTTGTGGACTGGACAGAAAGAGAATGCAGCTAGCTGATAGTGTGCAGGAATACCAAGTAAGGTCCTAGAAGTGCGCCAAACTTTTCAAATTCACTTTAGCACCCCTGTCCCCACTCTGTGTCCCTTCTGAACAGAAGATTTCATGCAGATTGCCATATTTAATTTTAATTTTCTTTGTTAATTGATTTCTACCACATCTTATGAGAAATTAAGAGAATAAAATATACCTAATGCCTGTGTTTCAAAGAAATACTGATCACCCATAACTGGTGAGAAACACAACAAGTAGAGCTATGCTGGTGTGTGCTCAGTGTTTTTTAGATAAGCTGTTCTTAGGAGTTTTTTTTGCTTTGTTGAAAAGGAACAGTAGTACTCATCTTGCCATATGTGTACTGAACCAAAATTGATTTTATTAAGCTCTAAGAGGCCCAGCAATCTAAATAGCAGCAGCATTTTCCCTACCCTGTGACTTGGTGAGAAAACAGGGATGTAGCTGAAATGAGGGAATGAGAAACATGGAGAAATATTTTCCACTTGGGCTGTATCTGACAACAAAAAATAATCTAATTTCCTTTTTCATCTCTGTATAAGGTGGTGGGAATCAAAAGTAACAGAAGTATGGACAAAAACAGGGAAGAAAGATACAAAGATGTTGTGCTGGTTTGACTGTGTTTGTGGTTGTTGTGCAATCAAGTCAGTCACAGGCTCCCCTGCCTCACCTCCTTCACATGCTGGTGGAGCCAGATTTCTCTGTTACTTTGGAGTCCTGTTAGCCACAGCAGCAGCCACCTCCCTGATTCTATGGGAGATTATCTTCCAGGAAGCTGACAGCAGATATGTTTACCAGCAGCAACAAGGGTCCAGAGTAAATTGAAGGAAGATTTTTTTTTTTTTCTTTTCTTTTGCCTTTGCATGAAGTATTGAGATGTGACCTCCTGTAGAGGAAATCATAAACCATGTGATTTTGTCTTGGTTATGATGTATTGAAAATCGCACCATTTTCTTACTTAAAATAGTGTGTTGTTTAAAATTATGTATGTGTTTGAAAATAATTTGGCTTTGAAAAAAATGTCCTGCCAATTAGACTGACCCTACATAGTTTTGTATTTAAATTTCTTTACTCCAGTGGGATGTAGAATGTGAATAAGGCTGAGGACTCGTTAGGTTAATGTGTGTACACGTGCACAAGATGAGGTGCCTTGGGCCGCAGAATGCTTACAGTCAAAATGAACATTGAAATTTGGGCTTGTTTGGAAATCCCAGTTCATACAGAGAAGGAATAAAATCCTGGTTAAAAATAGTCAGGATTACAATGTAGAAAACCTTAACAGATGGGTATATGTGTTTTAGGACGTGTACTCTTTGATTTCTTTGACTAGAGATTCACATGCTGAATTGATTAGTCCATTACTGTTTCCCACGTCATTTCTTAGGGTTTTGGTGGAAACATCCCATGCCAGCTATTGCAGAGACAGGACACTAGACTTGGTTGGGAAGAGTAGGAGGGTTTAGTGAGCCTCTGTCCCATTTGTGGGCTGTTGGAATCCCTCCTTGGGGCTGGCGTGTGGCTGGAGCGTGGGAGCTGTAACCCCCATAGTGCCTCAGACTGCTCTGTGCCCATTCCACTTCAGCCCATCTCAACCAACCCCTGCTCCAAGGTTAAGCTTTTTGTCTGTTCTAAGAGCCCCAATAATGTTTCACAAATTTTCCAAAATCAATGTAGGGCTTCTAGATGAAGTAATAAGACACATTTACTAAAGCTTTCTAGAACATTTTAATCAATCTTAAGATAAGGTTTACTTTCCTAGGCCAGTTTTTTTTTTTTTTCAGACACATACCTGTGCTGGAAATGCTTACTGTGATACAGATGAGAGTTTAAAAATAAATCTCTTGATTTTCATTTGAGGGAAACCCAACTGGGAAGAAAGTTTCATTGCATACTGAGTGATTGCAAAAAGGCCTTTAGAATATTAACCTTATCTATAGATGTTTCTCATACCACTTCATTAGCATTGCATCCCAATGAGTCTTTCTATTTGTGACTTCCAGAGCTGGAATTTCTAAGGATGAGGCTGTAGCTATCAAAAGTACAGTTAGAGCTAATTATTGTGAAGTAGATATTTTATTGGCACAGATGACAAGAGTTGAGAAATACACACTATCTTTCATCTGTGCATTTCAAATCACTTTCCAGATGAGCTAATTAGGCTTCCTAGATAATTAGATGTAACTTACAAATAAATAATGGGAAGTGACTTGCCTAGTATCACATAGTAAATCAAAAGGTACCTAAAATGAAACCTGAGACCTAGTTCCACATTTCCTGCCATCACCATGCAGTTGGTCTGTACTGACGTTGCATCTAATTAAGATGCATTTGCAGGAGACTGTGAAAAGTTGAGGACCTGAATTTTCAGATCTCTGTTGCAGCTCATACTTCATTGTAGAGTATTTCACAGGGTTGCTGCAAAACAGGAGCAGAGCTCCTTTGCTGAATCAAATAATGCTTGTTTAAGAAGGCAGGCTATGGCAGAAGTGTGGGGAATAGCTGTGTATTCCTGTAACCAGGTGGAAGTTTGACATTGTTGACTTGAGTCCTGCTTTGAGAACAGTCTCTAGATAAAATAAACAGTAGTTTGGTGTTCCCCTAACTCAAAGGATTGCTTTACTTGAGGCACTGCATGTGTGTGAATGTCTTTTGTTCGTTCTTTGTTTGGGGTGTTTTTCTTTGGTGGTGATGTTTTCTTTTTTTTTAATAACTGAAGATCTCATTGATCCTGATATTTTAGTGTTTGTTTTTCCTGATATTTTCTTTATCTTTGTGAAAGAATGGACTGGCATTTTGTCTGTAGATTACCCCCTTTTGGTTGCTTTGAATTGTCTTATGAACTCAAATCTGTTATTTTTGGAGTATTGATGTTACTGATAATGCTGCCTGCTGAAGAATGGCATACTCTTTTGGAACTGTATGCGTGTAATTTATGAACTATGGAGGGCTCAAGTGCTTTATATGTAAGGAATTAGTGTGCCTGTGGCTCTTATCTCTGAACTTCCAATGTGAAAAGCGTGCTGCTGACCCTGCAAAACTCACTGTGGCACTGGAGCGTGTAGTGACACTCAAAAGCAGTAAGTGTTATTTCAAGTATCTTTGCTTATGTTTGAAATGAACCTTTTAGAGGCTTAAACTGAGAGTTGTTTCCCTGACTCCTGAGTAGTTTGCTTTGATGCGTGTGCTTGCAAAACCCTCTGGCAGCGCCTTTCTTTGCACGGTGAGCAGGGCTGAGGTGCGGTGTTGAACCCCCTGGTGGGAGGAGCGATATGTGGGCTTCAGAAAGAGACTCCTCCTTTTATCCAGTTTCTTTGAAGTTTGGGGAGACCATTCAGGAAACTGAGTATACTTCTGTTCTGAGATCTGCCTTATGGAAAGGCAGAATTCACTGTTTTTATGTTACATGAATCACAAAAAAAATTTAAGATGGCATTTTTCGTATAACAAAACTAAGAAAAGATAATGGTGTTAGTGAGGATAATATTTTTGTATAGTCTAAGTTCATTATGGTAGGAATAACGATACAAAATCTCTCTCTAAATAATAGTACACCTTTTTGGTATTCTTTAAAGTTCCCCTGAAATGAAATAAGATAATGCAAAAGACTCTTCCAAATCTTACTACATCATTGATAACTTTTTTTAATTAATGGGAGTTATGTGTTTGCATACATAAGCATAAACGTTACTTGGCAAGAATTACTTCTTACCACATTGTTCTTAAGGTACATGTAGAGAGGCAAATCAATTTCTCATGGGAAAAGTAATGTTAATGAAAGTATGCAGCAAATCAGGGAATTAATTTAAATAATGTGTTGTTAACCAAACTGAGTGGTGAGGCAGCATAAGCCATGATGAACAATGATTAATTTATCCTGAAGCCAAATTCATCATAATTGAATTGCAGACACTGCAAGAAAAATGGCACTCAATAGCTAGATTTTTGCCAGTAGATTACCAAGCAGCTCTTCTGTGTCCTGTGCATTCTCTATATGATGACATTATGACTCTACAGTTCTGTGTCTTATGTAGAAAATACTAAATAGCAGTTTTATTAGAGAGAGATCATTATTGAATTCACATTTTGTAATGCAATCAGACTCTAATGCCTTTCTGTAAAATTATACCATGTTCTGAAAAGTTCTGCCACCTTCACTAGTGCTACTTGTAGAAAAAAATTACTGCTTAACATATGCAAGGATAGCAGATTGTAAATATGTGGGCTTCTTCTAACACTGACTGAACCAAATAGCTGCAAGAATCTCTACCTAAGTTTCCAATATAGGGTGGGATCCTTCTAGGCAACAAAGTACACTGGTAACTTAATAACTCATTATGAGGGTTCCATTTTGTTCTCTGGTATTCATGAGAGATTAAAGCTCAGGTCTGAGGACAGCCAAGCAGCCTTAGCTATTTGTTGGTGTTGGGAGCAGTCCTTCATCTTTTTCCTCCCTCACTTGTTCTGATGTTCATCTGATCCCTTGGTTAGTTGATTGAGGTTATCAACTTGCAGAAGGCTCATTCTGGATAAATTAGCTTCTGCAGGTGAATTGGCTTACTGAAGGATTACATGAATCATAGCTCATACAAGGAAGCATCAGGAATGTGTGGCTGGACAGGGGAATGCTGAGAGGAGTAGGGAGTGTGTGACCTCTTTCCTGCAGCAGTTGATCTCTCACATCAACTCAGCTGCGTTCCTCTGGCTGCACCTTATCATCTGACTGCTTCAAATTGGTCTAGCTTTCAGAATGTCAGTCTGTAAAATAATCAGTATCTTAAGAGAAGTGGGGCTACCTGAGAAGAGTAATGACTAGAGAATATTTCAGTCCTACTAACTTTTAGTTACTATGTACACTGGAAATATGGACTTTCTACTGGTACGGTGAATGACTGACCATTTGAAAGTTGTGATGGTAAACAGGAAAAACCTTTTACTTTCAAAGTATTTATATACTTCATGTGTTTACATACATTTATATTTATATGTATATAAATATGACTTTTATATTTCTCATTTACCAGTATTCTACCATTCTGTGAAATGAATTCAGTTGTTTCAGCCAGAGATACTATGGGTGTTGTGCTGCAGCAGAAACACAATGTATGTGTAGGGGCACTGGCCCTTGCAGAATCATTCATGCCCCAGTTCTTCCTGGACTGGGATCAATAGCAGAGTTCTGCTTCATGTACTGTTACTGTACCAAAGAAATATATGATGCCTGTCTCCTTAGGCAATCCAGAATTCTTTAATCATCTGCAGGCACAGACTTTTTATGTTTTCAGAAAAAACACACATATTTAGACTCATTTACATTATACTGTTGGGTACGTTGCATTTATCATTAAGCACTTGAAATGGAAGTAGAAAGTGCAGAAAGCCTCAGAGGCTTTCTGTTCCTTAGTATATCTGAGGAATTCTCAGTGCTGTTGATTGCCTCTGCACAATGTGCCAGAAGAGGACTGGAGCTCATGCTGACAAGGCTTAGTATTTTTTTTTTTTTCCTTATTGTCTGTGGATAGACAAGAAGTTGTATATTTCCATTTTAAAGTTGTAAAAATGCCTTTGTTGACTATTTTAAACAGGATTTTAAGAGATTCCTCCACCTTTAGTTCAAGTGCTATGCCTGTATTATACTGGATTGTAGCCTTCCTGCTGAGAGCCTGTCTTTCCATTATCACAGTACTGGTTTTCTTGCATGTCCAAGTATAGAGGACATCCATACTTCACTTATGCTCAGTGAGCATTTACACAAATGACAAGGCATTTGTAAATAAGGCATAGTAAATAATCTTTTGGGATGAGTATTTAAACTTAACAGTTTTTTATGTGATTATCAACATAAGCGTATGGAATAAGCCTTTGTGTCTGACTTCCAGCAAAAACTTTTTTTAAAGAGCTCACAGATGTAACAGGTTTGTTCAAGTGCCTCAGAACACGATCAACAATGAGCAATGTAGTGTCAATTGTGCATGTCAGCAGTGCAATGTTATCTCTTCCTTCATAACCAGTTAGGCATGATTCTTCCTCGCTTTTTATTGGAGAAACTGTGGATTGTAGTTTGCTAAAGCTTTTCTTTAAGACTGTTCATGTTTCCTGCCTATACATGTCCCACAAACAAACACTCTGTGAAGTCTGTCTCAGTTTCTTGTATCTTTGATTAGAGGCAGATTCAGATATTGTCTCAGAAGTTTTATGGGGATTTCACAGGTAATAGCTATATTGACCTAAAGTCGAGGTAGCTTTGTGGTGATAGCCTAGGAGAAGTAATCACAAGGTCAGAAATCTGTTCCTGCCTTTGTCCCAGACTTAGTTCTTAATATAGACAAGTTGCATCAAGTCCCTGCTGTGAAATAGAGATTATACCTGTCTACTCAAAAACTGTAAGTTTACTCCTCTCTCTAAAGAAAGAAGGTTGTAAAAGAACTGCAAAGTGCCATTTCAACTCTGTTTGCATTTGGTTTGAACTCTGGATTTTCACTGTGAAGGAAAATGAGTATTTGTTTTATTGTCTCAGACTCATTTGGATCCAAAGAACCACAGCTGGAAAAAAACTTTTCCATACCCAAAGTTTCAAATTTTCTTTCTTCTTTCTGACGTGTTTTGAGAGTGATCTGATGTTGCTGCATCTGTGTCTGTCAGTTATTCAATAAAGTGTTTGCTTGCTGGTACTTCTGAATTTTTCTCTAATATAATTTTTTTCCTGTGTCTGATTTCCATTAATATCCATTAATTTCTGAGTTTATGAGCCTTGTCTGGTCACTCTGTGTGTGCAGCACTAGAAGTCATGGGGGCAACTAAAACCAAGGACTATTCGACTAATGGCATCTGGCTTCTTGTTGTTCCTTATTGAAATATGAAAATGGGAGAGATAGATGTTAGTGTCACTTTTGTCCTTGTATTTCTCTTCAGTGTTGTCCTTTGAACTTTACAGTTTGGAATGTTTTGGTTACTTTATGGCATTTTTGCTGTTGGTGTAAAAATTTTGAGGCCACCATGTATTTTTTTATTGTTATATTCCTTGCTTTTATAAACTTTCCAACCCAACCTCTGTTTTAATTTGCTTCAGTGCTGCTTTGCTTCTCTCTCTGTATCAGGAAAGTCAGGAAGTGAGGACAAGAAGTCCTCAAGTGTTCACAATATGGAAATGTTGGTTGTATCTTTGATGTCTCTCAAAGCATGTAAGGCACAGTGCTCTTCACAGCTCATCTTTTATAACTCATTAGCACCTTTTTGGAAAAGGTTGCCCTTCTGAGTTTAGGGGGAGGGTGAGGGAGGAGGAGGAGTTTAGTCTTTCCATTTGTTTTGTTCTAGCCTTCTGTGTTTATAATGGCCTGGCTTGAATGTGAGCACCTTCCTGTGGGTGCCACTACCTATTTTTACCAGACGTCCTTCCTTGCATTGAAGACTTAAAATGTCATACTTGGAGATTAACAGATAAAGCAATTAACAAGGCTTCAAACCACCTCTTGATGGAACAAATATGTTTGGGCACCTTTTCGCAGTGTTAGTAAATTGCTGGAAGTTTGCTCCTCATGTTTTATTTTTATTTCTTTCTTTGGGCTATCTTGATAAGTTACCTGTTTCTGCAATAACAGACAGATTAACAAATTACATAAATATAAAAAATACCAGTTGTTCCTTTTTAGTAGCTTGGGGTGCCTGGTAGGCGTTTAAAATAACAAACATCCATCCAGAATTGTTTTTCTGGTTCAAATGGCAACTGTTTGAATCATCTGCTGACTAGTGATGTGTGGGTAAGTCACTGTATTAGAAACCACATTGGTGTGACTGAGGTGTATCTGAGCCAGTGTGTTTTAGTTACTGGTTTTTTACAACAGGCCATGCTGCTGGTATTTGCTCAAAAACGATGCTTTTGGCTGACGCTTCTCCACCTGGAAGCGTGTAATTTGGCTAAAGGAGATACTGTCTTCTTCAACATTTGGGTAGCATATAGGTATGGGAAGAACAATGAACTGTGCTATAAGCAGCCTGTCCTATTATATATTCATTTCTGAGCTATTCATTCTTGTTGCTGTTGATCTTACAAAGCATTCCTAGATCTTGGCTGGGTCTGTGTTTAGAAATAGGGGTCAGCACGAGTTAAAAACAGATTTTGAATATGCTCCTAACGGCTTTGTTTATCCTTACTTGTTTCCTACCTCCTTTGTTTGTATGTTAGTATTAATCACTCTAACTTGCTTGAAGGAAATGGAGCAATGCTGAGCAACAACTGCTAAGGAGTGAAAAATCTAATAAAATTTCACAAAGCCTTTAGATGTGAAGAGACAAATATAAATACTGGCAGTTATGAGGAACTAGTGAGGCAAAATGAAATAATACAGTATAATGAAATAGTACAGAAATAATTCTTTTGTTTCCTTCTTTCAGTGGTTTTGAAGAATTCATCATAACTTAACAAAAGACAATTTCTGGGTTCCATCTAAGTCCAGATCTTACAGTCAAAATGAGTTGAATTCAGAGGAAGAAAAGGATTCAAGGGTGGTTTTCAGTTGCCCGTATGTTGCCAAGGCCTATTTTGGGGTTACTGCAGCTTTCTTAGGCCTTAGCCAAAAGGTGATTGTGATGCTCAGGAATCATCTTCCCACTTCACTAACACTACACTTCTCCTCCCTTCAACTTCCTCTTGAGCATCAGAAGACAAGAAGACCGTGCAGTAGTTGAAACTAGGCCAGATCCCTAGAACAGTCTATGCCATGGCACGGACCTGAAAACTGAGATTCTCAGGTTGTGTCTTCCTTGTAGTTTAGTCATTATTCAAATTTCATTGAAGTTTATATCCTTTTAGTTTTTGTATCCTCAACTATGAAATGGTAGTGTTGACAACACTCAATTCTTAAGTGTGTGGTAGTAGAAAGGTAGTAATTCTATAGGCAGGAGTCTTTGTAAGAATCCTTTATTTCTTAGGAATACCAAAAGTTTTAAAAAAAACCCCACCACTATCGTTATTATTCTTGGAATTTTTTTTCTGAATGGGACAACATTCTTGGGAGATCTCCCTGAATTCACATGTTTGTCTTCATCTTGAGATGTTTGACAGCTATGCCAAATAACACTGGAGCTATTGTTAGAAGGTAACATGATACTGTTATTGTTCCACTTAAATGGAGTTGTGTGAGTCCATGCCTGCTCTCCTATTGAGGGAACTCAATCAGATGGAAGAGTTTTTGGTTTCCTGCATTATTAGCTGCCAAACAAATGAGAAGAACTCATCTAATCCAAGTATGACAGCTTATCCAACAGGTGTCTGAAGAAATGAAACATAAATGAATTGTCCTTTGCCAGGGAGATACCTGGACTAAAGTCAGAAGTGAGAAACACAATTTTTGAGCTTGAAGATTTTAATATCTTTTGAAAGAAATAGGCTTTTCTCTATGTATATAATGTAGAGTGAGGCACTACAACATTTCACTTAGACTATTAATAGAGAGGAAGAGCAGTTAATTTGGATCAGCTGCATTTCATGGAATTCAAAAGTTTTATTCTGTTTCAGAAACATTTCACTGTTCCTTTTACTAGATCTTTTGCTTATGTGTATGCCAGATAGATACCAAATGGCATAATTCACTCACGAAATCAGGGGAATTAACTACTTCAATTGACTTGAGTGACAAAATACCTTGACATTGAACTGCTTTTCAAAATTTGGGTTTCTTAGAACTTAGAACAAAATCGAACTGTTAGCTGGACTTGTGTCATTCCGTTATTTTAATTGAGTTTAATTTTTGGGCCAGAGGCTTAAAGCAAAATGAAAAATGAAGTGGTGTTAAGTAAAACTTGGAGTGGGGGGATCACTACTTTACACTTAGGTTGTAGAAATTCACAGAGAGACCAATTTGTAGCTTTTGAAGATTCATTGCCACTGGGTAACATTAAGTACTCCTCTCCAAGTCATACTAGCACAATTTTTAGACATGTTTCTGTTTACTTCTATGGCATGTGTGACATATTTACCATTTAAGAGGAAATAAAGAACTTGACAATATTTATGTAGAATCAAGAGTGTTTAAAACCTTGGTACTTTGTACAGTATTTTACTTTCAGCCTAATTAGATGTGATATGAAACTTTGTATCCTAAAGTACAGGGCAAAGCTTCTTGTAAACAATCAGCTTTGTAAACAAACAGAGCTTTGTGATGTATTGGCATGAAAAATGTTATGGAATTAAAGGTAGTGTTGTTTGGTTTAGATTGCTAAGAAGCAGGTGCTTGGCTGATGTTGAATACAGCTGTAAGTAAATTTTGCTACTTTTCATGAATGCTAACTAGATATAGTGTAGAAAATGCAACAAAGAATAGGAATTTTATAATCTAAGTTTGATGTTATTTTTGTAGCAGCATTCACTTGACTGTAGGAAATTTCCTGAGGATTAAGGACCAGATGAAGTTAATTGACTGCTCTCAGTCAGTCACTAATCTTCAGGGACCTGTTTTCAGTACTTACGCCTAATTTCATAGGATGCAGTCAGTTTGAATTCTCTGTATTTATTATAGGTTTTTTATTTATTAGATCTATTACAGAATCGCAGAATAAGCTGAGTTGGAAGGGACCCGCAAGGATCATGGAGTCCAGCTCCTGGCCCTGCACAGGATGTCCCAAGAGTCACACCCTGTGCCTGAGAGCATTGCCTAAACTCTGTCAGATTTAGTCTGTGACCACTTCCCCGGGGAGCCTGTTCCAGTGCCCAACCACCCTCTGGGTGGAGAACCTATTTCTAATATCCAACCTAAACCTCCCCTGACTCTGCTTTCTGCCACTCCCTTGGGTCCTGTTGCTGGTCTGGTTGCTGGTCACCACAAAGAAGAGATTGTTGTTTTTATATGTTGTACAGAGGGAGAAGGATGGATGCAATCTTGGCAAAGTTTCAGTGAGTGATTGTCTCCAAACATCTGTGTTCCACTATCAGCAAGTAAATAAACAAACCCTTTGTGTACCTGGCCCTCATAATAATTGGGAATTGCATGTTATGGTTGGTTGTATTTCTCTGCAGATGCAGCGTGGCTTGCATGGAGAGGGTGGTTCCTGCTTGTGGCTGTTGTAATTTATCATATAAAAATAGTAAAAATTTATCATGTATTTCTGAAAATGTTGCATGCAGATTTCACTGGGTGCTGTTTCATGCTGCTGGCACTTACCCAACCTGTGTCAAATCAGAATGAGCTGGGCAAGGCTTTCAGACTACCTGGTCCATCATATGCTCATTGGACAACCAGTTCATTAAATCTGGAGCATGTGTTCCATTAAAATTGAGACAAGTCCCAGAAATACGAGCCAATGATGTCAACTGAATGAGTTCACTCAATTTTTAGTTGGTATTTTTAAGATCAAAAAGTGTAGAAATTCCAGTATTTCTTGCCAGGTCCCATTTAAAGGGCAGCTTCTATTTCTGTATAAATGGAAGTTCTGGTAGATCAGCCGTCTTTATTAGTAGACAGTAGGAGCTTTGAACCATATTCCTTTGATAAACTGGTTGGAAGGAAGGAATTTCACTCAAGGGAAACTTGGTCTTAAGGTGTCTTTATAATCCTGACTGTAGTCATCCTTGAAACACATAATTACATCATTCTGTTCCCAAGTGTGCTAGGTGTTTTGAAGTCTGTACTACGAAAAATCACTCAGACATGTGAAAGGAAGAGGAAATATGTAGCAAGTGTGATCATAGTAGCTAAGTAGTAATGGCATGAATGGAATCACTTTTATGGCTTTCTTGGGTTTGAGTTTTTGTTTTGTCTATTGGGGTGTTGTTTTTTTTGTTTTGTTTTGTTTTTTAGTATATGGCCAGATTTGGGAAAAACTTCAGACTTGTTAAAGAAAAAGGATTTTTTCACGAGGTAAGAGTGATAGAGAAGAAAGGAGTTTGGGGGAAGAGGTGTGTGTGAATGGCTGATTCTGTAAGGAGGTCTGGCAGAGGAAATGTGCTTGGCTGGTTTGTCATTGCTTTCCCTCCTTTTTCCTCTTCCTTTTCTAGTCAGCAGTTATTTTCCTTCTGCCTTGCTGCTCCCTCACAGCACCTGGCAAGATGCCGGTAAATGGGCAGAGAGCTGCCTGCTTTTTCTCTGGCAGCTGTCTTTAGCACTGAGCTTTTCTGGGCTCCCAATAAGGATGTTCTTGTTGTCCAAGCAAGAACCATGGCATGTCAGGCTCCAGAGCTGTCACAGAAGACTCCTAGCAGAAGATGAGTGCAGGGGAGGGCGTGAATATCTTCAAGATTTCTGGCTCCAGAATCTCCATGTTTTATGGAATTAGTACTTCTAATTTTTTTTTCCTCTTTCCTTTATGGGCAGCATTTGCAAGTGACTTGACATATTTGGAAGTATTTAGTTTTTCAGACAAAACAGGAACTGTTTTACCTCTAGAAAATATCTCTGTTGTCATCAGAGACAAGCTTCATTGCTGGTCTAAGCAGGTGCAACTGTATTGACTTGAGAGAAGTTGCACACATATTTGCCAGAGGTGAATGTCTCCTGTTTCCACCCACATAACAGTTGGGTAAATAATGATGCACACAGTTCTCATAAGGGGATTATAGCAAAGCCACAATGGAGTTTATTCAGTTTTGATAGAATCAAGTGACTTCACTTTATAGGCTGATAATGTGATTTACTACCATACCAAGGATTCAGGTCTGAACCAGATACAACTTGTTTTGCTTGTGCACACAAAGCATTTAACTGAGTTTGAGATACGTGTTTTCTGTCGGCTCATTTATGAGTTATTTGGTGCAGGCATGTTTAGGATCAACCATCCAAGTTCCTCTTATGTCTAAAAGGGACTAAATTAAGAGCTTGTGATGCAGCAGTTTTTACTGGCATGGGATATATACAGAGGTGAAAATACAATAATAAACTTTTCTGCAAGCATGTCTTAAGTCATATTGGTGTGTTTATTTGGGACTCAGTATGAGGGGGTAGGCAGGGGGTCTTGTCTTTCCCAGGCTCTGTACACACTTCATTAAGGTTACTTTATTTATATTACAAGGTCAAATGTGATCTTGGTGCACAGGCCTCTGACTTAAACAGAAATTCCCTTGATTGTTAGTGAGACTTTTTCTTTCCCCCCTCCCAAGTTACTCTCTGACGTCTGGCGTGATTGAAAACAGGCAGAACCTGGCACAGACCAATATTATGTCATCCTTTGCTTATATTTCCTACCCACTCATTCTTTATTTTAATGTTATATGAGGTCTTCAGCAGAGTGTGACATATTGTTATAATTACATCATTTGGAAATGTGTTTATCCCCAAGAGCTGTAATTTGATTTAGGAACTGTTTTCCCTGCTTTCAGTGTGTTATTCATAGCATAGCATGACCATCAGGCTTCTGCAGCAGGACTTGACACACCACTTTAAATATTTGCAAACCATAACACAAGAGTCCATTGATGCATGTGGGGAAGAAAAAAGGAAGGGAACTTGATTTAAGATTTGATAAAATTCTTGCAGGTTGAATAAACTGTAATAATATTGTGGTAGTTTCTATGTAGAGTATTCATTCATTCCTATCTCTTTGCCATATAAACAAATGCATTTTTGTGAGTGTTTTTATGTGTTTCTGTAGGGTGCTTGTAATGGAACCACATGTCTGGCCCTTGGCCTTGTGTAATGGGAAGCAATAGCTCTTGGAGTCTGTTTGTTAAGAAAATCGCTGTGACTTTTAACCACGTCTTTTGATGCCTGAAGAAAAACTTATTTAGTTAGAACCCAGAAGTCAAGAAAACTTCAGAACGGTGTTTAAAAACGTGTCAGGTCTGCTCTATGAATGAAACAGCTGTGTAAACGTGGGAAACTGCCATTTTTATGATGATAAGTGGAGTTCCATGATGTTCATCAGGCATGGAAGTGCTGCCTTCAGAAATGTGAATTTTAAACTTGGTCCAAGTTTCTGAGGTAACTGTTGCACAAAATATATGTGTCATAACAATATATTCAAAGGCCCAGAAAAAAGTATGAGTTGTGCATTTAGAATAAGTAAACTAGAGCTCTTCCTGCAGAATTGCTTTACTGTCTCTGGTGATCCTTAAGGATCATTAGACTGTTTGCTTTTAAACTTCCTGCTTAATAAATATTGTTAGGTTTTATATTGATTCAAATGAATTGAGAGAGAGAACATCAAAACAAATGAATTAAGGCCCACTAATCTCATCTTTTGTAACTAGTATGGGATTACTAGTTACAAAACTAAAAGGAACTCAGTAGGGCTGGATCTGGGACTGTGTTGTTTTTTACTGTATTACATTATGTATTACATTATGTATTACATGCATCACATATATATTTAGCTTACGTTTTCCTTCAAGGAAGAAACATTTACCACATATTGATCAAGACTCAAAGTTCATGCATGGAAAAAAGAGTAAGGCTTAACTTTTCCCACACTTGATTCTAAACTGAACCAGAGTACGTTTGTCTCAGTACTGGGCCTAGACAGATCAGATGGCAACTCTTGACCCCCATTTTCAAAGATACATGGCCTGATGTAAAGGTGGGCTCTGTAGTGTTCATAAAACACATATGTCCCCCAGGGGAAGTTATGGCTTCTCTGCTGGCCTGACTCTGCTGTCAGCCTGTGCAACTATCAGTGACCGTTTGTGTCTTCTACAAAAACGTCTTCTTCTTCTTCTTCTTTAGGTCTAAGAATAAAAACTGTCGCTTTATGCAAAATGTAGTATTATGACTATTTGCTGCTTTTGTCAGGTAGTCCTCAAGGAACAATAGTGTTTATTTGGGTCTAAAGAATGAGCCTCTAAGAGCAAAATAAAGGTCACGTTCAGGATTTGATATCTATTTCCTCTCCTGAGTGCTAATTTTAACTGAGAGCTTAGGGTGCTAAAGGGAATGCAGCTGGTTTGGCATACTTACACCATCCTTTCCAGCTCCCTTTCTGCCTTGTGTTCGGGGCTGGGGAGTTTCAGCAGACATTGCTCTTGTAATCTAGCTGAAACTCATGAGCATGAAATGTACACCTTGCAGAGCTTCACTAAAATAATCTTAGCTTCTGACATTTTCCAGTCTTTTAAGCTACTAAAAAAATTGAATAAAGTAATGGGTATTTTTGTTACTCTGCTTAGCAGACGCTTTAAATTTGCTTGGTCATCTTTGTTGCTGAGTTCTTCATCAACTCAGGCAAACATTCCTCTTACAGTCTGTCAAACTCCTTTTAACTGGGTATGGCTTTGCCAGTTGGTTTTGTCTAAGCATAGGAAACAAATTCAGGGACTCTTACTATTTAGTTTTCTGGTTTTACTCTTGCTTACACTACTTTTGTGGTGGATTTCAAAATTTTACTTGAGTTACTTGTTAATGAGATTTCCAAGCCATAAACCTGTTTATTGAAGAACTTCATGTCATATCTGCATAGAGAAACCCTACACAAAATCCTGTTTTTCTTCTGTCACAGCCTTGCAGTCCAGGTGCACGTTTATGAATGGGCTTTGCTTTTGTATTTCTTGGAAAATGTATGAAAGGTGCTAGGGTAATAATTTTCTCTTTATTATCCTCTTTGCTTCTAGGCACTTCTTGCTTTCTGCAAAAAATTCTTTTTGCCCTGTACTCCTAAGTTTCTCCTCTGGCCTTTGTTCTTCGTTGTCAGTTCAAAGTGCTGCTGTAAATCACCTCTCTTTTTTAAACTTGCTTTTTGCTTTTTTAGTTTTCACTTGGGAGATTGGTGTGAAAAAAGTGACTGGTTTCAAATTATTGCTTGACATGCTTGCATTAAATCTTGACTCTAAAGCCAGAAAAAATTAGTTCTTCACAATCATTCTCACAGGGAAAACTTGGAATTATTTCCTAACAATGAAGTGCAGCACAGCTGTTGGAGAAAAGCTGGCTGAAGGCTGGCATTAATAATTCTGGTATTATGCTGGGCAGGAACAAGTGTGATGCCTAATCAAGATATCTGTTTTGACACTGTGGAGTAACATCAGTGGATATGAATGTTAAAGAGAAACCATTGAAGTTAGATGTAGGAATTTGAAATAATTTCTTCAATGGCAAAAAATTAACTTAAAAACAGCAGTGTCATTGAAATGAACAGAACACAAATATATTTGGTTTTCTATGTTAAAAAGAAACCTTTTTGTCCACAATACATCCCTCAAACTCCTAAACAGGTTTTTTCTGTGGTTTTTTTTTCTCTTTGTAACCTCGCCTGTTTTAAAAGGAGGCATATTCAGGATTAGTGTAGTGATCTTTTAAGTATAGTGATGCTTAAAAAAGATACCTCAGTGTATTAGTAATTTGAAAAAGAGCTGACTCTCACATGAAAACTCCAGTAGCTCATGTCCTTGAGCTTGCACTCTTCCCCAAATGTTTTGTTTACATGCTAAGGGACCATGTGTAAAATGCTTTCTTAAAGGTTTTTTTTTTTTCTATTGGGTAATACAGGACACTGGTGTCCTCCTAGAAAAACTACTCTATTAAATAGCTATTATATAAATAGCTAAATGTATTTTGTAATACAATAATGCATTTGCCATGAAGTCATCAAACTTCTTTTGCTTTTTTTGCATATCAATGGGAAATTAATTCTGCTGAGATCTTAACTCTGCCAAAAATGTGGTTTATTTAAAAATACTATTTCAAAATTATTTTTCTAAATTATGAAATGGTGATTTCTATTAATGTGTAGAATTTGTTATTGTCACCTCATTTCTGCTGTGCTTACTCATTATATTTAAAATTCAAAAATTACTTGCTGGGGATGTTTAGTGGATGCCATGGTCAGAGTGGGTCAGCAAACCCTCTCTGGGGTTTGGTGTTTTGTTTTTTTATTTCTTGTCTCTGATTTCTGGAGTTAGTCATGTTTACGTGTTGTAAAGTTGTGGCAAGTAATGCTAGATGACATGGTTACAGGAAAAGATTACAAAGAATGTGAAGGAATGTTCAAGTCAGAGTGAGTTGTAGATCTTGCTTCCTCCTTTTGAGGAAAGTGCAGGTACCCTTTTGCAATAGTCAGCTTGTATGTACTGACCAAATTAATGTTTTGTGAAAGAGTTCACTTAGATAAATTTGGATTATTTTTGATCTCCTGAGTCTAGCTGATAAATCCATATCTCTGAGCAGAAAGACTACATAAAATTAATAAACTGTTTTATTTCTTAAAATGTTTTTAAGTTTATATTTGTCTGTCTCAAACATTTTTATTATATTTTGAATCAAAGGCAGTTTATTAGGTAGAAAACTGGGGGGAAGTTAGCTGCTTTCTGTTCAAGTTACTTGAAAAAATCTGTAATTTCTAAAGATGAAACAACCAGCCACTAGAAACTGAATTTCACTGCCTTTCAAAATGAGCTTCAGATGATCGCTTTTCATGTGCATACCTACTTCACATTGAAGTGTTCTGGTATTTATAGAGGGGTTTTTTTTGAGGACAGTATTTCAAAAACACTGAGGAAGAGCGAAGAATTAATGTTGTTCCTCAGATGTTTACCTAATAGAAGAATGTACTGAACTAACAAATATTGAAGAGGAGTATGTCCAAAACCCCAAGCTTTTCGGCCTTGTGTTTATTGTCATCGTCAGGCTCTTGGCTGATTTCTAGTTGTGTGTAATGTCTCAAACCCAGGGCTCTAATTCAGAGGTAATTATCATATGATCAAGCTGTAGTTGTTATTTTAGTGCAGATTTGGGAAATTAAAGCTGACAGATGTTTTCCAGCTGCATTTCAGCTGCACTCCATTAAAAAGAAAACAGAACAGAAAAGCAGCAGCTTTACAGTTTTTTCCATCATTGCTGAGCTTGGTGAAGTTGCCTTATCTGGTTGCCCTGTGAAATATTTACCATGTGTCTTTGGAGCCTAAGTAAATAAAACAGGAAAAGAAGGTTCAGTAAATAGATGGAATGATTGAAAGTAGTAGTCTGAACACACAAACATATGTATGTGCGCTTGGCTCTGCTGAATATTTAAGAGCTCAGCTATTAATTCTTGCCAAACTTCTGCACAGGGTGGGTCAGTGCTAGAGAGATCAGTTCCCTTAAGTATACCAAGTCCCGGATACATTCAGTAACTTCCCTGTCACTTCTTATTAAAAGCTCTCATATATCTGATATATAGAAAACAAAAGAGTTTTAATATGCTGTGATTTTTATGAAAGAAAACTATGGCTTAGGTCATTAATTGCTAAAGCCAGAAACCCTGGGGCAAAACTGAAAGTTAGAGCTAAAACTGATTGCTCTGAAGAAATGCAAAATGTACAAGCTCTGCAGATGAAAGCTGAGGTACGCTGATAATCTGGGCTTCCATTCTAAAATTGAACTTTACCTTCCTTTTAGAAGTATTTGATTATCATAGGGGTGATATTTTTCAAAAGCTGCCAACTTATTCAAGAGCTACTGATGTTAAGGCAATATCCTCAAGTATGTAATTATTTTGATGCAAAGTTTTCTAATATTCTCTGATTTGTTTTGCTGAATTTTTATTTAGGTTCTTAGCTCTCAGCATTTGTTTTTGTTTTAACTGAAAAAAACCCCAGAGGTTGTGTCCTCTTAGTCCATCACTCCAGTCTGAATTCATGCACATGGTACAGTTGAAATCTCTGTTTCTTTGATACCTGGATGAAAACTTTGTGGTTTGCATATTTGAGAGAAAAGTATCAGATGTTTGTTTTCAGAGTTACAAGTTGAAGTACTTGTGAGGTGAAGCTAAAAAACTGCTGCTACTCAATTTTCTCTCCAACCTCTCCAGTGCAAAAAGAATCTGTTTTCTAGAAAAAAATAGAGATGCCATTCCTTTGAGCAGCAAGCAGTCCAGAAACAGAAAGAGCACACTGAATCAGCTTTGGAAAAATGGCTGATAAATTAGTGTCTCTTTTTCTTCTTGGTGTCCTGTAATTTATCTTCAGAATTACAGAATATTGATGAATAAATCAATTAAAGAGATAATAAATCTTCTCATCATTGTCCAGTGCCATCTTTAACTGCTGTGCTGCTGCATGGTGTGAATGCAGAACTTTAAAGAAAGCCAGGAGCAATGGGGTGAGGCTAGGGAACACATGGACCACATTGATAGGAAGCATGTAATTGACACCTGAGCAGCTTTGAGTGAGGTTATGAATAATGACCATAAGTAGTATGTACATTAAAAATATGGCTGGGGCTCTTGGCAACTGAATAGCTGCCTCTGTGTCTTTCTTTGCTGGAGCTTGCAAGATGCATATACAGGTATGCTAATGAGTGGGGAAACAAAGGGGTATAGCATAAGTTAACCCTTCCATTACCTTGTTAAGCAATCCTAACTCATGCCTGTTAACACAGAAAAATGTGGCGTGTTTGAAACTGGAATGTTTAAATGAAAAAGAATTAATAAAGCAAAACCACTTTTCGCAGAATTTAAACTGACTGGTTCCACAGTACACAAAGCTCCCTTTTTGGGAGTTGCTGCATTTTTTCATATTTTGTAGCTGGAATTGTTACAATGAATCTTAAAGGACTCACAATTGTCTTCATTTAAGTCCTAGAGTTCTTCTGTAGTGTGTTTCTTATCAAATGAGTTGTAACTATTTCTCTGATCAATATCTCTAGTCAAGTAAGAGAAGTGATCCCACCTTCTGAGTTAGACAAGTCAATCACAAATCTTTCTCATGCTCATCCTTTCCTGCCTAGAAGACCAATTATCTATTGTAGACATCATCATTCTGAAATATAGTTTGTTTATTTCAACAAAAACAGATTTAGTTCTGTGTTGACAAATATGTCACTTGGGGATTTATTATTTCTATGTTTTAGTAACAGCTGTTATACTGCAAGAGAACAGCAGTGGTTTGTGTCTGGGAGCAATGCCATGTCTGTTCTTCTGTACAAACTGTCTTTTGAACATCATTCAGCGAGGGGATAGAGAGTTAATGATTAAAAAATTGATGGAGGGGATTGTGCCCATCAAACAGAAGAACTAAAGAGCGTGCACACGGCTTTCCGTGCTGAGTGTACATATACAACAGGATAAGGTTTGTGCTTCCATAAAAACATGGGAAAACATAGAACTTTGGTGGTGGGGAAAGGCTGTAAGACTTCAATGAGTTCTACATTTTACCTTTCTAATCCCAGTCAGACCAAGACAACTCCCAATGTGCCGCAAATCAAAATAACAAATCAGACCTTTATGCAGTTTACAATGGACTCTTACGTAACTTTGTAGCCACTTAAGGAAGCTTTCAGCAAAGGACAGATTTCAGAAGTGAAACAAAATGGCTGTAGTTGAAAGGTTAGAGCCAGGGCATTTGAGGGCATTTGGGTGGAGGCAGAATGCATACTTGGATGGAAGACTCCCTACATGCTATGGAAAAATACCAAAAGGGTTAGCTGCAGATTTCATAAGGTAATTGGAAGCTCATGGCCTAGATATAATTTTCAAAAGTGATTCAGGTCAGAAGCTCCAAATCTTTTAAGTCAGTGAGATGTTGCAAATTAAATACCTTGGCCACTTCTTAAGAGAGCTGAATTCTTCAGCCATTTATGGCCTTGTGTGGCTGAGTAGAGCAACATCAATCTGTAACCTCCAGGAAGCCTGTGCAGAAAAACCTGGCAACTTGGCTAAGTCTTTCAAGTACAGAATCCAGTCTTATGACAGTCCATTAGTGACAAACTAATACTGGAGTTTTCAACCTTCTGACTGAAGTTTATAGTCAATGGATGTTTCTTTGACCCTTTAGTCATCATCGGCGGTTTCTCCTTTTGAAGGCTTATGCATATTTCATGGTAGGTTAGCTGAAAAGCAGGAGCAGCCTGTCTGACCTGAAAGAACACTTGTTGTGTTGGGATTTTAATGAATACGTTGCAGAACATTCTCCAGCTGTTGCCCTTGAGAGGAAAATTACCAGGGTCTGTTAGCAGGCTGAATTTGTTTTGGTTTAGGGTAAATTTGTGAGGAAACTTTTGAATGGGTTCTCTTTAGAGAGCAAATTTAAATGGTTTTTCCCCCCCTGCTGGTTCGGGGAAAAAAGAAATTTCTTTGGAGGAAAGTGGAAAAAAATTGTTAACAGGCAAAGCACTCTCTAGCACAACAAATGAACAATACTAAATAATAAAACTTCTTGCCACTTCACAGAGATGACAAATTCAGAAAGTCTCTCCCGTGGGCTGCAGCTCGGCTCGCTCAGTTGCCGTCAGTCCCTCTGGGGCTGGGAAAGGCCGGGCCCGGGGGGCCACAGCTGTGAGCTCCTGGTGCCCTTTTGGGTTTTTAGTCCAGAGCAGGTTCAAATAGTTCCAAGAAAAAGGAAAAACCCCCCACAGTTTAGAGAACTTCTTTGCCTTAGTTAGCTAAAAACTAACGAGAAGCAAAGGAGAGCTCTCTCGCCGTCCGCGCTGCAGACAACACAGGCCGTGAGTGAGGGAAAGCTGAAAACTCTGATCTTTATGTTCTGAAAACAACTGCCTCAGACATTCAACTGCTTCGCCTTCACTCTCAGATCCAGTTTTAAAGGTGCAAAACTTATTTCTGAGCTAAACAGACAAATGGGGATAAAATTCAGTATCAACTCAGGACACAGAAACTTTGTGTTCTGATACCAAGCAGATAAGTTTATCTGTGAAGCTTAATAGAAACAATTGCTTTATGACAAAGGTGGAAAATTCATTAAGTTTGTTTAGCTCAGATGTGACAGGACACCTGTGGAGGAGGATACAGTTTCTTGTGACTTTATTGCAGTTCATCAGGATTTTGCTGCAGTTTGGGAGAAGTATGTGGTGATCAAGTCAGTCAGTGAAAATGCTGACAATATTTTTGTTTGCCCATTGGCTACTGCAGCACATCTGTGAGTAAAATCTCTGCTGCACAATTGAAGGAAATATGCATGTAATCTTGTCATCATACATTATCCTATGTTTTTGTCTTGCTGCATGTTGTCTGTTGTGCTCATTTATTATGTTTTATTTCTGATTAGACTGTAAACTCAGTGTAGATGACTCATTGTAGATGACTCCTTGTTTATATAGATTTTTATATAACAGAATAAAGCAGTCTTGTTTCTTGTCAAATCCTTTTACTCATGTGCAGTGAGATATTGCATTCTGCTTTTCAGATCATGTAAGTTCCTGCAGAGTTTTCAATTTTATCTGAACATAGACCAAGGCCTCCAAATAGGTTCTTTGGTATCAGCTTACGTAACAGATAAAGTGTGAGATTCTACCTTCAAAAACCAAAACATCAGCCAGGAAAACAGTTTTTTAAAAGATGGAACCTTCTTATCACACGACAAGATAGCTCTTATATTCATTTGTTCTGTGGAATAGAAGCCTGAAGATTGGGATAGTTTTACAATTTGAATGAATGAGCCCTCACCTCAAAAGAAAATATAGTTTAAGTGGTCAGGATAGGCAAAGTGGAAAAATGGCAAAACCACATGTGCTGAGTAACTGCCTAATAGAACTAAAGCAGCTGGTTTTGTTCATAGAAGGCTTTGTCACATTGGAGTTTTTACCAGGATATAGCTGATGTTGCTGCTGTTGTTGGACAATTAAGATGATGTCCCAGCTCTCTGTTTGCATAGATTAATTCTTCAGTGCCAATTCAGTTTAAAAGATAATTAAAATATTTATGTGTGGGTGAGTGGACATTGATAGCTAATGGAGATTATTTGGTGTTGGCAGTGTTAGGCAATTTTTAAAGTTGATACTCCCTAACTTCTGAAGTCCTACCTTCAAAGAAGTTAGTAGTGGGCTAGAGTGATTTCAGTACAGTGCTGTGAGGACTGAGACTAGAGTTTAGGAATATGTCAACCTTGTGTTCAGAACTGACATGTCATACACTGTTCTATTGAAAATATGTATGTGAGCTTAGGGCTTAATAGCATGAGATGATCCATGACTGGGTTTAAAAGCAGAGATGGGCTTAACAAACTTTTGAAACCAGAAAACAAGAAAGCAAGCTAGGGTATAGATGGACACTGGAGTATCTTTTCAGGCAATGAATTTAGGAAAAGGGTTTCTTGAGTCCAGTTTAACAGACCTTGGAAGAAAAAGGGTTCATAAGACAGAAGTAGGTACAGATACTGCTCTGTCTGCTGTAGTCTTTTTCATACCTTATATATTCAATTTTTCCACAGCTGTTTAAAAAAGAAGCCCCTAAATAACTATTTGTGAATGCTTTGGGTAGTGGATGAGATAAAATTAGTTGCTTTTAAAATTTGTTGTGAAGCTTTGTTAAATTTTGAAAGATCATGGGAGCAGTGGATAAACAACTAAAGAAGAGCATCTTAAGCTCTGAGTCTTCCTTAGCTTAATCTGAAGTAAAATTACACTTGTGGGAGATACCACCACCCCCCAGGTGGGGAAAAAGATGGTTTTGTCATATAGCATTCAGGTTTGTTCAAGTTGTAAAGACTGTACAATGTCAACTCAACTTTTTTGTCCTACTGAGAAGTGCCGAGAAGGGAAACTGGAGTGGTTTCACTAGAGGTCTTTCATCATCTTTTTACTTTAAAGCTCTAAGGACACTGTACAAGAATGAATCCTGAAGTTTGCTGAACTGAATACCAAAAACACTTCATAAGAAGCAGATTGGATTTTTACATGGTTGGGGCAGTTGTACATCATTGCTTTGAGGTGATTCAGAGCAGCACATTCCCCTGGCTGCTGCTCCTTTGCGTAGTCCATGAAGAGCTCTCCATGTGCCTGCTTTTCTGAGGCATTGATTTGGAGAAGATCTCCTGTTTTTATGCTTTTTGAAAATGTTATTGGAAAGGTTTGTATGTAAGCTGCTGTAACCCAGATCACATCCAGTGAAGTGTTTTAGCTTTCCTCAGTCACTGTGTTTCCCTTAGATCTTTATGTCAAGGGCAGGCTTGCTGCATGTTTAGCTGTACCAATGCAAGAAATTAATCCTGGTGTTGCTTGTTGTTATCACCAAGTTGGCAAACAGGTTGCATAAATACTCTGGGCCATTCATCAGAAAGTCATCTGGGCTGGCTTAAATGAGAGGTTGCACTGAAGCAGGTGCACAGCCCTTGCATGGCCTGATCTGTTACATCAGCGGTTGAGGTGTAACAGCCACTGACAGAGCTTAAACTGCTTTCCTGTTCCAAAAGACAGGATTTGTCTTTGTCCTAATCCAACACTGACCTATGGTTCCTCAGCTATATCTGACTTGTGGACAGTGTAGGGCACCACTGTGAAAGCTAATTCTCCTCTCATTCATTGCTCTATACCCTACAGAGGTGGAGTGAGCCCATCCTATAAAGGAGATATTTTCCCAGTTGTGGACAGTTCATTTTATAACAAAATAGCTTAGAAATAATTCCCAGATAAGAGTTTAGCCTGAGTACTGAACATCACATTATTTTTTCAATTACTGACAGTATTTTTATGGATCACTAATATTTAAAAGGCACAGTTTATTTGTTTTTGGGTTATTTGGAAGAAGGACTGTTGTTTATGCAGCTGAAGTTAAACTGTGATGTTTCCAGGGGAGAATTTGGGTACAAACCAAAGATTTCATGGGATTTTGTAAAAAGAGACAGGAGTGACCTCAGTTTGTTTCTCAGGACAAGCACTACTGTGCTGAATTAATATTAGTGATTTCTGCTCTGTTTGTTTGAGAGTTTTGACACAATGTCTTCCAACTCATTTAACAGACATATTTGGCAACCTGTAAGGAAATATAAAGGGTTTTTTTCATCGGCATTTACTTTGTTCTTTGATAAATTGTGTGGTGTAGTTTCCATTCTCAAATTAATAAAGACCCTGTATGTTACTTTATCGTTTGGTAACAAGCATTTTTCCTTTGACTGTTTCTTCTGAAGTGTAAAATTAAAATAAAATTGCATTTAAAGGATCCAAATTATTTTCCACTCTTCTGTGTTTAGCACTGGCTTGGCAATAACAGCAGCCTATTACGGGTTTGCCTATTTTAATCTTGTTTTAATTTTTCTCCTCCTTGCCAGCAATCCTTTCTCATGCTGAAAGGATAGCCAGCTGTGATATGAGCTTGCAAAATGTGTTTCACTTGGAAGGAAGGATGCAATGGAAAACACAGTGGTCATTTCTTAGCTGGTAAAGAGCTGGTAGAGCTTATCATACAAGAGAGTTAGAATTTGAGGAATTTTAAGCATTCAGTCTTTATGTTAACTTAAAAATATACTTTCTTCGATATATTTAAATGACACCTGCATTAAATGTTACTGTTATGGACCATCTGTATGAGGTTTTGGGGTTTTTTCCTTTTTTTTGTGGGGCTTGTTCTGGCTTCTTTTATTATGTACTCACATCCTTCAAGGCTCTACCCTTTCCATTGTCTTTTTTGTGCTCCTGTGGTATCTTCCCTTTTGAATTTAACTGCTCTCTTCAGGTTGGAAACTTTTATGTCTGTCCTGTTCTATTTCATCTCAAATCTGAAACTGTTCCTGGACCTTGAGGCACAGCTCAGACTCCGTTCAGTGTTGCAGTCCTTGACAATCTTGACCTGGCTCCTCCCTGGCATCACACATGTGCTGATGTGACGTCTCCAAAGGACACGAACTACTCTGGGAAACCAAACAGCTAGAAAAGAGTAAATCTCTGTAATTCTTGATCTGAAGTCCAGGGCTGCAGAGCTGATCTGGTGTCTGGAGAATCCTCTGCTCCTCAATGTGGTGTAGCTCTTGGTTCCACTTCTTCCCACATGAGATTCTGTAATATCTTTCATTCCTAAAGGGGTTTATTCCCAACTAGAACCATGTATTTCTGGAAGATGTAAGATGTGCTACCACAAAACATAGTTCAGACCAATACTTAGAGTTATGTGTAACTCCTGAAAAGACTGATATTGTTGTCCAGTTTGACTGTAACAGTGCAAATGACTTGTGTTTCAGAAGGCGATTTGCAAGCATTTTGTCTGCCAGGGAGCCTTCAAAAAGTGTTTTCTTCGTATTATTTCTTTCAAGTGTCGGGGAAAAATGGATATAATAAGTAATTATGTGCTGGCCATGTCTAGGCTTCATGTGCTCTTTTCAGTAAGCTTGCCTTTGCGAGTATTATATTGTAGTTTTGGCTTTTAGTAGCAGAACATGATAACAGTTTTTCCTTGTCAACTGTTATGGCTGTTTATACTACAGAATACATGGACATGACAGGTTTTGGTAAGATTTTTAGGCCCTTCTTGTAGCTGAGTGTGTGATATTCCCTCTCAGTACTTTTATATCTGGAATTCAGTGACTATTTGGTCTGTTCCTTTCCTATTTCCATGCATGTTAACTTTAAAAGTTATACTCAGTACATCAGTAACTTGTGTTTTACTAGGACCATTCTGAATTCACTCTTTTCTTGACTGATTTTCCATATTTTACTTTGTTTTACTTATTCTTGTGACCCATTTCTGTTTTGTTTAGTATCATTCTAAGCCACTGCAAAGCTTATATTGCTCCAACTCTGAGATTTATGACTTCTGGCAGGATTTAAGAATGGGATTTTCTTAACATCTAGGTCAGAAGTCAGGAGCAAAGCAATGAATGGGGAAAACCAGCCAGAGGCTGAACCTTGAATTACCATAACTATAGGGTGGAGTAAGAAGTTGCATACAGCTATATTAATTTACTTTTTACCCAGTCTGTTGTATGCTTTTATTGTGAGCTGCAGAAGAGCTGCTGTGTTCAATTCCAGATGTACTGGGTGTTTTCAGATCATTGGACATAACAGGCATGGCAGAAAAAAAAGTTGCTCTTCTTACTTCTACACTCTGTATAATTAATCTCTCTTTAGGGAAGTAGAGCAAGATAAGAATATAGTTTCAGCTCAACAGAATTTGAGGCACAGGAACATATGTCCCACTGGTCAACATTACCCCAAACACAAATATTTGAAGGTGGAGGGAGCAGAGCAAAAGCAAATGAACTGTGTGCCATTCTATCCTTCTGTGCTTGAGAGCAAGCTGTGTGTTTGTTGAAGGAAATGGTTCTGCTGAACTAGTCTTGGTGCTGTTTCAAGCCAATTGGTGATTACTTTTTCCATGGGGATTGAAATGAATGTGTTATACTTTAAAATAAGCTGCTGCTGCTGCTATTCACAATTTCTGTCTGTTAGTTGTTTGTTCAGCTGGGCTTGACAGCTTCTGTCATAACTGCATGGAGAGGCACTAGCTCAGCTTTAGTTTGGCTTAAGTTCCCTCTACTTTTCCCTCTCACATTAGTGTGCTTATTTTCTTTCTGATCTTGAGACCGGTAATGTACGATGAAGGATGTCCATAATTATTAAATTTAAAATGAATCGACATTTATTCTGAACAGCTGCAAAAGAAATAATACATGGATTTATTGTGATCTGGGAAGTTCTTCTGAATTTCTGAGTACTTAGCTCAATCCTCAAAGAATGCTATTGGCTTGGAGCCAATTAGTGTACAATCTGGAGAGGAGAGGAAGGGAGAAGAGAGGAGAAGATTGAAAAGGTGAAGTCACATTTCTTGAGTGTTAGTTCATCTACAAGGTTGAATTTGTCTAAATTGGATCTAGAATCTGATTCAAATTTGAGTTTCCTCAGACTAAGGGGGAAAGGTTCCCTTTTAAGTGAACAGGCTTGGGCATTTGAAGGAGAGTTAAAATCTGAAGTCAGAAATACTCAAATATTTGTAAACAAATGTCTACATTTTGGTTCATGTGTGTCTTCTTTAATTATCAATTAGTGCAACAAGATAGTGATAGCCGATACTGAGATCTGCTCTGAAATCCAGATTGTTTGAATTGTGCTGAGAGTGGGCTGTAAATACAAGTAATTTTATCAAAGAACTGCATGTAAAGTATATGGCTTCTGCTTGTGCTCCATAGAGGAAAAATTACTGTCCATAGTGATCAATAAACTGCTGCTGGTGTAAGTGGTCTCTGTGAACCCAAGATTATTTTCTGTGTTTTCCTGCCTAGTTATTTATCATTATTTCTAAAAGAATGGACAACCTTTGTGGAAATTCTTGGTTAGATGACAGATCTTTTCATTTATCTGATTCATCAATTCATCCTTGTTGAAGCTTAGACATAAGTGTTGTTTTCCATTATCTAGGCAACAGAATGGAACTCTGTGTGTGTAAATAATGTTTAAAAGGTACTGCAGTGGTTAATGCTTTTTTTATCAGGTTAAGTATTTTTCTTTTCAGTATTCTGGTAGCTGAGGCACCAAAACCAGTAATGAATAATGCAGTAGGTAGGGATTTAGGTATTCAGACAGTATTTTTCTTTTAGCTTCCTGTCACTCTCCTCTGTTTCTGACAAAGGGTAGAATTCTTTAGTGAGTGTATATGGTGAATAAATCATCTGGTGGAAGGTCGGAAGTACATGCAAACTAGTTTAGTTCCAGTTTATAACAAATTTATAGCTCTAAATACACACTGTAAGCAAAATATAGCAGATATAGTCTGAACAGTTGGTTTCTGAACATACAGCAGAGAAGATGATCAGCTAGTCAGAATCCTGCTTAAAGAAACACTACAGTCTTAGATACTGTGTTGAGGACATATTTCTGAAGGAAATAATGAATGAGAATCTCATTGCTGCTAGACTCTCAGCAGATGATCATGGTCATGTTTGTTTTCCAGACCTAAAGATTTGTGCTTTCAAGAAATGTACATCTTTTATCCATCTACATAAATTGGTAGTATGAGGAGCAATGGAAGAGTTCCTTCATTTTATAATGTTTACATTAGATTCCTTAAAGAATTACTTTCACAGGTGCAGTAGCATTTCAGAGGTGAAGCAGAACTGATTTAGCTTACATACTGAAGTGTAAAAAACATAGTGATGTGACTAATTACACTCTTGATGGCTCATACAGTCGTTTCTTTGTGTATTGTGACAGGGTCTGAGTCCTAAGCACTAAGATCTGTATGTTGAGAGGTTGTTACAACCCAGAATTTTTCCCTGTTTAATTAAAAAAAATGACAACACTGTCTGTGCAAACACATCTTGGCTTATTTAATCTTAGTTATAAATATACAGGCCTTCATGTATATTATCTGTCATTTTGCTACCAGAAAAGTTTTGCTTACCTGACAAATAAAATAGTTGCTGAATTAACATCACAGTTCACTGTATTAGTATACTTTCTAAATGTGGGACTGACCATGATGATGGGATCATCCCTCAATGCTCAGGAGTTCCCCTGAGTTTTGTTAAATTGTATCCTATCCTAATTGTAGAATGACTTGTTCAAGAAGGCTCAGGTCTTAGTTTCTCTCTTAGCCATCCATCTGCCTCACCTTGTGACTGATGTGTTATTCTGCACCCCTGCTTTATGTATATATAAACTGGCTCTTCTCTGCCTTTTCCTGTGATCAAGCCTGAGCCCTGTGAGTGCAGGAAGAGGCCAGCCTGGGAGCTGCCTTGGTCTTGCAGGACATTTTAGGTCATTGGCCTGCAGATTTGTGGCAAAAGCTTTGTGTGTCTTTTTTTAAAATGTGCTATGCAGCCAGTTGCTGGAGGCAGTAGAGCTGCCATTTGAGCGAGCAGAGCAGCATTGCATAAGCCTGTGGGATGTCTAACATCAAATATTCACTGTACAGCTTCACAAGACTTTGAGATAAGCTGAGGTCAAATATCCCTGGAATTTAACACAAACGGTGACAACACTTTTGTTTCTGCCAGACATTCATGGAAGTCTTTGTACACAATGATACTGGATTTTCATTTGTCTCCCACACACAGTCTTGCAAAAAGCTGTGTGTTTAATCCTTGGTGCTATTTCCTTCAGGATCACAAATCTAAATTTTCTGGCAGTTCATGGCCATGAATAGCTTTCATCATCCCTGATGGCTATGGTGCAAAGATCTGTGTGTAGTGGTCTGGGAACCTGGAGCACACCTTTGTTGGAGGTGGTTTGTGATTTTTAGTTCCCTCAGAGGCACCTGCTCTGCGGAGATCTGTTAAATTTTGAGCAGTACAGGGGAGTGCAAGGCAGGAACTGGCCAAAAGACAACACATTGCCTACACCTCCAAGCCTCCTGTTTATGTAGTTAAAGCAGCTTTTATCCTTAATTGTTAAAGTAGTGAAGGTGAAGACAAAGTCTGTCCCCTGAAGATTTGTCATAAATGTCTTTCTGAACTACTAGAGTACAACTGCTTTCTATTAACACAGGTCTGGCAGGCCTTAATTACAAGGGCAAAATGACAGCTCTTAAGTGTAATTGTTCTTCTTTCTGATGTGCTAACTGGCAAAATTGGAACCATTTACAGTTTCCACATTCGTAGTATTTTGGTTGGAGTGAGCATACTTCCTTTAGGAAATAAGTGCAGCTCCACCCAAGGTTCTGCAGACACAACTATACGCAACAATATAAAATCAGGATGATAGCCATTTTTAATAGTAAAGACTGCACTTCTTTAAAAAAACACAGAAACAAAGATGGAAAGAACAGTCTTTGTTTAAAGCATATGCTGGCTGAAAACCAAAATTAGAGAAACATAACAGGTGAATACATTGTCAATGAGAGAATCATTTCTGACTGGAGAACACTGGTTTATATTAAATACATAGCAATTTTTGGCTCAATTCTTTAGCCTTCAAGTGTCTGTTATAAATAGTTTTGTCAATAGGGCCTTTTCCTCCTCAAAATTAATGTTGGGCTCTATAGAGAATATAGTATGGGCCTTTGAGATTTTTTTTGCTGTGCTTTGCATGTTAGTAATTGTAGTAGGCTTCTATCAGTGAAGAAAATTCAGTAAAGGAAATTGGTCTAAATTATGGACAGAGCTGGGCTGATTGATTTCAAATTCTTTCCCTATTGATGACAAAATAATGATTTTTAAAGTTATCAAACAGTTTTCTCTTTTATGGTGGTGCTTAATAAGGGCTTGAAATAGCCATGTGTGAAATAGTGTCAGGAACTGGTACATGTTATAATGTGAACACTCCCACACATTTTATTCTGATACTGGCTCTTTTCCTTCCACTAGGAATTGCCTGCCCTAGTGATGTGATAACATGATATTCATGAAAATAGGACTCTGAATCTTTAGTTCTATTTTGTAGTCTTCAGTCTTGTATGATGAAAAACCTTGTGATGTTTTTTATTTCGGGCCTCGGGTTCAATAGACCCTCTTGGATACTGCTGATTGTATAACAGGGTTGTGTGGCTGTGCTGGGTTTACACAGCAAGGTTTTGGTGGCTTGGGGAGCTGCAGGGGCAGGATACTGGGGGCTGCCCCCTTGTCAGACAGCTAATTGTTAGATCTGGAGCACACAGAGAACTTGAAAGAGCCCAAAACTACTTTGCTGTTGGGAGACACACTTTGCCCAATGTGGCCAGTGGTTGTCATTTACACATTTGCACATTTACACATTCAATGCTGTCCACAGAGGGGGTGATATCTACCACTGCTATGGTGTTCTGGCTTTTCCTCAGCATTCAGAGTGCAGCTCTGTACTTGTTTTCATTCAGTGAAAGCCTGCTCTTGAGATCTTCCTGTCTTGATGGGATTTTACCCAAGACAGAGGATCTGTATGTCTCACAGATAGCTGGCTTTTCATGGTGTTTCAATGCCAATGGCATATTATCAACAGCATTTTAGAAAAAGATGAGAGATATGTAAGGCAGGTAAGACATACTAATTCTGAAAAATTTGAGCACCCTGTTTTGAAATCCGTTTGACCTGTTAGATTTGGTGTGGAGTGTGTTACACTTCTGACAGACTCAGTTGAGGCCTTGAGCCAAGAAATTAATTAAACAAGCAACAACAACAACTAGCAGATACTCAAAATTTGGTCCAAACAACTTTCAAAAACAGATTTGAGGAACAAAAATAATAATTTCTCTTTACTAGGAACTAAGTCAGAAAAATTCCAGTTAAATTCTTCCCTTTTTTTTTTTTTTTGTCATTTTACTCAGCTGGTCTGCAGGTGTAGAGGATTTTGGCCAAGGTTTCAACTGTTGGAGGCTACAGTCATTACTAATACTCCTGGGCACACATTTCTTTTGGAATGCAGCTGATGTCATGGAAAAACAGGACCTTTTTGGTAACCCCTAACAACCAGAAGTACAGTAAACAGTAAATATTGCCTCCACTGAGATACTTGCTTTTAAAGAGACTTGTTAGGATGGTTCCTGTGTGCCAAGAAATATAAACTTTTACTGATTTAACGACGTTTTTCCTAAAAGCACAAGCCTACTGCTGAGGTTTAGCCATGGTTTTGATATGCCTAATAAAACCAGAAATAGTTCTGTTTAAATCCTGAAATACCCAAAATTTACTGTTTTTTCCACCACCTAACAGTTTTACGGTCTTTCACATCAGAAATCAGTGGTGGTATGTTAGTTACAAGGGAAATGGCACTGTAATTTTCATGATTTACAAAACATAGAGTTTTTCCGAGGTGCATTTTCCATCTAATTAAATGAGTCGACTGATTTTTTTTTTCTTGTAGAATTTTGTAGAAATGCAGAACTGCTCAAATATTTTTTCAATTTAATTTGTTTTTAAAAAGTCCATTCTCAGCTTCAAGCTGTGCATACTGTTTTGCTTTCAGGGGGTTACTTGTGACTTCCAAGATAATTTAGATGTTTGTCATCCAAGGGTAACTCATTCCTTTACTTGATTTGTATGTTTTCTTTTTTTCTTTTTTTTTTTTTTNGGATAGAAATACCAACACTGCACCTGTGAAAGCCCCACCACTGCCACCTTGCCATATAAAGCTTTACCTTCCTGTATAAGCAGACAGTAAAATGGGGAGAAGTCTGAGCAGCCTAACATACACTGGTACACTGTTTTTTGAGAGCACCAGTATAGCTCCTAGCCCACTTTTTATGACCAAGTTGACCATTAGGTACTGTATCCATTTTATTCTTCAGCTTGGGTGTTAAGGTTGTTGTCAGTTTCTTTCTTCTGAAAGGGAAGATTCCTATCCATAAACTACAGTTGTCCACTAAGTTGGTCCTTGGAAGGATGATACAGGTGGTAAAGCACTGTCTGCGACTGTCATTTCCTTTCCTCAGTGTTAAATAAGCCAAGTAATGAACTTAATGGTTGTGGGATTTTTCTTGGCAGTACATTTACATTACCCTTTACTGTAAATCATCTTTGCTCTTTGCTATACTTTTAAATAGCAAAAGATTGCAAGCCTTAAGCATAGAGAAACTGAGGTAGAAGCCTTAAAAATAGTAGTTGCTTAAAAATAATTGAAAAAACTATTCTCTTCTCAGTTTTTTTATATTGCCACCTTTGTGTAGGTTTTTAGACGTTTGTATTTTCCACATTTTACTTGTGCATTTAAGGTAAAAAAACTGTGTTATGAGTGTTATAATTCAAACAGGATCCACATATCAAGATAAGTGCCAAGCATCAAAAGTTCGACATTAAATGAGAAGAACTGTCATGATGATTTATAAGTTAATTATTTCTTTTCTTAATGTGTTAACTGTGTTTCAGTTTCTTACAAGTGTTTATATATGACCATACTTTGTGAAAATATTCTAATAAATGTTCAGCATTTTTATTCTCTCTAGTTCCTGCATAATATTTTACCACTCCTTTCAGAAATATTTACTTTCCCCCCACCTGACTTAGTGTTTGATATACTTACTAAACAAAAAATTTCTGTTTTAATTCTGCTGATTATTACTTTTTTGCTTTGTGGTCTTGCTGCCTAGATACTAGCAAGTTGTATTGACCTTATCTTTTCCAGTCACACTTTAAAAAAAAGAATTGATAGCTTCTGTAAATCATAGGAGAACAGCAATTAAAACATGGAGTTCTTCGATTTGATGTTTTCAGTTACTTCCCAGCCAATGTATTTGGAACTAGGACTGACACTGTCCTGAACTTTTCCTCCTACTCCCCTTATGCAGAACAATTGCTTTCTGCTTCCTAAATATTATCTGAAATAATATTTTCTAATTGTTTTAGAAGATGGTAGGGCCAGAAGATACAGAAAATAGGGTCACGTGCATTTTTTAATGGTGGATTTCACTTAAATGCAGTTATTTAGTAGTTACAATACTTTCATAAATCAGTATTTTAAGTATGACTTTGTTATTTTTAACTAAGAATTTTGGAGATATTGTAGCTCACAAGATTCTATATGTAATTCTAAACTAAAAGTATAAAGCTCGAAGAAACCATAGCTTGAGTAGTTGTCCACATCATTCAATATATATGTCAAAGCAAAAGCAAAACAGAACGTTTCCACTGTTTCCCAGAGCATAATATCTGAATTATCTCACTTGCTCTTCAAATCAGGCATTGTATTGTCTTTGTCTAACAGCACAGTGTACACTGCTAAATACAAATCAACAATTATCCTGCAGGTAACTCTTGTGTGAAGGAAGCTGACACTCGCTGGTGCTGCTGTGTCTATTTTGCCCCAACATCCCTGAGCATGAGCTTGTGTGTGGTGTTGGGGGGCTGCTGTAAAGCACACTGCAAATAAAGAGAATACTTCACTCTCTTCTGAGTTTTTCTGACTCATGGACGTGCCATCCACATACTCCTTTAAAGTCTTTGGTGTTTATCACTAGAATGCTTCTCTGAAATTATGTTAGGTCAGACAGAGGTCGGTGTGCCCTTTCTGAAGCCTAGGTTTACGCCCCTTTGGCAGTTTTAATAAAAGACTCTCATCTTTTGTCATATGTTGGTTTGCTCTTGCAAACCTGTGACAAACTAGGTAAGACTGAAATGCATACTTCACTTGAATTACCTTCCCTGCACAATAGTTCTGAGTAGATGTGTCATTTTCCCCTGTTCCAGGGGCTATTTATTTTTTGCCTACTAGCAGTCAGTGTACTGCTGATGACAGTTGTGAACGTGACTGCAGGCAGAAGCACTGCCTTTAGTGCCTCATAAACCTGAGTAATTGATAGATAGGAGATTGCTTTAGACTTCCAACCCTGTAAGTTTTCCAAATAATGTTCTCTGAGTTTAGAATGCATGAACAAGTGTTCCCTTATCTGGCTTAAATATCTAGTGAGATTTTATCTGAAGACTATTGGGTAGTTCTGGAAACACATAGATATATCACTGATTTGTTTCCTGGTGATAGGGAATTGTACCTCAAATCTCAAGTGGAGAGGACAGTGCTCAAGATATGTACCAGTGTCTTCTGAAAAGTCTTTACCAAAACTGTGTAAGATCTTTTAAATAAGGAATTGGTGTAGGAAACTGCTGCTTAAAATGCCTGATTTGCATTGACTAACTGTAGCAGACTGGTTTAAATGAGGATATTGTGTTGTGCTAGTTGGGGAAGAGAGGGGAAAAGAGGAAGTGGCCTATTTCTTCATTTGACTGTGAGTCCTAAGAAAGGAATGGAGGTAACTGCGTGACAACTCTCATCACCCAGCAGGTTGCAAAGTACTGAACATTAGACTGCCAAACTCAGTATCTGTGAGTGCTACATAAGAGGCCATAGGTTACTGTGAACTTTCTGTCCTACCAGTGAAAGTACAGGTGCTGGTCATTGCTAGAAGCAAGATCACAGATTAGGTGGTCAGTGGCCTGGGTTATCCCATTTCTGTGGCGCCAAGGGTCATGAAGAAATATCAGTCAAGAAAGCCAAGAGTTGTCACTGCTTTACAGGTCAGATTTTGGTATGCAGCTGTATTTGTTTGTCTTCTTGAGCATCAGTCCTGCCTTCTGTATGCCTTTTGAAATCTGGAATTTAGATTATGCAAGGTAGCAGGTTTTAATTTCTCAAGGGTTTTGATTCTTTTTAAAACCCACAGCAAGTATGTTTCAAGTTTAGTTTCCTTTTCCTAGGTTGTTTGCTGGAGACTGAATGGAACATTGCTACCTAGCAGCAGAGGAATTCACATTAAACAACATTCATTTTCACATGGAATTATTTAGGCTGGAAAGGACTTCTTGAGATCATCTAATCCAGTGCCAAACTTCCTGCGTCATCCAAACATTAAGCTATAAATAGACTGATGTGGGCCAAATTTATTATCAGTCAGTGCTGTGTGCTTTTTTAAATCAATCCTTACACCGGGCTTTTCAACAAGCACTAAAAGAAGCTGTAATAGTAATAATTGCAAAAAATTTTTAGAAATTATTTTTGAGGTCTCAGACCCACTTGAGCAGTCTTTTATTTGATGTACTTGCTCAAATGTACTTAGATTGATTAAACAAAAACAAGATATGCAGTGTATCAGTGACAAGTGGCCAGTACAAAGTATTTTGCATGGGAATTTGATGTTAACAAGGAAAATTTTTCTAGCTACATTGTGACAGCATATCAGAGTTTACATGTGCAAAAAAACCTCTCCATATTTCAGTTATGGGTTCTTTGCTCTGCTGGTGAGCCTCACTTTATTTCTGCTTTCTTAAGTATCTTCCTCTTGCAATACTGGTCTAAAACATGCTTTAGGAGATCAATGTAGTAACTTGGATATAAGTTTGATATTAGTATTGATGTTTCTAGCACCCATTTATCCATGATAACTCCTTGCTTGTGAATTTGAAATTTTCAGTAGTGGTCTTGGGATAGTCTACTCTGCTGAGTTGAGTATATGCATCATAAATGCTTTTTCTGCAGCATGGTTATGGATTAGAGGTGTCACTTCTGGCTTGTGTGCCAGTCTTTGGTCATCAGGTTAAGCAGAGATCTTACAAGTTTTTGGATTTGAAATCTTTTACTGGAGAGGATTCTTTAGTCTACCATTTGTTGCAGATCTCTTTTCATAGTGTTATTTGTCATCCCCACCGTTGGTCAGCTACTGACACAGAGGAGGACATGGTAATGGAAATGGCAGAGGCAGTAAGGGGCTGCTCTTTTTGGCTGTGGTGTGGCCTAATCAGTTGGAGCTGACCTAAAGACTATGGCCAAACTGAAATGCTTGCTGTCAAACACAGAGCGCTTCTGTGAAAATACACGCAAAAGTAATTGGCGTCACTCAAGCACTAGAGTCTCTTTCCCATTCCCTGTTTAGATGATTTGTTACTGCTGAAGGATACAGGCTTTTGGCTTGAGCTATAGACTTCTTTCTCCAGTCCTTTCCCTAGGTAGACACTAGTTTATACAATGTACAGTTGTGTATTTCACCCTCGCATTTACGCTCACTGGAAGAATCTACTGGGGGTTTGCTGCATTATTGGTGATGGTGCCTAAGATTGCAGACGTGATTCCTGAACTGGGAAGAGAGTAAGTTAGAGAATATTTGGTCTGCGTCTGAGGACTGGCACCTCCAGCTGCAGTGTCGTTAGTAGTCAGTATAGGTAATGTCATTGCAATAAAACATGGAAAGGAAAGAAGTCTGCTTTGCAGCCAGGCAGCTTTTAAGATGGCCTTGCAGCTAATGTTCAAAAACTAGCCACAGATACTGTGTGCTGGAAGTGGATCACTTCCTGTGATAGTTTATGTTCTAACGTGTATTAAACAACAGCAAAAGCAGTGGTTTCTATCACAAGAACTCTGTGAGCTCTCAGACTTTCTTACAGGCCATCCAAAAGAAACAAATTTGGTATTTGTTCTTTGTGGTGGTTCCTTATGCTGTTTGCCAAATGCTGCCCAATTCCAGACCATGGTTTGGGAATCGGCACTACTGAGAGTCATTGAGAAAATGTTAGGAAGATAGTGAGCCTAAGTCTGTAGGATGCATTTGACCTAGAGAGGGATTCTGTGTCATCAGAGACCATGGGAGTTCCTAGATGGCCAGATGCATCAGCCCCCAGCTGCTCTGCTGATCTGGACGTGGCCCCTGCCTTGCAAATTTGACAGCTATATGACTATGCTATATAAATAGTAACTTCCCTATCCACAGGTGAGCTGATCTGTTTCTCCAGGTTCATGGACAGCTCTGAAACACCCATTCCTTTTGTTCTCTTTTGGAATGAAGTTGAATTCTTTGGTAGAGACCAAGTGGGAGTGTCAAAGATGGTCACTTCCTGTACTGCTGTTGTTTAATGCTCCTGGGGGAGCATTCTTCCTGCAGATCATTATTTCAGAATCAGATATTAGAAACTTTTTCTTTCCTCTTGCCTTGCCTGCTTCTCTCAGCCTCTTCTAAAAAATGCCTGGCACTTTGCAAGTTGGGTTGGCTTTGCACATTAAACCTTCCTATTTGTAGCTGTCTGCTCTCAGAAAGGTGGGTGAAAAGGAGAGAGGGTGACCAGAATTACAAATACACCTACCCTTGTGTAGAGCTGGCCTCAGGCTAAGACAAAGGGCTTGGGAGATTTGAGACCTCCTGGATGCCTCCTGGATTCTTTTCCCATTGTGTCATTTCCTTTCAGCAGTGTTTGAACCTTCAAGCGTACCTGGGTGTGTTCACAGGCAGCCAGACCAGTATTGTGAAAGAGAAATTAGAGACTAAGCCTTGGCAAAAATTAACTCCCATGGCTTGTTTGTACCTCTTTGTCGTGCATTTATTGTCACTTGTTTGCTCACTTCTAAGGAAATTCTTTTTGGTGTTTTATCAGGTTTTTATGAATCAGAACAAGTGCCGAATTGAATCATTAGGGGTGGATGCAGAGGAGGGGCTCTTCTCTTCTCTTCTCTTTCTCTTCTCTTCTCTTCTCTTCTCTTCTCTTCTCTTCTCTTCTCTTCTCTTCTCTTCTCTTCTCGCTAGTGGCTTAGAAACATAATAAACAGGTTTTGTGTAGTGTTTCTTGCTAAGAGCCTGCTTGAGAAACCCCTAATCCTGTCTTCCAGGCTGATAACCTTCCTTGGCCTCAGCAGGGTGAGGAGGACTGGGTGAATTGCTCTGCTCTTTGTGTAATGTGTGCTGAGCCCTGCAGAAAGGTTACTGGTATCTCACCTTGCCAATACTGACATGTCAGGGCAAATAATCCCAAGAACAACAAGTCTGTCTATTTAAGTGTTGTGCTCCCTGATAGAAAATGGTGAAAGCCATCATCTTGAATACAAAAATTCTTTCAATTATTTTAAACCTTATTAAAAAGAGAGTCTCTTCCAAGGCGACTTTAAACTAGGGCCTCTTGCTTTGTCTTTTTTTGTGTACACACAGTGCTTTGCAATACACTGTGCATTGCTTAACAAAGCAATGCTTGACAACTAATAAAAAGAAGCAATTTACAGCTGTTGAGGGATACTTGATCATATGGGAGTGAGATTTGGTCTTTGTGATTAAAAAAAATATTTTCAAGTGGAACATTATATATATATATGTATGTGCATGTCTTGTGTACACTAGAATGTTTTTTGTGCCTGTTTTGCCTTGGAGACTATATTGGAAGCAAGATTTGGGTCTTTGTTGGAGCACTCCAAATTTACTTGACTTTACAGTCAAGTTCTCCTTATCTACTGCTGCATGTGCAGTGAACATCTTTAAAATTTTCCATAGAAATGTTTCAAGAGAACTTGGATGTACCTAGGCTGCAGTTCCAAGGAGCAAAGGGGGATAATGTACTAGTCCTTTCACACAGTGCTCTGCTCCTCTGACATACCTTTCTGTAGCTTCTGTGTTCACTGTACCTAGGAAAAAAAATAAATTCCTGGACAATTTCCTCATCTTTTCCCCTTTGCACTGGCTTCAGTGCTTATCTGGGCTTCTGCTGAGCCACGTATGCACTAGCACAAGAAGAAAGTACTAGTAGCAAAGCAAGTGATTAATTTTCTGTTTAGGGTTAGCAATGCAGAAATGGCTTAGTGCAGGGTTCAGTGAGCAGAGAAGTTATTATGAGCAAGTGGAAATATTTGAGTAGGGATCATGGGAAGAAGATCTCCAGCATTTAGAGAGCCCTGAAAGTTGAGATTGATTCCTGATGTGCCTGTTGATGCTGCTATCAAAAATGCTATTTTGAGATTTCATTATCCTGTGTGAGTTCAGTGGACTTACTGAAACTGCAGTCCAGAAGTCCTATCCTGTTTTGAAATACATAATCTTCCAGATGGTATCTTTTTGGTATCTTGCATAATACTATTTTAACTTCATTATTGCTGACATTTTTCAGACACTGTCAGAGAGTTTGGATAACTTGTAGTGGTAACCTAAGAGATTAATAACCATAGGTAGTTCTGGTATTTATTGTGGAGCTAATTAAAAAGCTGCATATTAGCTCCCTTCCCTGTGCTCTGCTTCACAGCCCCTTCAATGCCAGCCTAAGGGTTTGTGGTGTCATGCAGTAAAATAGTTTACTGAAATAATCAAGGCTAAAAATAACTGTCTGAAAAAACTTGGCATGAGACAAAAAAGTGTAGCTGAAGGTGAGTAAGGCAGGCAATTTTTAAAGTCTGCTTTGCTGCTGAAACAGAAGTGTTATGTAACTGCCCTGACAGTGATCATTCCCATCCATAAATGCCAAAAGGACTGTGGCAATCTTTGTGGTGTCTTCACCCAGTGCTTACTGGTGTCATCTAAGTGATGCACTTCTCCCCTTGTGGGCTCAGTTTGGTTGGTGCAGCTCTCTCAGGGGCCACCTGTGAGCTGGGTCAAGAAACATAAATTACTTAAAAGCCTGTGTAGAAAGGAGAAAAGATGGGGCTGTTTTAAATTCTGACCACTGTCCCAGCTTAATGTGTGGTGCTGCAGAAGTAGTACTGGTGTGAGCTGCTCAGGTTGTCAGTGCCATACAGGGAAGCATCTGTGGAAGCATTGTCTGAGCCTCTGGAGCTCTTTGATAAAAGAGAAGGTCCTAAATTTCTGGAAGCATGTATTAAAACTTGGAAGCATTTAAAGCATATATGTGAAACTGGTATATTTGACTGTATTTTTGCCATTTACTGCCTATAATATATTAAAAAAAAAAATCTGGCAGCCAATTTGCTGTACACCCAGTTTTACTTAGGTCTGCCATAAGCTTTCTGTTAAAGAATGTTTTAGCATGATGGTGTGGACACACAGAGGAACTGCAAAGTGTTGAACAAGCCACATCCTAATCTGTAATGTGCAGCTCAAGCTCTCATGTTTCGATGTGGACGATCATTTGACATCAGACTTTGGGCATACTGGACACAGGAAAAGGAGCAGTGAACTTTGCAGATCGAGGTTGCAAGGGACTTTAAAGATCATCTTGTTCCAACCCCCTGCCATGGGCAGGGACACCTTCCTGTGGACCAGGTCTCTTAAAGCCCCATCCAGCCTGGCCTTGAACACTTCCAGGGCTGGGACGTCCACAGCTTCTCTGGGCAACCTGTAGCAGTGCCTCACCACCCTCACAGTGAATAATTTCTTCTTTATATCGAATCTAAACCTACCTTCTCTCAGTTTAAAGCCATTCCCCCTTGTCCTGTCACTACAGGCTCTCATAAAAAGTCTCCTTCCACCTTTCTTGTACCCCTTCTCAGTACCCCTTTAGGCACTGGAAGGTGCTGCAAGGTCTCCCTGGAGCCTTCTCTTCTCCAGGCTGAACAGCTCCAACTCTCTCAGCCTTTACACAGAAGTACGTATCTCCAGCTCTCTTGTCTTCGTGGCCTACCTCTGGTTTACTCCAGCAGATCAGAAATTAAAAGACAGCTAACAGAAATGCAGTCTTTCAGTTCTTAGGGTGGAAAAACAGACTTTCACTAAAAACTCTTCTTTCGCATCTGAAAAGTAATTATTTTGAATTGCTTTTTTAATTAAAAAATCATGTTTCCTAAAGTGCTGTAATTATTCTGTGTCCAAATTCTGCACTTGGCAAAAGTAACATTTCCCATGAGCATGGGCGTTAATTGTGTTTTATCATGTCTCAGTAACATCGCCTGCTACATTTTCTCAGAATTCCATGTGTTTGTAGAATTCTAATTTCTGCCCCAAACTGTGCTGTGATGTTTGTGACTGTAAATATGCAGTGCCTTGGCTTCAGCTTTGTTTCATGACCGTTTCTATGGATTAGTGTTTGTTTAAATGTAAAGATTGACTCAACATATTACTCTGAAAATTATTAACAGTTAGTCTATAGGCCATTACATCATGAGGAAACCAAAGCACACTTGGAGAGCACTTACTTTTTTTCTCTCAGGATTACAAAAATACAAAATACAGCTGTTCAGCAGTGCATGTAATATTTGCTAGCAGTATTAGAAGAAAAGAAACAATACAGGGGAAATGCAATGCTGAGAAAAGCTTCATTATTTAAATAGAAAAAAACTGTTTGTATCTCTGAATACAGATTTTAATAAAAATTAGTAGCGTTAAAATGGGATAAAGCTGTGCATCGGAATTTTGCATACTGCTCATAACCATTCAGTATTCATGTTTTCTAGTATTTTCTGTGTAAGAATTGTTAACATTTTGTGTGTATCTGATTCTGGAGTCAGTGTGTGTCACTGAATGCCTGTGCTTAATATTTCATTTACATAGCTTAATGTGCAGTGCCCAGTTGATATTCATGGAATATATGAAATGGGAACATGATTTAATATTAATTGCAAATTGTATTGCTTTTACTATTGCTTTCCACTGCCACATCAGCTTTCTACATCTAGTTTAGATAAGCAGGCAGTGGGATTGTCAGTGTAGGAGTTTCTCTTGCAGTTAAGTGTATTGCATGTGCCTTAGAACCCAAAATTGCTTTTATGCAGATCAATTTTTAGCGACAGGCAAATGATGTCCTTTAACTGTAAAAATGAATACCTTTTTGATAGTATTGCCTTTATTACTATTCCAGGTCCAATTGAATCAGCTGTGATATGCATTTGTTCTGAGTAACCCTCTCTTGAAGAAAAAGGTCCGTTAAGGTTAGAAATCAAATTCTTTTCTATTATACTAAATGAATTGCTGCTTTCTGCTTGCCAGAGGCACTGCTTTAAACAACAGCAGCCCAACTCACAGGGAGTTAAAATATTTTATTCCTAAGTCGTCATGTCTGGCTGTGGAGTGACCTCAGCCTTCTCCTGCTCTGAATCATTGTTAAGAACTCACATGGTCTGAATAGAGTGAGGTAGGTTTCAGTCCCAGAAACTATTTGTCTTTTCATGTGTCATGGCTAAATCAGTACAACCTTGACATTGTTAGAAAGGACACAGCTACACCCAGTTGCTGTAGGTGTAGTAGCAGATTAACCACTCTAACTACTCTCATGTGTGTAATCTTTCTAATCTTGATCAGTGGGCCATGTTGCTTTTCTCCTGTGGCACGTAGACAGAGCTTGGTTGTGGTTTTAATCCTGGAACTGTTTTTATGATGGTAGGCAGACGAAAAGAAAAAAGGAAAAAGGTATTGCTTACAACGTTGAGAGGGTTAGGCTGCAGTTATGGGAAAAACCACTAACAATGTATTTGAATTAAAGGAAGTTATTAAAGTGATCCTTCAAGAAATGTCTGAGAGCAGTGCTTTTCATACTTACTCAAATTAACATGAGCATGATGCAGTCTGTCTGAGAAAGCCAGCACAGTTTCTGGCAGTAATGTGTCAGAGAAAAGAATTTGGAAGCAAAGAAGTTTTCCTGACTGATGTTTAGAACCAAAACCATAAGTTGCACAATTACAAAAGTTACTGGTGAAAAAGCTGTTAACACCTTCCCTTACACAGAAGTACGTATAAAGACCCATTAGAGTATGAAGGAGAACTTGTTTCCTTTTAAAAGCAGAAAGAAGAGCTGGTTTCTCCTAGTTCTTGTGAGTTGCAATACTCCTAGTTAGGCTGTTTCAAATTTGTGGAGAGTTTATATTTTGGTTTTATTAGTCTTGCTTTCTGTTTTGCCAGCAAAGAAGAGCTTAAGAAATTCTTTGGTACCTCCTTAGTTGCTTCCAGCTCTTTGGTTTTTTCTGCAGGTTTGTGGTACTCTTGCCTAAATTTTGTTGTCTCTGGAAGGGACTAACAGTTTCTTGAACAGATTTTTTTTTCCTTTAGGTAGCTTTCCTGAGTTTGTTTTCTTGTAATGGGGGTGTCCTCTACTCTCCCTTACTTACACTGTCACTCACTCCGTCGCCTCGATCCAAAACATATTCAGGACCTCTAAGATACAGTCTAGCAAGCAGTGTTAGTGTCTAGCAAAAGAGCACATTTTAGTGTATCATGAATATATTAGCTGAGTAGGTCTGTCCTGTGTTAAGTACAGCATAGAACTATGGTTTTATCATACTTGTAGTTTAGAAGAATAAACATGAAGCGTTCAATTTAGAAAATAATGGAGATCAAATACAATAGCAGTTGCCATTGGAGCTGCATCCACAAATCACTTCTGTCATGTGGAAGAGCTACCTTATTAGGCTCTCCTGCTTTATACTTTTTTTATCCTTGTCATTCTGAGCGTTAAATGTTAATGTCAGTAAGCTGCTGAGTGCTGTTACCAACACCTGTTTCATGTGACTTACTCTGTTCTGTATGTAAGGTGGGTTTTTTTTTTAGACATAATCTATTTGGGAGTAATACTATTTGTATTAGCAGATGTCTGGGAGATACTCTTTATACGTACTTCTGTGTAAGACAGTGTCATGGCTTAACCCCAGCCAGCATCTAAGCCCCACACAACTGATCACTCAACCCCCCACCAGTGGGATCTGGGAGAGAGTCACAAGGGTAAAAGCCAGAAAAACCCCTGGATTGAGACAAAGACAATTTGACAGGGAAAGCAGAAGTTGTGCACACCAGCAAAGCCAAACAAGGAATGGATTCAGTGCTTCCCATGGGCAGGCAGGTGTTCAGCCATCCCCAGCAGAGCAGGGCCCCATCATCTGTAATGGGAATGGGAAGCAAACACCATCACTCCAAAGGTCCCCCCTTCTTCCTTCTTCCCCCAACTTTATATACTGAGCATGATGTCACATGGTCTGGAATGTCCCTTTGGTCAGCTGTGGTCACCTGCCCTGGCTGTGTCACCTCCCAGCCTCCCATGGCACCCTCAGCTTCCCTGCGAGTGTGGCCATACAAAAAGCAGGAAAGGCCTTGGCTCTGTGCAAGCCCTGCTCAGCAATAACAGAAACATATCTGTGTTATTAACTCTCTGTTCAGCACAAATCCAAAAGATAGTCCTGTATTAGCCACTGTGAAGAAAATAAACTCTAATCCAGCTGAAACCAACACAGACATTCCTAACCCTGAAATTGTAAAACAAATTGCCACAAGAGCTGTAACCATACCCATGGCTCTCATGGCCCTGTCATTTCCACAATAAATGGACAGTAAGGAACAATAGAGAGAATTAGGAACACATCAGGATAGAAATTATCACTGTATAAACATACTTTTTTGCTCAGCAGGGCCCAAAGAGACCAGTGTCAGCCAGGCAAGAGGCTGTGGTACAGTGCTGGTGGAGAAGTGCCTAATGCCCCCTGTCCCAGTCCATTAGTGTAATGTATTTGTAGTCTTGAGTGGGTATTTCTGGGAAGGAAATCTGCATTGAAGTGCAGTAATGCAGATTGTAAGAATTTTTCATTGAGCCTTCCATAACCAAATCAAACACAACCTTCAGTGTTGGAGATAGTAAAGATAAAAGCTTTATGTTTATAAACAAAAGATCTGGCTTGTGCTTTTTGGAAGGTATTCATTGTCATTAACACTTAAGAATGTTGTCCTGTACATTTAGTCTGTTAAATAAGAGAGTACTGGGAGCAGAGAGGTGGAGCAGGCCAACAAGTGAAATTTTGTGTGTTTGGCTTCTCAGATAGCAGACCTCTTTAATGCAGTCCATGTGTTGAGCGTTTCTTGCCTTTAGCTGGTAGAGTTTTCATACTGGGGGAAGTAATGATTTAAAAATAACTATTATTTTGCAATTCAACACTAAGATGTATGTGTAGAGTTAGCTAGAAAGGACTCATTGCCTTTGCACAGGGAACAGAAAACTGCAGTGTTGGAGGTTACTAGTTTTGGTTTAATTTCAGTGCTCATTTACTCAATGACACAATAACCCTCTTTGTACAGACACTTCATGCATGAATGGAAGTGTGAACAGAACCAAAAGCAGGCGTTATGTTACAGAGGGGAAAGTTAAAATAATATTTATAGGCTATTCATTTATTATTTGAGTTATTTGAAGTTCTTCCATAAAATAGGAGTTGAAGTAGAAAACAGCAAAGTCCAGCTTTATCTAGAGGATTGGTCTCAGCCTTGTTTCAAACCTGCACAATTAGACAGATGTTCACAGGAGATTAATTATGTCTTCTAATAATATTTAGCTCATTTAGAGTCTTATTCTGCCCCTTTTGTAGTGCCTTACTCAAGCGTTAAAACTAACTGTGGGTACTCTCCATAAGCTTCTGTGTAATGTAACCATTTGGCATGCAAAATCCTCCTTGGGACTGTGAAATTGGGTCCATTGGTGTTGTAGGAGAAGAATGACAGCTCACAGACTTGTGCCTGTAAAAGTTAGTGATGGATAAGCATGACAAGCCAGTAAATGGATTCGATGTCTTTGCTTGTCCAGTACTAACTGTTCTGTATGGAAATACACGAGGTGGGTGGTACTTCAGTGTGTTCTTTGTTGTTTGTAACACCCCTTCAGCTTGTTCAGTGAATGTATGTGCCAGAGTGAACCTCTTCAGCCAGTGACAATGTGGAAAATAGTTAGGTAAAATCTTACCTGATACATATGACTGCAACATGGATAGGAATTTCATTAGAACCATTCAACTCAACCAACAGCATCAATTCCTTTTTTCTTTCCCCCCCCCACCTTTTCTTTTCATAGAAGGATTTGTGTTTAAAGTGTTGGTTTGGCCAGAAATTTGACTGAAACTTATTAGTTTATATATGATTTTGGAAATAAGATAAGCTTCTTCTACTTACAGAAATAAGTTTTCCTGTAGGTTGGTTCAGGGGGACAGGGATACCTTTAAGAAAACAATAAATCCAGACTATTTCTCTTTCGTGAATTGATGTTTCATTTTCGAGGGAAAATTATTTCATTACTGGTGTGATGTAAGAGATGTGACTCCATGGGAAATTTTCAGCCTGATAGTATTAAAAACACCACCTGACACATGGATTTGTAAATTGGGCGTGTTTGGTAGGAATTATAAAGGAAAAAAACCAACGGAACCTTCTCTTGTTACTTATCCCTTTGGTTTTCTGGTAGAAACAGTAGTTTTAAGATACAGCTAGGCTCAAGAGGGGACAAGCCATCTTTTACAAGAAGTAGCTTTTATATCCTGAGAAGTACACCTACTTTACTTAACAATGTGAAGAGACAAATAATTCTCTACATTTAATATAACTTCCCAGTATAAAATTACATTCAAGGAATTGTTTGGAAAGCTGGTTAGGACTGTAGCATATTATTTTTTAAAATCCTGTTTCTATGTGCTCTGATTTCCATGACACTATTCTTCAGGGACAGCACATTTGTTATAGGAGGCTAAATTGTTTCCTTTTGCAAAGCCTTACAGACTCTGAAATTCCCACTGGCTGCTGTCCAGAAAGAAAGATTTGTGCGTTCTGCCCAGTGTCTGCAAATGTGTGATGATATTTATATCCATGGAGTTGTTTTCACTGTAGCTAGATCTGGTAAAATGCTTGTGGCTTTACTGCAACTGCGAGACTTGTGGTAAAGACTGAGAACTTTAAATTTTGTGCTTGAAGAGGTATTCTGACTTCCACTGAACCTGTGATTTCTGGGTGGGAAGGAGGATCAGCCTAGTTACACATCAGCCTTTTCAGAGAGGGGCAAAGTCAGCAAACCTTTAAAGAAAGAAGTAAAACTTCCATGTTTTTTTTGAAAGCACTTAAGACTGTTTAGGTGTGGACAAAAGCAGAATAGTCTCAACTGTGACTTCAAAAGTGATTCACAATTTTTTTACTGGTAGAGTGCTTAAAATCCAGTTCATTCCACACAGCTGTAAGTTGTGTTGATTCAAAAGTCTTTCACATTGGGACTTCTGAAAGGAAAAGCTGCCTTTTTCTTGTATTTTTCTAAACTGGTGAGAACAAAATGGCAGGCAGATGTTTCACTTCTGTGAATACTTTCATGTCTTTCTCTTTTCCTCTGCAAGAAACTTCCACTAAGAAGGGAAAAAAGTTTAGTGACAAAATCTCTTTGTTCTGGGAAGTATTTCCAAGCATAAAAACAATACCAATGTGATACTTTTATAGAAAAAAAATTGCCTAAATTATTGATGATGCACTGATCTTCACTGGAAGTATTTTCATGCTGTTTAGCACTTCCTCCAGATACAGCTTAATTGAATGGTTCTTTCAGATTTTTCCATATGATGTTCCCTTTTTTCCTTTCCCACTTGACACATCATCAAGAAAGGATGGTCATGGCCCCTTGAAACTTTGCCACCTTTGAGTCTGAAAATCCCCAGTGTAATTGGTAGATAAGGGTACTGTGCAGGCTTGACCTGGTTCCTGGCTTTGCCCTATGTTTTCTGTGTAGTCTTAAATAATAGCAGTGGTCAGTCTATCTGCAGGTTTCCTGCTTTCTGAAACAAGACATATGGCTACCTGAATATCTCCGGGTTTCCATTTTATTTGAAGTTAATGAAGTCTGACTTTGAGATCCTTAGGAAGATGTTTGTATATGGAAATAATTTTCTTCAAATATTTTCTTCTAACTTAACACTTTTCAAATGGATTTATGGCATTAGGTCTAGAAATAAGTTGTACTGGATGAAGCATATGTAGCATAAGACTTACTGGCTCAATTCAGTACGTGTGACTGTAACTGGCTGAAGATCCAAGTATTAATGAAAGGATGTGGTAAATTTTCCTTGGAGCTGGCAAAAGTTCCTGTATTTGGAACTTTTGAAAACAGCTAGGTTGGAATACTGGAAAACATACTGCTGAGAAAACAGTACTTTATCATTAGAAAAACAGGCTTGTTTTTCCTGTAGGCCACTCTGTGTACAGCTGATGGAGTTTTAAATGATAGTTATTCTAATTTGCCTTCGTTTTGTCCATTTTGTTGGATATGGCCTACAATACGACTGAAGCCCTCAGTCTCATGCCAGTGAGAATGGCGATTGACATTTCCTTGTTTAGTTTCTCTTATTAAGCACAGAGTAAGACTTCCAAGGGTGTAGCTAAGAAAATACTGAATTTTTTTTTTCCCAGATGAAAAGTTGCAAGCATCTGACAGTAGGGTGGAATAGAAAAGTTATCTTGATTGTGTAACTCCAGCCTTTGGCTGTGCAACCCTGAGAACACTGGAGAAATAGATGAATGCTGTGTGCTGTTGGCTAGATAATGTTGTTTTTAGGCTGTGGACTGTCGACTGACTTTCACCCAGGGCAATGGCATGGGGCTTTCCCACACTTGCAGCATCACTGGTTTTCCAGCAGTACGACACATTGTGTGCAGAAGGTAAATTCCAGCTGGGATGGGCTCTGCTGAGGCCGGCCGTCGCTGGGCAGGCCGCGCTGTGCCGTGGGCAGTGCCTGCCAGCGCAAGCGCGCACAGCGCCACGCCGCCGTTTGGGGACGTGCACCACAGGCCTACGGCTGCGGCTTTCTTCTAGCTGCAGATTCGTAACCTGCTCCTCTCCAGCCTGGGTTTCTGGGACATCCTCCTGCAGCAAGTGTGCATCTGAGATGGCATCTGGTGGTTAGAGGAACTGGGAGCCTGACCTCGTCTCACAAAGGGTTTCAAGTGGACTTGGGTCAGATGCTTGACAGTGGTCAGATGTATGGGTGCAGATGGGCACAACTGTGATTAACTCAGGGTGGTATCAGGAATACATGGATATTTGTGCTTTAAGGCCCTGAGGCTGAGAGCTTGCTGAGGGACCTGCTCCAGAGGTCTGTGTGCACATGTGCCATTTGCAGTGAGGCCTTTGGAGCCACTGGTTTTGTTCAGCTCTGGAGCTTGAAGGGTTTTTTCTTTCACATTTTTCTTCATTCTGCCTTAGAAATGGCAGATACAAGTCATGAAACTTTGATGTAGAATTTGATTTAATGCAGTTAAATCTCCTAGGAAGTTTGTCCTGCAAAGTTTTTGTCTTTAAAGCTACTTTCTTTTGCTTGCTAGCATTGAATTAAGTGTTCTGGAAGGAAAGGAATTCCAGGTCTGAACTACAGACCACTGGAGTTCCCTGTGGTGCTGGCCTAGGAAAACATTTCCAAGACAATAGCTGAGATTCTGAGTCTCAGTATAGTATTGTGTTATAGTAAAGTGTTTCTACTTTTGTCAATCTTGTAATCCAGGACCAGTTAATGTTACTGATTACTACACGTTATGACCTGGGAGGAAGTGGACAAGTAAAATGCATATTAGAACAGTTCTCAACTATTTTTGTGGCAGAACTCGCTGCCATTTGTTGTTTTTGGGAGACTTCAAGCCTCAATGCAGTCTTATACTATACCAAAAATAAAGGTGAAGCATCATTATTGTTAGAAGTAGCATGGTTTAATTCTGAGTTGAGTGAATTTATGATACATGTGCAACTATAGGTAAAGTTTCAAAGGGCTAGAAAATAAAGGAAAAAACATTATGAGGTGATTTTTCATCACTGTAGCAGGAGCAGAACTGTAATTCCATGAAGGGTGGTGTGGATGTGTGGTACTTCTCTCCTGCTGTTGCAGTGAAGGGTCACTGAGCCCCAGCTTCCCAAACCTATCACATGTAAGTAATACCTTTTAGGCAGCAAGTGCCTTACGTTGTTTTGTATGCCCATCCGGCCAAGGGATCAGAAAGTTCACTGGTCATTTTTTACCTGGAGCTTTGGAAAACACCCTGGTGTCACACAATGCAATTAATGCCACCCTTTGATGTTTATACTAGCTGCTTTTCTTTTTAAATTATCAGAGCAGGAGGAAATGTGTGAAATTAGCTGCATGGCAGAAGGAATTCATTAAAGTGAGTAAATTGAATTCTGCTCAAGTTTCAAGCTTCTGGGTTGGAGTTACAAAGCAGTAATCATCTTCTAGCTGTTTTTAATTATTTATTTTGTGGCAGTTTCCTTGTCCATGAAACTGGTACTTACTGTGGGTTAGCCTAAGAAAATGAGCAATGCTGTTGAGGCTTTGAGAAGTGTAAACATCAACAAGTACCTTTTTGTTGTAGGCTCTAAGGTGTTTGTCAAGTCAAAAGGGAGCGAGAGTGAATGAATCAGGATGTTATATTGGGTCTGTGTGGCACGTCTTTTTTTATTTCAGGTTCCACATGGCTACACAGTAGCTCCCAATAACTCTATTTCCTCCAAGAAATAATTTTCCCTTGCATCTCTTTCCCTGTAACTCTAAGGGGATCCTGGGAAGGGACAGATCCCAAGCCCATGAGGTTTACTGAACTACTTAGCTGAGGTGAATTTGAGCTTTACCCTCCACATATTTTGGTCCTTGTCCACAAGGAAGTGGTCATTTATTTACATAGGAATGGATGGCTGATTGCTTAAGATGGGTTGCATTTATGTAGTTCTTCTTCAACATAATGTGTGTACCTAAAGCTGATGAATAATGGTCGTGGCTTGAAAAAGCAGATATGAGTGTAGCAGATGTAAGACTTGTGTTACTGATGATTGAAAAGTATGTTTATATTGATTACAGAAGCAAGTGTCAGAAAAACTTTAAAATAAGATTTTTCTGTCCATTATTGAAAATGAAAAAAGAACCTAAAGAAAATGCTGTCCAGAAATCAGCTGGTACAAGTGAGGTCAGGAATATTTAGAAACACATTCCATTAACAGATTCTAAAAGAAATTGCTGGAGATGCCCTCCAACATCCCTAGGTTAATGACTGTAGCTGGTAAGGAAGTTTAAGAGGGATATCTCAGCCACCTTCTAAAGTATCACGTGCTCTCCTGCTGCCTCTATCAGGGACAGGGTGCTGGATTAGATAAACCATTGCTCTGATCCACTGTGAAGAGAAACTGCTTCCTTATCCACAGCATGCAGTAGGCAGAATTGCATCGGAGCTCTCTGCATCAGTGTTCATTGAAGGTCTTTTGAAGCAGGACAGGCATGTTGAGTGTGTTGTCCATGTGCTCCTTTGGGATTGTGCAGTGTAGGATGTGCAGCACAGTCTTGATTTGTGGATAGAGTTTATGGGCACTAACATAACACAAATGATGTTGCTGGTCTACAGGTCTGGGTGCTGGGCTGCTGTAAGGGTCAGTGTGGCGGGAGCAAGGTCTACTGCAGACATAAGTGACCTGAGAGGGAGAGTGAAGAGTCTGGTTGTAATCATTAGAGCACTGTTTTGAAATGACACTCCTGCATCCTGCTCAGACTGGTATTCTGTGCAAATTGACATTTTTGTAATGAACATCTGTGTGTTGGCTGGTGTATGTTCAAGAGGAGTACAGGCCAGAGATGGACTGAAGGGCACAGAGAGTCTGGATTACATCTTGAAGTCATGTTTTGAGTAGGAGAACATTTTCACTTTGAAGTGGGAATTGTAAGTTAGAGTCCACCTAATGTAGGCAGATGCTTGTAATCAGTTTCTGGGACAGACATCAGCCTTGTGGGCAGCACACAGGGACCAGTACCTACTGCTGGATTGGGATTACTTGACTGAGATCCACAGGGGACTAGCAGCACCCTGAACAATCTACAAACCACATTGTCTCATTCTGGTTTTCTGTTAGATTTGAGCACAGTGTTTGATTTAGCACAGTGCTCTTGCTACATTTATTATTACACAAGCAGTTATTTTAAAATTCTATCTAATCCTATATTGTGTACAGACAGCTATGGATATGAACTGAAGTATTGCTATACAGGTGATCTTTTCAAATTTTTTCCTAGTTGTTTCAGTGATTCTTTGGATTTGGCAGTTCTGATAGCAGTTGGTTTCAACAGTTTCTGTAGCTGTACCAGGAAAATGCAGACACTTCCTAGGAAGCAGATAGGCCTGCATGAGAAGTGGTGTTGAGCCTCATATGTTAAGTAGAAGGTATGTCATCATTTATGTGATCTAGATGCTAAGAAAATTTTCCTTTTCAAAATAGAAAGATCTAAAATCTAGAAGTGACCATCAATTTTTTTTTTTAATGCCTCACAGAAAGTGTGATTAAAAAGTGACAAGGAAAACATTTCAACTGCTACTAAATATTTCTTCTCCTTATTGGTTTCCAAAATTCCAATCAAGCATTTATATAATGTGATATGATTAACTTTGAGAAGCTGTTGAGAAGAGTATGTCAGCACTGTATGCATTACATTTTAAATCCTGTTTCTCTAGAACCACTCAAATTACTCAAAACCAGTCTCTAGACTCAAATTCTGGCAGGGTTAACTTAATCCTCTGTCCTTCCATAGTAGATATGAGTTGTCCAGTGCCCTAAATATCTGCTGATCTCTCTCCACTGTTTATTTTTCATCAGAGCTTTTCTTCACCTTGATGCTCTGTTATCATGAGGAATTTGTTATTTTCTTGTTTATTTTTTTTTTATAAAAGCCTGCTGTTAAACTTTACTCAGTTGCTTTTGGACAATTTTTTTCTGAGGTAAATATAAGTGGTAAAATAAATCTCCAAAGTACAGTTCTTTATAGAAGCATAAATAATTTCTCTGTTGATAATTTTGGTTTTTTGCACTCTTTTACTGTCTACTGTCCCTCCTCCTAGGCTTTGTTATTTAAAGAAGCTCTGCAGTTACTTCTTTAAATCTTTCATCAATCTCTTCAATCATTAAAACTTTTTTTTCTTTCTTTTAGAACTTTTTCCTAACAAGTTGTCACTATCCTTTCCAGGATATCTAGGGGCTGGGTGTGCCCTATGTTTGAAGGCAGCTTCCTTTGTGCTGCAGTCACTCTAAGTGCTGGCATTGCTGAGTATCAGGTTATGAATTTGCCAAATAATCCAGGAGAGGGTGAATGGGGCTGGGACACTTTGGAAGAGCAGTCTCCACAGAGATACTTCATAGGAAAGTATGGTGGGACAATAGAGTTTTAGAGAGTACTACATGGTTTAAATGGTTTATGAAGAAGGGTGAAGCCAAGGCCCAGACTAGTTGCTATGGTTAAAGTATTTATTTTAGGGTTTTTTTGCACAGTTTACACAGGTTGTTAAAGTTGCTGAATTTTCTTTACTTATATTGTCCTTGCTGTAAAAGATATGGCTTTTGGTATTTTGTGATAAGCAGTTGGGAAACATGTATACTCTTGAAAAGCAGCTTTCTTCTGATGTCAGGTGTTGCTATTCTTCAGTGATTTTATAAAACTTAGGTTGATGCTCAAGAGTCGTAACTTCCATGTGTTAAAAAATACAACATGTCCATTTAATTTAGTTTGTAATTCCATAATGTCTTTCATTGAACAGCTTTACTGGAAAAATCAGTGCCACTCTCTCTCTTCACAAGGTGCTCATGTTTTCTCTGCCTTCAAGAGAATAGTGCTGTTGATCTTCCAGTTGACATCACCACCACATAACACTCACGTAAAATGTTAGTAGAAATCCAACCCACAGGAAGTCTATGGAACTAGGTTGTATAGTTTTCTTTTTTTTTTGTAATGAAACACTTTTAGAAATTAAGATGTCAGTATAACAGCTCTTGGCATGCTGTGTGTTTAAATCCAAAGCAGTTTCCTTAACTGCTACTTGAGCAACTTCAGATACTGAAACAGTTTTTGAAAGTGCTCTCTTTACAGCTGGTGACAATGATTATGCTGGACTTTCCCTGTTTGTAACAACCACAGATAACATGTGTGGTTTGTTAAAATCAAGAAATACCCATCCTTAATTTATGCACATATGCTTTAAGGGCAAGCCCCACAGAACAGGGCAGACAGCAGAGAACAGTTCAGTGACCTTCCTCTGCCCTTCTTTCACAGAGCACTGCTGGATGTGTGTATTGGCAGAGATTCAACAGCTTGCTCTTTCTGGTTTTTTTTTTAGTGGGGTTTTCTGGGGTTTTTGGTGGGTTTTTTATTCCATGACCTTCAGAACCCTGACAAGTTTTATGATATCTATGTTGCTTCGTCCACTGGTTAAAAATTGTATAGCAGCTAAGTGATGACTTCAGAAAAGCTGTACATGTCTTAACTGACTGAGTTGTGTAGTATTCCTGTATAAGTTGCTTTTTAAAATGTTTAGGCTCATGACTGATCAGTCATTAAATCTTCTAATCTTGCCCAGTGAGATTTGGAGAAACTAGAAACTATTTTTACAAGCAGAAAAAAAACCCAGTGCAGATATGAATGCTATTTTTTCTTTATTGAAATTAGACAAATATATTATCTCTCAAGATATCAGCAATATATTTTTCACCTCTCCTTTGGAATTAATAGCTTCAAAGGAAAAACTGCTGCTTTTGAAGCATGTGACCTTAACAGACTGATTCTGATGAGTTTTCTTTCTTTTGTTAATCTTATGTATATTTAGTTAGATTACTATTTTTGTCTGGATACTTAGTGTTCCTGTGTAAGTTTTGGGTTGTAAAAGGAAAGCCATGGAGAACTCACAAAATTATTTGTCTAAATTCTTTATTGCAAAATTATAAGATACTGAGCAAGTTCTTTAAATAAATAAATGTTATTTTAATATACATTCCCTGGAATGGGAAACAGAGTACTATCCAGCTTGCCTTTGTGTAATTGCTGCGATACTATTTGTGCAAATAGGAGTTAGCTTTGCTTTTGTTGTTCAGCCACAGCTGAAATATGATCTAAAATTGCTCGGTAAGTTGGCATATTGAATTGAAAATATCTAATGGTGCTATTTCATGGTATGACACTGCTAAATGGGTGTTCCTTAAAATAAAAGGAATATATGGTGGCACTGCGAAAATGAACCTGTGATGTCCTGGTTGGTGGCAAATTAAAATGAGTCATTGTGCTCTGGCAGCCAGGAGGGCCAGCCCTGTTCTGGGGGACACTGGGCCCAGCATGGCCAGCCGGGCAAGGGAGGGGATTGTCCTGCTCTGCTCTGTACTGGGGTGGGCTCACCTCGAGTGCTGCGGGCAGTTTTGGGTGCCACAATGTAAAAAAGGCATTAAACTATTAGAGAGTGTGCAAAGAAGGGCCACAAGGATGGTGAAGGGTCTGAAGGAGAAGCCACCTGAGGAGTGGCTGATCTGAGGGGAGACCTCATTGTGGTCTTCAGCATCCTCATGAGGGGAAGCATCAGGGAAGGTGCTGATCTCTCCTTCTGGTGACCAGTGACAGGACCTGGGGGAATGGCCTGAAGCTGTGTTAGGAGAGGTTTAGGAAAAGGTTCTTCACCCAGAGAGTGGCTGGGCCCTGGAACAGGCTCCCCAGTGAAGTGGTCACAGCACCAGGCTGGCAGAGTTCAACAAGTGTTAGGACAATGATCTTGGACACAGAGTGTGGTTGTTGGGGTGTCCCATGTAGTTCCAAGAATTGGACTTCGATGATGCTTGTGGGTTTCTTCCAGCTCAGGGTATTCTATGATTCTGATATCCAGTCCTGAACTTTTTAACTTAGAGTTCAAAATGAAAACATTCTGGGTTGTTAGAGAAAAGCAAGTCTACCTTCACTTTATGGCTTCCTTCAAAGGTATTTGTGCTTGAAAAGTCTGCATGTATTAATGTGAAACAATGTATAGCTGTTGCATTTGGCTCTTTTCCAGCGGGTAACCTTTGAAATAGAATTCCTCAATGTAGAAAACCTGCTGTTAAGCATTGTTGTTCATCTATTAATAGTTTAAGAAAAAAAATCTTTCACTTTTCACAGCTCTTATTAAAACTAATTTAAGGCTGACAGCAATGTCCTAGCTTGGGTTCTGCATGGAGTTGTTCACTCACCCCTCTGTTGAGCCTGTTATGCTAAGATGATTTTTTTTTTTTTTTTTTTTTTTTCTAAT
>VYXF01000201.1:203421-382796 GCA_013397295.1 Polioptila caerulea
TTGGCTAATAACTTTATATAATGTCAGTTTCAGATTTTAGGATCAGGTCTACCTAAAAAAAAAGAAATCAATGCCACAAGTTTCATGTGCTGTTTGAGGCTCCAGAGCTGATATTCACAGGAGGGTGAATTATCAGAGTGGGGATGGTAAAGTCACTGATTGTCCCAAGGGCTGAATCTCTGCTTTCTTTACCTGTAACAGAATGACAGACCCAGAGGCATTGCAAACTTTCTCTCTCCCTTATACAAATTTACTTTTATCGACTTTTGAAATTGTGACCAGTTCTGTAGGAGGGCGAGGTTTAGTCTTCAGTTTTGTTTGGTCCTTTGCCTGCTGCAAGCCGCTAACAAGAGCAGTGGTTGGTGCCAATTGCAGAGTTTTGTTTTCTTTTTCTGTGATCCCAAGAAATGTCTAGTACAAACCAGACCATGACCACCCACTCATTTCACATGAGCTATGGATCACTTGCCAGATGGCAAGGACTAAGGAACATAAGATTTAATACAGCAGATCTGTCTGTCTTATTTATTCTGTTTAGCTGAGAATAAGGCACCACCTCCTCTCTTGCCTTACTCACCCTGTCCTTGCAGTCAAGGGGTGAGTAGACAAATACTCCCATGACAACTGTGGCAACTGTTTATATTCTGAGGTATGAGTTTTCATTGTCCTTATCTGAGTTTGCATAAATATGGTGTTAGTTTTGGTTAATCATCTCTTTCCTAAATGAACACTGCATTATAATGTTACATTATAATGCTGTCCCACGCTGAGTTTTAGCAAATAAAAATCCCCCCCCAAAACCTTTTCAGGCCTCAAGTGAAAGGACATATTTCTGTTGCTGTATAAAAAAATCTATTGAAAAAGGAGGGTTTGAGTAAAGCATTTTTAGAGTTTGCCACACATATCTCACTTTGTTACTGATAATATATGGATGTGAATTGACTACAAATATATACAACTTCATCAAAGTACAACTTCTGTCCAAGGTGAACAAAATGCCTAAAGTAGGGCTGAAATCTTGCTGGGTAAGATCATTTCAGTAGATGATAGTGCTGATCCAGGAAGACTCACATTTTGAATTCAGTCATTCTTAACTGGTTAAGTTAATATGGTTAAAGTCCATGCTTTAGGTCTCTTTAAGTCATGCTCTCTGGCAAGACTTTAGAATTTTTGCTTTGCATCTAGAAATGCATCTAGAAAATACAGAGAAGCAGAACCTGGTGCATTATAAACCCTACACATTTCAGTCACCCCAATTTTTGCAGTTCACATTTCTTAGGGGAGAGTTGAGTATGTCTTTCTAATCTCCTGATTCTTGCCAAAAATAGATGAAAAGAAGGGAAATTTTAAAATTATTTCAAAGAATCATTTCTTCTAGTATTACTGTTGTCTTTACTGTTGTAAATGAAGGATTTTAATTTGTTGGAAGAATGGAAGGAAACAGTGTGGTAAGCATGTGATGAGCTCACACTGATGTGAGATTTTTGTCTGGAGGCCCTCTGTAAGGAACAGTATGTCCTTTTTCCTTACCTGTGTGGCAGCTTCACAGTTTCCAACACTGTGGAGATGTCTGTGTTCTAGTGATAATGTAGAGTGTTAAGAACTTGAAAGCAAAGCTCTGAAATGCTCCCCAAAGGAGGAGGTGGAGTGTGTGGCACATTCACATGGTGAGTTCTTGCTAGTCTAAGTTCCTTACAAAAAGGCATTTTGATAATTATAGTTGCTGTGCTAGTCTCATCATCACTTTTACACAGAAGGAACTTGAGTGATACCCTCTGGAGCTGTTTAAAATGCAGATAAGATTTCAAATATCTTTGCCTGATAGGAATAGTTACAGTAGAAATTGCCTTTAATTAGTTCAGAGTACTGTTGCAGTTAATATGCCCGTAATTGTTGTTGAATCCAGCCAAGCTTGGAAGCAATCCTCTGCTTTGGGGTGAGGAACCCCTGGTAAAAGGTGACATCAGACTGTTGGCTAGCTGCTGCTTCTTGTAAGTGTTGCCTTTGCTAAGATCATCTAACACGATCTAAAGCTGGCTTTCATTTGTGTCCAGAAGGATTGCATGGAACTGAACAGAAGTTACAAGATACAGCACACCTTGCAGCTTCCCCTCTGTGTCTTGTGGGTGTTTGTAGAGAAAAATTTGAAAGGGACTACAGGGACTTGTATCACCCTGCTTTCCCACATACAGGATATAAGGCATGGATGGAGCATGGATCCAGGCATTAACGAGGAGAGGAGATGGGATTGTACTTTGCTGAATTTAAGGTCATCTTGGAAGATGAAAATTTTCTCACTGTTGATTCTGTGTCAGGAGCTTGTGAGGGAAATCGGAGTCAATAAAGCAGGGCAGAATTAATCCTTCCAGGTCCTCTGCACTGCTCGAAATCACTGCATAATTTGAGGTGATGAAAACTGCCAGGAACTCCTACCTTATAAATTCAGCCTTTCTTGAAGTCTCTAAGCAGACTCTTTCATCAGGGTCAGCTGTTAAACAAAAAGATTTAAGGCCCAGTTTAAATAAAATTATCATCACTGATTTTTTCCTGTTAGTAGATGACTTCATAAAGTTGCTGAGTATCCCTTTCTTTAGAAGTGATCACAGTGTCCAGTATTATGGGTGGTAGGTTCCATACTCCAAAACACATACTGATATTCCCAATCTACTTTTAAGTCTGAGTTTCGTCACCTTTTGTAGACTATGAAGGGTGATCCTATGGCTTTAGGAAGTACTATTTTGGATTTTGTTAAGGTGATGATCCCTGGCCATTTCAAAGGGGATTTGCTAAGTAAATAGGACTCCTGTAACCCTAGCTGATTGGAAGGATGCAAGGAGGAAACAAAAAGTGGGCAGGAAAAACATTTAATTTTCCCAAGTTTAAATTAAGAGTCTTATCAGTGACTGTTCACTCAGCCAAAACATAGTAAGCTATACTCTGGTTATTGCCAGGTGATAGGTGCCCAGAAATTACAGTGATCTAGTTGTTCTTTCATGTGTGTGAAATTTGCTGCACATCTTTGGCAAAAGCTGCAAACACCATCATTTGTTCAGCACTTGAGGATTTAATGTTTACAGAGGAGGAATTTGGCCAGAGGTAGTTTAGCAGCTCTGTGATAGGTAGCATGGAAAAAAATTATTTTGCCCTGTCCTTGCTGTAATTAATCTCTGTGGTGAAGCTCTTGTTGTCTAAGACTATAGCAACGGCAGCATTTGGAAAAAATAAATTTCATCTAAAAGTGGAAGAAATTTCATATATAAATTATCTATCTGTTTATACATATAAAAAACTGGGTTTAACTTTAATGTGTATATTTAAAAATAGATAAATATGCAAAAGATAGAATGAGGGGAATTTTGAGTTCTGAGCACTGTAAGCTTATTATTGTAGAAAAGAGAATTTTTTTTGAGGGAAGCATATTCTTTTGAGTTTTATTTACTTGTGCCTAAATGTGTTGCTTTGTTTCATATAGGTTTTCACAGAAGAGTAGCAGAGTGCCAGCCCTCAAAACTGTTGACTTTGTCTCTTTCTCTTCCCTTTAAATAATACAATGCTCCTTAGCACCTTTGCAGTTTACGACACAGAAACTAAGTGTAAAATCTATCATTGTTTGAGTGCCACATCTCTCTCAGAGCATTCATACTTAGAATACTGCCCTGTGAATTCCATGGATGAGCACTGGAATGATGACCAGCATCCTTTTTTCCCTGATACTGGCTAAGTCCATGCTCTAATTACCTTGAGGCTCCAGTAGGCCTGGCAGGAGTCAGGTACCAGCACCTTCCCTAGCTGCTTATATTTTCTTTTTAGCTGGGCAGTGGAGTCTGGTGCAAAGTGCCTCTTTATTGAAGCAAATGTAAATGTCTCATTTACAACATTTACCTGCTGTTTTCCTCCATACCATGCCAATATCTAGGGTTGCAGGTAGAAGTGGGTTTGCTTTGAAGCCTGATGAGATGTGCTGTGTGTTGGCTTGGCCTTGGCATTGCACTAGAATGTTTTCCATTCTGCTTGAACCACAGGCACAGCAGGATTGTGTTTGCCTACAAAAGGTCATATAGCTGTGCCCTGTAGATCTCTTGGGCTGAAAGTAACATCAGAGATAACTAGCCATTGTGTGTCTACTGTTCTTACCACAATGTTGAGAGAGAAATAGCAAAGCACCCCAGCATTATCAGTCTGTGGAAAGTCCCAGCCTTAAATGGTGCAATCCTTGCTTTACAATGACTTTACTTATGGCAATTTTCTTGCAGCTTTTAAACCTCTCTCATTTTGGTTAATCATTTTCATGTCTTGACTTACTCAATCTCAAGGAAATAGCTTGAGGTCCTGGCTGCATTGCACTATAGATCAGGTAAGCTGGATAAACTAGCTTGTTGTTGATGTATAGAGGAGTGGAAGCACTGCCAGAAGTATCTAAGCGTGCTGGGCTGAGATGTTGGCAGACTGTTGCCAGGGGCTACTGTGGATCAGCCACATATACAAAAGATGTTAATTGGAAAGCCTTTTTATATGTATTATGAAATGTTTGTTTGTTTTCACATTTTTCAGGCTCTGCAAAATGTATTTATTAATAGGTTACTGCGTTTACACTATTTTTTAATGAAAGGTATATAATGTACAGGTTATGTAGCTACTCCACCTCAGGCTGTGATTTTTGTCTGGACAATAATTGGATGGGCCACTGCTGCCCTGTGAAGGGTGGGTGTGTGGGTAACAAAGCTGGAGGCTGTTGCTGGCAGTTTTTGGTTAGAGGTATCCTTCCCTCTGAGTCAGGTCTGGGCCCATGTCCTGGAGTAAAAGATTACTGCTGGAAAGGGAATGTGGTCGATGAGATGCAAACCCATGGTTTCAACATCTTGTGCTCACCACAGTACCCAGTGTTCTTAGCACAGAGACCTAGGTGTTCCAAATAAATTCTGAAAGAGCATCTCTGTTTTCTTCCCTAGAATAATCTTCAGATTTGACTTGACAGAAGGACTTTTGCTTTTCCTTTCATATGTATTACACTGTATTGTAGTTTAATGACTCCGTCACAGCAATACATGAAGGTCAGCAGCAGTATAAATAATTTCTTGACACTGTGTGGTAGTTGATACAGCATAGTGCAATTTTTCAGTGTTTGGGGAATTATTCAGTAGATTCTATATGGTCTTTGGAAAGCTTTTAATGCACTGGACACCAGCACTTCTGCTGCTCCATCTTCATTAGCATCTCTTAGTGTATATATAAAAGAATTAATAAACTAATGGGTAAGAAATCTTAAGAGAAGCATTTCTTCTGGACTTTGAAGCTAAATCACAGGGAAGATGGGAGAATCATGATTTTCTTCCTCCTGCAGCTGTGTTATGGATTATTTGACTCAGTAATGGACAGGTGAATTGGATTTTCTTTTGTCTTTCTTCTGGTGGTCATTTATTAACATACAGTTGAATGAGGGCTGTGTCAAAAATGCCTTTGCTCTGATAAGAGTCTGTCATGTGTAACTTCTGCAATATCAAATGCAAGAAAATAAACATTTTAAATCACTGTAGGGGGGATGTGCAGTCAAGCCGTGATACAGCTTGAGATGTCATCTGCTCGACATCTTTTTTTGTGCACTGTCCAGGTGTGTTTCCTTACAAAACTGAAGTCCCAGGTGTGATTAAAAAGAGGTCAGAGAACAAATTAATCAAATCATAGGGTGTGGCCTTGGTAGTGGTAGAACATCTTGTTTCATCAATAGATAATCTGGCTTCAGGGGAAAAGTACTTAATTATCTACTTTGTTGAAAGGGACAAGAATTATATGAACAGGGCACTGCAAGGAATAACATTCCTTATGGGAAAATACCTTATGGGGGGAAAAATGGAATTCATCATGTTAGAATGCAATGGCTGGAAGAAATGCTAATTGGCTTCCATCTATGGCACAAACAAGGGAATTAGCTTTCTGTAAAAGGTAAAACATCTGCATAAATCCTTTGATTTAACAAAATTTAACAATGTTGATGTAACAATTGCATATACATATGCAGCAAAGGATACCAAAATTCAGGAGCAGAAAAAAATACTGAGTTGAGTTTGTACAGGGTGATCTTCCATTTTAGCACAAAAAACAGAACCCTGAAACCAGAGCTAGTAAAAATACTTCTTAAAAAAACTTGATTTTTATGCATGGATGTGCTATTTTGCAGGTTTATTTAGTGTTCATTACAAGGGAAAGACAGGCCAAGATTTGTATTAGGAACTAGATCTGCTACAGGTTTTTGTTGCTTATCTCTTAGTCTGTTTTGCCATTCTGCTTCAAAAAATAGAGCTAATAATGCTTGCCATGCATAAATTATTTAGCACATAGAGAGGTGAAAGTGGATGGGTTTATATAAATACCTCAAGATCTTGTTAAAGTCTCCTTCCCATGATGTGCAAATTAGAAACAGAATTTCACTTGGAAATGAAAAGCAGTGATTAATGTTGCAGCTCTGCTCACTGGGCTGAGCAACGAGACAAATCTACTAGAAATCAGGTAAGCAAGAGACAAAACCACTGCCACTGCTGAGCTTATGTAACATGGCCAACAAGTCCTTACCCCCTTTCCCACCACAGTGGAGAGAGCACAGCTGCAAGGGGTTCCCTGCAGCAGGGGAGATGCTCTTTCATTTGGGGCTGCTGGAGCACTTCCCTGAGAAGAACAGCGGTGGAATGCAGAGCTCTTGTCTGGAGAACTAATTTCTGTACTTGACCAGGGGCAAAACAAAAATTGCTGGGAGGCTTCATTTGAAAGAGTGTGAGACTGCCATGCCTTGCAAACAAGGGTTGTGCTGCTGTCTAATGTGTAACAGGCAATAGGATATCAAAGGGATGACTAGCCTGAAGGAACAGCTGAATATTCATTGTAAATGGCAGCAGCATCTGCCAAAGCAGAGCAAGCTTTTAGTAGTGCTCCAAATGAAGAGTAGACCAAGTAGATATGTTTAATACAGAGTGGTTAACCCTGCTGTCTTGTGATCCCCCTCCAGTCTCATGAGCTAATAAGCAAGTTCAGTCCAATCTGTTTGGATGAGAGGCAACTCTCTGGTCCCGTTACTATGAGGAACATAGGACAGAGTAGGGATGTGTTGCATAGATATTTTTTTTGTGGAGTCAGAGTTTCCTTCTCTAGTCAGGGATATTTTTTTTTTTTTTTGACCTGCAGTTTAGGTTACATCTAGGATTTTATCTTTCATTAATAACAATAATTAAAAATCCAAAGACATTTTTCAAGTGAGTAGATTGTCTTTCAGCAAGTAACTCTGCTTTCCCTGACTTTCCTCTGCAGTTCTTTTGGGTGTCCCATCTTTTTTTCCATCCTTTCCCCAAACTCTTCTTATACTACTGCTACCTGCCTGCACTGTGGACAAGTATTTAAGCATGTGCAAAGCAATGGGCAACAGAAGGACAGCATATGATGTAGCCACTGTAGTTCTGTGGAAAGATGTTGTGCATGGCCAGACATGAGGGGGTGGCACTTGTTGGTATCCCCAAAGTAAGTGGTGGGTGCTACCAGCTGGGAAAGCTGCCTTCTTGTCACTTGCTTTTTGGAACAAGACTTTATCAAGTTTGCTAAACCATGAGCTGTATTACTGATAGAACTGAAGATGTAAGAGGAGTTACCTTTTCAATACCACTTGCTCTAGTTTCTCCCCCACTCAGACAATCAGTGTAAACTGGTAAATTTCAGTATTTCATTTAACCTGTTCTTTGATTTGATACAGTAATCCAACAGTGTTTAGGATTGCAGTTTTCAGACTAGAAGGCTTTTAGACAATTATTCCTTTGTGAATTTTATGACACTCATGAAAATACTTTGTTTTATGAGATTTTATAATTCTTTCCTTCCTTATGTTTTTTTCTCTCCCTGTTTTTTTTTTGAACCATGGGCTTTTCCCTTGTACAAGGCTCTCCTCCTAACCCCTGACTCCCTCTGTCTTGGTGATAAACATATTTTGGGTCACATGCTTGAGAAATCAAAAAGAGGAAAAGAGTCTAATATATTAATGGTTCATAATTAATAATCAGTTTTTCTCCAGTGAGGAAATATCTCCCTTTTATTATTAGTTTTTTTTAATTGCAAATATTTGAATTTAAATATCTAGTATGTCCATAAATGCAACAGCAGGTGGCAGAATAACTTCACTAGAAGTTGATTTCTTGGCATGCTCAACTTTCTTTCAATCAACTTAGAGAGGAAAACAGATGCCTCTATGTGAGATGTGACCAATTGCTATTCTAAATAGCTGTCTTAACAGAATGTAACAGGCAATTCCCAAACACATGGAATTGTGTGCTACAAGGTTTTCTTCAGTTTTTAATCTGATTGTTAGCTTTCTATTTCTATAGAATAGTAAAATGCTTATTAAACAGAAAGTTTCTGAAGAAATTCTGAAAGTTTCTGAAGGAGTGGTGCCTTGCTGTTGCAGGCAGTGTGTTAGTGACCAGCTGAAGTGTAGCAAATGCTATTTTCAGCAGAAGTGGAGCTGTGTAAATATTATGTAGGTATAATCCTTTCCTTGTAGACAAAAGCATCTCTGTAAACATACTGCCATGAAATGCATTGTTCTGATGAGCAGTTTTGCTGTCATCTTTGAAGAAACAAGCTCCCTGGGAAATGACTAGCAAATCTTGACCAGCGTTGTTCAACAATCAAAGCCTAAAGACTGTGGAAAGATCTATCTTGTGGGTTGGAGAATGGGGAGGGTGCAGCTGTGAATTGCATTTAATATCTCATGGTCTGTTTAGCAGCTCCTTGGCTTTCTCATCTGCATCTCCCTGGGAAAAAGTTACAGTGTTCAAAATTCTGAACACCTCCAGACTGTACCATTTAAAATAAATAGGACAAATAGCCTGTTAGGTAATGGCTTCCTTCACCTTTCTCAAACAGGATGATAGTTTGAGGTATACATTGGGCTATAGCCAATTCTTCAGTCATAGCTGGCTGGTTTAAACTTTTGAGAACAACCAGGACCAGAAACAAGGATATAATGAAATGGTATTTTCCCACATTGTAGCAATGGAAAAGAGCCTAACATAAGGGCAATTATGATTTTTGCTCTCCTTTGAAGGTCTGAAATCATGGTGGTGGTAGGATATTATTCTCTTATTTTTGGCCCCGACGTGACCTCTGCATTAGGACAGGTTCTTATCCTGTAATTCTACAAACATTCTATGCACACAGTAACACAGCATAGCTGAAAGGAGTCATCCCATTCTCCCTCCATGCAGGCTTAGGCAACTGCATAAGTTTAGGCCTGTTCAGTGTTGATGCATTTCTCTTTAGTATCTTTTTTGATTCCCTGGTTTCTGGAAATGCCTCATCTCAGTTACTTGAAAATAGCTATGGGATCAGGATATGCATTTGTAGAAGATTTTTTATTGAGAACTTACTTAACACAACCATATTGCTTCTGTAAGTGGGCCTTATCCCCTTTCTCTTTTTTCATGCCAGCAGATTTTTTGTTTACTTGCTTTAGACATTCTTCAGGAATTTGTTTGATTTAATGTTTTCATTTATTTGCTTTTTCAATTCATCACAATTGCCTACATTTTATTCTTATGTATTGACTGCTACTGTTTATTTTCTGTTCAAACAGCCATATTAGTCTGAGTGTTCATTTCCTAAGGTCTAGTTGTTTATAAAAAATGATTTTTAAATCTTTCCCTCTATCTATTATTAGGGCTGTCTGTCTCTTCTGAGATGTAGTCCTTCTGTAAAAACTGCAGATTTTTACAATTACTTTTGAGCTGAAATGCTTTTGACTTCATGTCTCTTTTCTGAATTTATCATTGCTAGACTGGCATCTAAAGTTTTTAGTTTTGGGGGTACTAGTATCAGATCCTTTGTGATACTTCCTGGTAATGCCAGGTATCTCTGAAATGCTCAATGCTGACCTCTGATTACAGCTGGTAAATGAAGCAATTAAAAGCAATAATCTTAATAGACTTTGTTGTCTTAATTGTTAGTAGGAGTATTGGTGTTATTAGTCTCAACTTTTATGCTCATTGTCCTTCTCCTGAAGTGTGGAAGAGAAAGGAAACTCTATGTGTAACCTCATATTTTTGTGGCTTTGGTTTGTCTTAAGAAGATTCAGCAATACAGTACATTCTCTGCCATTCATTCAGCTTAATATTACTGTGATCTACTCAAAACCTAGTTCCTCCTCTGTGTCCAGATACTGATTTTTGCTCCATAGCCTCTCTTTTTTTAAGCATATATAGTTTGCCTAAATCCTGTTCTGTTGCTGCATCTTCTAATTTGACGCCATTTCCTTTATGCTCTTAATATTGGTATGGTAAATGTACATGTATTTTTTAAAAGTGCATATTTCAAGTATTTACTTGGTAAAACTTTTTTGAAAACACCTTGTTTCTGTGATCTCTGTCCATCTTCCAGTTCTGCTATAGTGCTTTTTTCCTTTGAAGTTCTAATTCTTATGATTGCAATTCCAGAAGAACACACAGCCTCTGCCTCATAAAACAATTTGTCTTTGAATAACTTTTTTGCATTCTAATATTAAATAAAGTGCTACAAATACTGCCAAATTTTTGCATTAATGTCTGATTAAATTATTTGATATCAACTCAGGAAAGCACTTAAACATTTTTTAATTAGTGTTTTAAGCATATACTTTAAATTGAGTGCATGCTTAAGTGCTGCCTTGAGTAGGAATACTTGTTCAGATTGTTCTTTGGTTCTTTTCTCTCTTCCTTCTGATGTTTTGTTTTCTAGAAATGATGCTGTTTAGGTTTTGCCTTTTTTTTCTTTTATTTGTTCTCTGTATTTTTCACACATATATTTTTAGCTCTGTAGTCTATTGTGTTAGAGACTAGTTTTCCCAGTACTTTTCCATGGACTTTCCTTAAGCAGAAAGACAAAACAAATTCCAGAGCTCCAAGCCCCGAGAAGTGCAGGGCCCCTGAGCCACCTTGGTTCTTCCTGGGAACCAAGGCCGAGAACAACTCTTGGAGATACATTCTCATGGACAAAGTACAGCTAGTGCTGAAAGAGAGCTCCAGAGAAGGGGCTTAACCTGGGGAAGGATTGCATCACCATTTCTCCTCCTAATTGATGCCTTTTATCAATTATGGTGATTTCCTAAAACCTGTAAAATGTACTCACCCCTGAGAGGGGAGAGCTTTTGTAGTTATCTTTCCATAACTGCTCCTAGAGGCCTCCAATTAAAGATCACCTTATATACTACCTCCTTACTAAAATTATCTTAAGTTTCATTTCCAGGCAGGTCGGGAAAAAGGCAACAGAAATGTGTGTGAATGCTGTACTATTAACTCTTTCTGAGCCCAACATTTTATAATATCTCCAAAGAACAGAGAAGAAATTTTGGAAGAGTTTATTAGACACTTCCCTGATGGTCTTCTGCTGCTTTTAGTGAATGTCACAACTTTCTCTTTCAAAGCAAAATCTGTCTTTATGTTTCTGAAGGGAGGTAGGCTTTGTCTGGTTTAGAGAGATCTGCAAATGCTTTACTGACTTCTCAGTTGTAGTTAAAAGAATTCTTCCAATCCTGGTTGTGTGTTCTAAAGTGTTTTGTCTTTGTTTCAATGGTATTTTTTAAAACAGGTGAAATCAAAAGAATGATTGATGGGAAACAAAGTCCATAATGGCCCAAAAGAGCATTGCCAGAATGTGTGCGTGCAAAACCATGATATTCAGCTGAGAGAAGGAGAAGGAAAGGAAGATAAATACATCCCTTTTAGATTATAGGTCTTGGAGCATTTATTACAATTTCCTGAGCAATGGTTTTCCTGGCAGTGTTTAACTTAAACTTGGTTTGATCCAACAACAGAGAAATACTTGTGAAAATTAGAAAAGCTTTCTAATTTTGCATATCAGCTTGTTCCAGCATCTCCAGTGTCCAGTCTTATGCAAGTAAAATACAGTTGAGTGGAGATGTGCAAAATTTCTGCAAGGATGTGATTTATCTGAGTCTTCCCCAACATGTCTTTTTTTTCTGACTTGAAACCTCAACTTCAAGGAAAAAATTAAAATTGGGACATACAGGACGTCTTAGCTGCTAACTTACAAATAAATACACTGTGTGCCAGACCTCATAGTGCATGTTCAATGTCCTAGACGTGTCAGATTTGCTTTTATATACTGTAAAACACTTATTCTTACTTTTTGCCCATTAAGGATGATTTGTTGGCCCATTGATGGCCTCAGATTGCTTCCTCTCTGTTCAGCCCCATGTCCACTGTTTTCTTTGGTCAGCTGAAAGCGTTAAGATAGGCCTGTGCTACCATAATTTCAGTGTATCTATAAGATATTTACATAGTGTTAATGCACTCTTCATTACCCATTTGGTTATATGAATTATCTCTCAATGTTCATTCAATTGTAGTAACCCTATCTTTGTGAAACACTGATGTAAACTGTAATAGTGTGCATATAAAGCTGCCTGGTTTTCTGCCAGTCCAAAGTTTCTTTTTTAAAGCTATTTGACACTGAGAATTGTCGTATGAATTATTTCAGAGTACTCAGCTACAAAATTCCAGGTAAGGTATCATTACCTTTGCATAAATTGGTGAATAAACCAAATCAGGAAAGTACAGAAGTAATTTTTTAGTCAGATTTATCCTTCTTCCTGTCATGTGAAAGTACTATTTGAAAAGTTCTTTTTGAAGATTTAAGTAAGAGTATGCTATGTTCTGCCTGGTCTTTTTGAATGCATTCTCCTTTCCTGTACAAGTACGTAATCCCTACAGTTGTAGACTACATTTAGTCTACAACTAAATATGATGCTGTTAGACAACAGTCTGAGCAGTTTAGGGCAGCCTGGCTCTCAACTTTTTGCTCTGAATATTTGAATTTTAAACCCATCTGCTAAAATGTCTTCCTTCAGCATATTTTTTCACTTTCTAACAAACACTTATGTAGTTTCCTATTTTCTTCCTAAAAAAGAGAATGGAATGGCAAACCTATGCTTTGTACTTTATAAAATTCAGGTACTGTAGATCAGTGGGCATTTTGTAATGCAGATATTGTTCCCTGAAACTCCTCTTCAGTTCTTCAGATTTGCTGCCTTTTTATTGCTGTTTATAAAGACCTCTTTGATACTGATGTCCTTTAATACTTACAAAGGCTCCCAGACTCTTTTCTTCATTTTCTGGTCTGTAAAATGCATGGTATCATCCCTGTCTTATCTTTTTTTTCAGATTCAGGATCTGACTGTTTGAAGTGTTTTGAGAGTCTCTTCTGAAGAAATATCATACAATGACACTTTTTTTATTGTGTTCAGGCTTTTTGTTTTGGGAAACATTGTCACATATGTCTATGTTTGTTGTGTGGCTCATATATAGGGAGATGATTTGAGTAATTGCTTGTGAGTATATAGGGCGTACTACAGTGTTCATACTGTTGAGTATTTATTCAGTCTGAAGGTGATTTCTGCCTCAATTTATACTTTTCCATATTTTGCACAGCCAATTTTAGATGCAGGCAAAGAAAGCAGCTGTACAGGGAGGCAGAATGGAAGGTTTAGCAAAATACTTCCATTACTGGACAAGCATAACTCTGGTGCATTCTTCTGCCTATGTTTGAATGCTGTGTCCCTGGTTGGAGAGGGAAGATGGAGGAATGTTTGTGCTAGCACAGAGCTGAGTGGCATTGCCCTTCTCTAGCCTACAATGTTACACTGCAAGGCAGGGAATTTTTTGAGTTCTGGTTTGACTTGGGACAGAGGAATTGGGAAGGGAGTGATCATGCCTGGACAAGCCTCTGACTTGATCCAGATCTGGGGCAAAGAGCATGTACATGCTGTGTGTACATGTGTATGTTATAAACTTATGGTTGTAGGCTTCAAAATTGAACTGTGTCATGGCTAGACTTCTTGGTAAACTAGATTTATAGTGCAAACAGACCTATTAGCTAGCTTTTTTCTACTTTGTGTTATGAGTTCTCAAGATTTCACTATGAATCCCACAGTAATGGTTGTTGAGGTGTTTCACGTACTTCTGCTACAGTAATTATTTCAATGTTATAGGAGCTTAAGAAAAAATATTTAAGCTCCAAGAACGGAGAGAATCTGCTTATGACACAAACCAGAATGCAAGTAAGAATACAGTCCTATACAATGCATAATTTCTTCCTTTATATCCTCAAAGTACTACAAGTTTTAAGGAAAATGAAGAATGGACATTGTTTGACCTTGTTTGTTTGCCTAAAGCATCTTTCGGATTTCCTGGTCCCCCAAAAATAATGCTGCACATTAGCAAGGTGGAGTTGGCCACTATCTGTATCTAGATTATCTTTTAATCACCTAAATCTGATGCTATTTGCACAGAATTTCAGAAATATGTTTCACAAAGCTTGTAGTTAAGTACTATCTGTGGAATTTGGGCTACTGTGACCCATTTAGGCTTTGGTCATTTTTATCAAATTGAGACACATTTAGATGTGTCTGTTTGCAGTGGGTCTGCATTTATTCTTCAGGCTGGCTCTTGCTATTTGTAATCAGGATAGAAACTGTGGCAAAATGAATGGTGAGTCTTTCCTGTGATGGTCATTGCAAGTACAGTTCTCAGTCCTGCTGAGAGTGGATGGCTTCTTGCTTGGTGAGGATGGCTTTTCGATTTATGACCTCATTCTTTGAAGTGATGTGAAACTTGAAGCAGGCATTTCACCTCCAGAGCAGCAGTTTTAGGACTCTGTGCCTCGCCGGGTTCTAGATGTGCCAATTCTGTTCCTCCCATTTATATTTGCTACTGGTATTCCAAGCAGTGTTCATTCCTGGAAGAAGTTTCTATTAATTTTCCATAAATCATGCCTTCTGTTTAATTATTTGTGCCTCTTCCTCTTTCTCTCTGGAACTTCAATGAGGACACAGCTCTTGGTGAGCTGTTGCAGGCTGCAGTTTCCTCAGCAACAATTCTTTCTTGGCTGTTGAGATGAAGTTTGGACTGAAATCTAGGTAATCACTGATGTTTTCTGCAGCTTATTAAAAAGTCAGCTTTTACATCTGAAATTGATTATTTTATTTCAGCACTGAGAGTGTGTGTGTGTGTGTATGTGTGTGTTTTACCCTGTGCTTTTACACAGAGAAACAGAATAGTTTTTCATGTTGCTTATTCTGATATATACAGCTCCTTATTGAGCCTCATATTTAAAAGTAGTCCAAAGTCTGTACTTGTTGATCTTGTAACACCCTAAAGAAAAACTGTTTATTTGCCTTTTACTGGCACAGGAATGATCCAAGTTACCCAGTTCAGAAAATAAATTAGTACAGGGCTGACTTGAAGCTATTCTGCATGGCTTTTATTTTGTTGTCTTTGCTGTTCTGGAACTATTCAGTACTCCCTGCTCTATTAAACAGCTCTTTAAAACATCCTTAGTAAGCTCAAGAGAGACCAAAAGTTGTTTCCAAGAACACAGTTTGCAGCTAACATTCAAATAATAAGCTGGCATCTATTTGTTACTTTCCGTCTGTTTTAAATACAGTGCTAATGCTTTACAGAATGTTGTACAACATACCAGAAGTTGAGCCACGAGGAATTTTTCAGTTTTATACCCTTCCCAAACTTGCAGTGCAAACCGGTGATGCTTTCACTCCCAACTCAAGCAAAGGCGAAGGATTTAAAAAAACACATCAACTCCTCCACCAAAAATGTCAAAAGGAAAGAAAAAAGCCAGTGGATTTTCTGGAGGGAAGTTTTAAGTGTTTTGTTACAAGATCAACAAGCCCATACACAGAACCTACAGAGGTCAACTATTACTGCTAAATTGTGTTTAGATGTTGCCCAGCTATACACTGGGAGACTCTGGGAACACAGGGTGTTTTATGGTGGTGCACTGTGATCTTAATCACACTTCATGCAGTGAGTTCAAAGCATTAGGAAAGCAAAATACTGAATCCCACAATACTCTTATGGGGTAGGCATTAGGCCTGCTTTGAAAACAGGGCACAAAGAATTTATTGTATCTGTAAGCAGTTGCAGCTACTTAGCCTCAGAACCAGGATTAGAAAACATGCGATTGGACTTCTGCTCCCTCCTGTTCTCCCTTGAATATTAATTGAGGTGAAGAGTTAATAAGAAGAGTAAAAGTCTGAACTGGTTGTTTCTCTGTGAATGTATTTATGCACAAAAGGATGAAACTGGACAGAGAAAAGTCACTGATCATGTTTCACTTTGGTGTAACTCCTTCAGGGTCAATAAAACTAGACTTGCAATAAATTTTATGTAGTCTGGAATAAAAACTGCGTAATATTAATAAAATTCAAAATGAGAACTTTTGATTGAAATTCAAAATGAGAACTGCCTCAGGCTTATTTCTACAATGAAGTGGATGTCTAATGTTCTGAAGGAGGAGATAAGTGTAATCTATCCATTACATGATGTTCCTTTCATACATGGAATTTTAAGGCTTGATAACAGCACATAGGGATTGTTTTAAATAGAAGATCAATAAGTAACTTTTTGAGGAGAATTTTTTTGTAAAACAGTCTATAGTTATTCTTAATTGGACCCAAGGTATAGCAAATGAAAAAGTAACTTTATTGAATTGATAGCACTGCTACTGAAAACACTTTTCTAGTCTATACGTTTTGATGATCGCAGGAATCAGACAGCGTAACTGGAGGGGTGTATACCATAAGTGCCCTTCTGTCTCCAGAAGCTGTACATCTCCATACCACACTAGGTATTTTGTAACTTAGCATCCAGCTAAACATGAAAGAATTTTCACTGAGATTCAGATATAAGCAGTTAGCTTTAATCTGTCACACACACTCTGCTCTGCTACTGCACCTTGCTTTGAAGTTCAAGTGTCTTGCATTGAATTATTTTAATTTTTGTTTAAGAAACTCTATAAGTACATCCTATCCTTTCCCGAGAAAGTCTTCTGGGCTACTAGTCCACTGTCAGCACAAATCCCAGTGTCCCAGCATCTGTAGCTGCTAAACCTAGTGCACACCTAGACCCACCACCTAGTGCATCTGAAGATGCACTCCCTGCCTGACCAGAAACATCTTACTGGCCTTTTTGCTCCTTATTTCACGCTCATACACTTCAGTCTTATACAGAAATGCATTTTTACTCTAGGCCAGGTTTCGTATGTGTTTGCCCCAGTATGTCACTCTTCACTGGAGGAAGCTGCTCTAGTCATGGGGCTGCAGAAAACCTACTGGGACAACAGACCTGTTGACTAAAGCATAATTTACTCCTCTTAAGTGATTCTCCAAATTAAATAATTGTAATTAATTTTTAACATTACTATCTTTGCAATTTTTTGCAGAACTCCACAATGGAGACTCTGATGTGATTTTTTTAAAGGAAGACTTTAGATAAAGCAGTTTCAATGGAGTCCAAGGAAAATACATGAACCTGTGAATTTTAATAAGTCTAGGAAATGATATTTTAAAATTCCTAGCTGCAGTGAACAATTAATCTAGAGCTGCTTCAAAACTTCAGATGGGTGTCCAGAAGACATCAGCAGCTTTTCTCTGATGCCTGTGTGTGTAGTTCATAGGACGGACAACAAATCTTAATTGCACTTTTTTTTTTTTTTCTTTTTTTGGAATGAGGTGCAAAAATTACTTCATTCCTAAGGAGCAGATGCTTTCTAATTGTGAAAAAGCTGAAATCCTGTGCCATTCCCAAGGTTTTCTGAGAGTTGAGATCACTGAAGGCGCCACAGCCTGTTTTTATTCACGTGACATCAACTCAAAAAATTTCTGTTATTCCAGTAACAGCTGTAAATATTCTAGAGTACTCAAACCACTGAATAAAAATATTTGGGGTTGTTTTATTAAGTGTTTACAAATATTTACATAGAAAGTGATGTGCTGACATTACAGAACAGTGATACTGGTAGATCCAAGGTAATTTCCAGTGGACCCAGTGGATCTGTTCTCAATGATTACCAAGCCAAAGGGGGTGTGTGATATGCTGCAGTCTCAGCACAAAAATGATTCCTTGCATTTTTCAGAGTTCATTTTCCATCCTAAGTACTAACTTTCAAAGAGGTTTCTAATTATTCATGCTTCCAAGAAAAATACACTCCAATTCAAGTAAGTTGGATAGCTTAATAGAAAATTTAAAATGTGACATAAAAGGCCAATTTTATTGGAGAAATACAGACAAACTATATTTCCTAGTGAAAGGCTTTAAAAAAAAATAGGTTACAGAGACAAAAACAATGCCACTGAAATTCCAGAATGTTTTAAGCCACAAAATTTTATTTCTTTTCCACCAAATATTGATGAGAAGAAACTTGGATTATTTATGTCCCCTCTCCTCTTCTTTGCTCTGGATGATATGAGATCTGACATGTTTGGATATGATTTTTTCCTGTCTCATTATGAACTATTTATCTATGACTAGTAGAGTTTTTATTTTAATGTGCTTTTGTGGAAGAAGCACCTAGAATAATCTTACTACTGTGTAACAAGGTTTCCTAAAATGCTATGGCAGTCTTCAAAGAATGGTAATGAAACTTTGTAACACAATCCACCACTGCGCCTTTTGTATAGGTTGCATTTATTTATTTTTTTAGATTTTCCTCAGAGTATCTTAGTTTAGAAAATGTATTGAATATTATAGGAGGAAGAATGGCAAGGGTTAAAGGTCTTAACTGTCTAAGTCTGCAGGTTTAGGAGACTGATAAAATATACCCAAGTAATCTTCTTTTGCATAAAAATATTGCTATGCATTTTAGACGTATGTGATATATAACAAAGCTCAAAAAATTAGGTGGTAAAACTTCGACTTTCAGTCCAATTTGACTAAAATATGTTTATGAAAACAGTCACTGGTACAGCAGAAAAGTGCTACCAAGTGTTCAGACTGGTGTGTTTTGTATTGTTGCATTTTAGGGGAGGCTGAGGCTGCTGATGAGCAGTTGTCTTTAATCTGTCATGCACTCTGCTCTGCTACTGCGCCTTGCTTTGAAGTTCGAGTATTTTGCGTTGACTTATTTGAATTTTTGTTTTAGAATCTCTAGAAGTACATTTATAGTTTTGTAATATTATAAATATTTCTGGCAGAGAAAGATTATTGGCTAAACTGTAGTTTAGGCTCTAAAGGCATAAGTGCAATTCAATGTATGAAAATGTCTGAAATGAAATGTTAGTAGATACCTACAGCTTGTAATACATCTAATTCATTCTCACCTGTTCTTTCATACCTTTTTGAGCCCTGAGTCAGAAGGAAGGGAAACTGATTGCAGCTTGATAGGCTGTTTGTCTCAGCATCTGGGTATTTTGTTTTCTGCATAACTTCTGCTTTTTTACAGCCATTGCAGCTATAGAGGTTGATAACTGAACTTTGAAATCAGCAGGAACACAGCATTCACTAAGTCAGCCATAGTTGCACTAAATACTGCTGTCAGTGTCTGGTTTGTTTCGCAAAAATTATTGATGTATTGGTTTTCAGGCTTCTGTGAAGTATCAATTACTACCTTAATACTCTACAGACTTGTCAAATAGCTTGGGCAAATGGGAGGATGGAGTTATATATCCAAACTCCCTGTTAGCCTGTACTTAAAACCTACTGACTGTTACATACACTGAAATAAAGCTATGTGATGATCTAAGCATAGCCATTACAGACAAGTATAAAAATCCTGTGTCTTGAAATGTGTTCAGTGAAAGGCCACAACACAGTAAGAAAACTTTTCTAAGAGGTGTGATGTAAAACATTCTCTCTTCTCTAATGTAACCATAGGCTAGCAAAGATTTCCTCTGTTTCTGTGGTGCTGATAAAGTATGTTGTGTATAAAAAAAAGTAAGCCATGTGACAGTGGTAGTAGTTACTTGCATGTAAAGTTTAATGAATGGACAAGGGGAACAAATATTCTAGAACATCCCAGAAGTGCCTTCTGCTGCTGCTTCCACAAGATACCAAGGAGCAGTCTAAACTAGCACTGTCCTCCTTTTAAGAATGTTGGCATAGGGTCATGATGTGGGATAAGGTGGAGCTAGGGAAAGTGTTTTTAAAACTGTTCAGCAAAGCTGTAAATTAGAGTAGCCCATTGAGCTGTTTCAGTTTGTATCCAAGATTCAGTGAGTCTCCTGTGACCCCCTGCCTTGAAGGCTTGAAGGAACTGATTGGAAAGGATCTGAGGAATTAACAGAATTAATGACATGTGCTTTGTATGCTGTATCTCTCTAGACCTGCATGTTTATATCAGTATAAATGGTCTTTCTGATGGGCTTGTCAAAACATCAAAATCAAATAAAAATGCTGGTACACTAATTATCAACTTGAACTAGGCCATGAGCCCTAAGTAGACCTCGTTAGGAGTAGTTCAGTAGTTCAGTAATGAATAATAGACACTTCTCTTCCCCCTTCATATTCCTGTTGAGTTGTAAGGAAAAAGCTAAGTACAGACAGGTATGAAAAAACCTAACTAAAATAAACCCAAAATATGGAAAGAATTTTAAATACATAATTTGCTGGGTACATACTAGATAGTCCTGAGGTGTTCTAGAGTGCTTGGGGGAGTATGAGCCTTTCCAACTTTTAACTCTGTTGAAATCAGGATTTGGGAAGGTAGTAAATATTTGTAGTACCTTTAGTCAGTTTGCTTAGTGTCTGTGCATCTGTCTCTAAAATAGGGGTAACAATACATTTATTCCACCAGAAGGTAGGAAAATGTAATGTAAAAGAATTTGTGTAGGTCTGGGTAAATTTGAAGTGCTGAATGAAGCAGGGTAGATGCCTGGCAGAAAGTCTGAAGGCAGCGAGTGAAAGGAAAGAGCCTTCAGTCTGTTTTGATCTGCTAATGACAACTAACTAGTGCCAATAAACTAAACTAGGTTTTTCATTGGAAAAAAGTGAACATGAATTTTTACTTCCTTGCAGTCTTTGAAAGTGTGGGAGATATCTCTCCTCTCAATCTTGAGCATGCCGGTGCAGAACTGAAATTCTGTACTACTTTGCTGATGCTCCAGGCAACCCAGTTTCTTGCCCGTCCTTCAAAACAAAACAAATTTAACCAAAAGCACTGTTGCAGAGAACAGCAAAGAGTAAGAGTGAACTGTGAGTTTGTAATTTTGGTTTATTTATTCTGCTACAAGATAATTTGGCATTGATCAGTAAACTCCCTTTTAAGCAGTGGTGCTCTCTGCTTGTAGAGTGCAGCAGGTTTTGGCTGTAGAAGTTGCCCGTGGATTACCGTGATTTCCTGTGAGGTACTTCGTGTTGCCTCTGCCAGTGTCAGAGCAGTCTCTTGCTGTGGTTCATCACTGGCTACACACTGAGAAAGCTCAATTCAGGAAGCCATCGTTAAGCAGGGGCTGGAGGGGAGGGTGGAGGAGAGGAAGATCTGCTGGAAACTGAGCAGGGAGCTCTGGCAGGATATGAAGGCGGGTGCCCATGGCTCTCGGGGCGCACGTCTCTGCGAGCAGGTCTGTGCAGGCTGCTGGATGTGAAGGCCTTGCAGGCACACAAACCTTCTCCTGGGCAGCCCAGCACAAGGGTGCTGCCGTGTGGATTTGGAAGGTTATGTTTGTGTTGGCTGCATTCCTTGCTCACAGAGTAGGAAAGGCTAAAGATCTCAGGCTGGGTGGTAGCTATTTCAGCTTGAAGGCGTGTAGCTGCCTGAGAACAGCATACTTTTGTTTTGCTTTGTTGTTGTTTTTTTCTTCTGGTGGAAGTTTTAATTCATTGTGATGCTTTTTAAGCAGTTGGCAGATATGTGAATAGACACTTTACTTCTTCAAAAGGCTTATGAAATAGAATTGCATAACTTTGTACTTTTCCTATGCAAAGCAGACTAAGTTCAATGTAAATACAGTGGCTTGTCTCTGAAAAATACCTTGATTTCTTCCAAGTCCTATTTATACTCCATGAAATCCAATAACTATAAAGTCACCTCTGCTGCTATGAATTGTCTCACTTGAGGGATTAAAGAGGAGAAGTTTGGGCAGAGATACCTTGGCAAAACAAGAACTGGAAGTTCTCTCTCTCCTAAGAGCTCTAATAAGGTCAACAATTGTGTCCTGATCAATAGATCTCTAATCTTTTAAAAGGTGTTAGTGAGCCTTCCAGAGAACTTTGCTTTCTTGTTTCTGTGCTGTTTAATTGCCTTTTTTTTTTCCCCTGGATTCTGAGGAAAATAGGTGCAGTTGAAATTCCCCTGAGGCAAGGCCAGCACTTGTAGGAGTATACATTGCATATGGGATTAGGAAGTGGTTCTCAATTGGCTTCCAGTGGTTTATGTGTACATCTGTTATTCAGGGAGTTGTGCCAAATTCTGGTGACATGGGTTGAGATGTGAATTCTAACAGCTCTTGGCTTTGCCTTCAGTCAGGGTAGCTGCTATGTCTGAAGATATCCATTAGGCAAGATGGCTGTAATGGGTGCTTCGTCTTTCAGCTGGTTTGGATCAGCAACAGTTGTTAAATGTGGGCATTTGTGTGTTGCTCATGCCTGCAGTGAAGCAGCTTTGTTCTACAACCATTTTAGTAAAACATGTAAAGATACTTTTGAGTGTCTTAGTTAGGCCTTGATTAAACACCAGAAGTGGTGTTTGACTTTGGACATGGGAATTTCATGTATTAGAAGTCTTTTTACTTGTGATAGCTGGGCTTTACACAATATTTGACATTATTTACGTTCTTCTCCAAAGAAACCTGAGCTGCTGGGGCTGGTGGCTGCTCAGTTTAGGAGTTCAAGACATCTAGTAGGATAAGTATTGGGTGGGTGTGGTGATTTGGTTGGATTTGAGATGATAAACTGTTGAGTTTTTTCTTTTGTATTTGGTTTGTGTGAGCCAAAATAGTTTGCATTTTCTAAGAAAGAAGATATGTATATATATTTAATCTCCTGTCATTATAATGGTTGTGATATAAATATGTGTAATTTGGTCCTGGAGCCCAGAGCTGTCTTGACTGTGCAGAGGCTTTTCTCACTAAAAGCCAGTCTCCTGCAAGGTGAGGCCCTGGGGAGCAGTAGCTGGCTTCAAGTGCTCCTGTAGCTGTGGGGACTGGACATTCTCTCTTGAAAACTGATTTTGGTTAGCAGTTCTTGGTATTGCATTCGGATCTTTCCTTTTTCTGCTTGTAACTCCATGATTTCGCCAAAAATGCTCAGTTTTAAACATGTTCTCTTCCTTGTGAATGTTAAGTAAAAGTTCTGCTGACAACTTTTGACAACTTTTATGGCAAATTGCCACTGATACTGATGAAGATCTTCCCAAAGAGACAGAAGTTGAAGAAAAAGCCAATTCAGTGTGTATCTTAGATGAAGATCACAAATACCCTGTTACTGTCACAGATGGTGGTAATTTAGGATTCTGCCTTGAGCAAACTGAGGACAGTCTTGAGGCTCTTTAACACGTTTTCAAGGAGAAGACTGTGATTCTCACAGCTGTTTGAAGCATGATTTTTCACCCCATTTTTCTCACTGTTCCCTTTTTTTGTTTTCAGGGTTGTTGCCAGCCCCATCTGACTTTGTGCTATTGCTTGGTACACTGTCCTTTATTGTTCTGAGCCATTACTTAAATGCCTCATTAAAAGCTCTGTTCTTCAGGGAAAGGGAGAGAGGTGCCTTCTCAGGGATAGGAAGATTGGCTGGGGATCAGTAAAACTTCCTTTCCTTCTCCTCCAGCATGCAGAGTCATCATCCCAGCCCCACTGACTTGCCATTTGTAATTGGTGCTCTCTAGTGACGTTTCTTGAGCACAGTGAAAACCACAAAATTCATGGCCTAATAAGGGTGGAGTAATTTGGGATTATTGCAAGTGTTCTTGTGCTTGCTCTCCCAGCTCAACAGGAAACCTTTAATAAGAATTTTCCTAAATAGTGTTGCATGCGAAATGGGGATTTCTGCTTCTTCTTTTAACAAACAGCCATTTCATGAAACTGTGTGGGTTTTTGCCTTTTGGTACATTCCAGAAGACTTTATACCTTTGCTGGTTACTGATTGATAGTTTTGTGCTGAGCTCCCTTTAATTTTGCAATAAACTAACAAGGAGGCTGAGACCACAAGTTTACAGAAAATGGCTTATTTACTCAACTGGATTTACAAGGATGACAAAGTCAGATTTAGTAGCTTCAGTGTGGTCTAGGAAGGGCAGGAGGAGTACTTGAAAAATTGTACTGTATAAATAACCAAACAAAAAATAGTTTGCTTACTCTTCCGTGTAAAGTTCTTAGGCCAACTCTCTCCCAGGACCTGCACGGATTTTCTGCATATGCAGGAACTTTGCTATTCCCAATGAATGGGGATGTTGTGAGTTTAGGCACAATAAATAAGTTTTTTTTTTTTACTTTTCTAATGTGCTTCCAAAAAAACTAGCATCTGCTGAAATCACATCAGTGGAAAGTGACTCTGTTTTCACAACAACACATAAAGATTTTATTAGGATGTTAACACTGTTGTTTCCTTCTGGATTAAATCTTAGAAGTAGCAATGATCTGTCCAGAACCTGAGTGCTATTTTCCTTGAGAAATCCTTATGTCCATTTTTGACCAGGTATTGGCACCTATAAAAAGTGAGAAAGTAATCAGAGGAGTAAGTTGTGGGGTTTTTTAAACATGTCTAAAATTAGGAAGCTGAAAAAGTGTTCCCACTATTTTCTTGTGTTTATCTCTGGATTTTCTAATTCTTCTTGCTGTCATAACACTTCTAATGGTTAGATGGGGTTATTTTACAATCTGAGGTAGCTATGCTGCAGTAAAAATTGAAGTTTGAAAATTGTGTAGTCCATCATTTGTGTGGTATTTTAAGCAGTAGACTTTTTCCCAGAAAGGATTTTGAAATCTGAGTCTGAGTGACTTTCCAAAGAGTTTGTAATTCTGTCAGAACTGGAAGGCTCAGGATGGTAAATTTTCACTTGTTAAATTGCTCTCTTAACCAATGGCAAAGGAATAGGCTGAAAACTTAAAGACAGTGGTTCACTGAACTCCATGGGAGACTGCATTGAAGCATGTTTGTAGTGTTATTGAGCTGTCTAGCTGACCCTTTCTTCCCTCTTTTAGCAGTGGAGGGTGTTTTCAGTTCAAGCACTGAACTGAAGAAGCCCTACACCCTTTGTTCATCATGAAGTAGGAATGGAAAAGGAATAGCAAAACTTCCTTACCTGCTGCACATGTCAGGACACAGTTGTGTATGGAGAGGTGTGATGGCTTTTTGTGACTCTTGGTGGCAGAAAAAATATTTTGTTCCATTAGTTGATGTTGGAAATAGGAGCTCCTCTTAAAATACTGAGTGTTTTTAAAATACAGTATATTTTAAAATATTTCAAGTGTGGCTATAACATCAAAATACCATGTAGCAATATTCTCACTGTTGAGCATTCTGCTGGAAGTTAATAAACATATGACTGGCTTTGAGCCTTTTGAGAGAAGGCTGTGCTTGGTTGGTTATGATGTCCAGTATCTGTCCAAAGGAACCCCAACAGAGGCAGATTTTCCTTACCTTCTTAGCCTGAGGATTTGGCAGATCTCCTGTACTAAACAGGTTAAATTATGGCAGATCTGCAATGAAAAGTTGAAGAATTGCTGTTGCTAGTTCAGTGCAAAGCACTCTCTAGTAAGCCTGCTTGGACTGACAGCCCAGCTTGTTTCCAAGCACTGTTTAGCAGGTAGTTTCTTTCAAGTGTGGCACCACTCATCGCAACCCAGACCTTCTTTTTGATGGTTTGTAAGAAACAGCATAATTAACATCAAAAATAGCACTGTATTCTGTGCACACATGTATGTAAGCAATGTGTGAGACTCAACTGATGCTGTCCATGGGATTCCTCATCAGAAAGTCCCAGAGCTGTTTCGCACCAGATCTCCTTTGTCTTCCTTGTGTTCTCTCCATATCAACCACACAAGTTTAGCCATTCCCTCAAACACCTCTTTGCAGCTCTCTGAATATGTCAAACCATTTCAGAGGATAGCAGAATGGAATGTAAGCATGTCTTTCAGATTCATGAAGGAGACTTTGGAGAAAAATTAATAAATTCTTTAAATGTGCCTGAAGTCCTCTGATTCAGGACTTCACATTGAATGCCTGTACGGACTGGTGACTGCTGAAAATGTATGGTCTCATTTAAATGGCACTTTTCACTGCCAGAGTATTCGTGACCAAAGCTCTACTCATGGAGAAAAAAACAACTTGGCACTTTCCAGTAACAGCATATGGTTGAAGTTTTGAAGATAGATGTATCTGTTCAGAGGAGTTTGCTGAATCTGGCTGCCTTTTTTTTCATAATTGTAGCAAAGGACCAGCTCTTTTCTTTTGTTAGTGACCAACAGCTTGTTTGAGCTAGTGAGAGTTTGGAGTACTCTGCACACTCTCAGAGTGAGGCTCAAACTGTACTATGGGAGCTGCACAAAGATACATGAAAATACACAAATATGTGAGTGTGTATATATATATATATATGATAATAGGAATACCTATACCTGATGAAAGAATTTTGCAGTAGGCAAGGCTGCAGGAGTGTGACAGGGAATTTGATGCCAGATTTAGTGCTTAGCTAACAGCCTTGTCTTGTGGCTGAACTCGTCTTATGGGAGAACTGCATCTATGTTGGTTCTGCAGGCTTGTAGAAATGGGGAATAATTTTCAATTAATTCCAAAATAGGCATTCTGTATATGCATATGGCTTCATCTCAGAGGAAATGTGCTTATTCAAGATAGTATTTAGATATGTATTTAGGCAAATGTGTAACCATCAGTGAAGTCTTGAAACTCAGAATATGCTTAATTCCCATCCTCAGAGCAATTCAGAGAAGAACATTTACTTGGGTAGGACTCTGCTTTTTAAAACTGATTTTTTAAACAGTATAGCAGGCAATCTAAAATATTGGTATTCAATAGTTACTGGAGGATACATCAGAAATTGAAATCTAGGTTCAGAGGCAAAGCTTGAGTTGTACATAAAAGATGAAGATTTTCAGTCCTACAGCTAACAGTGCTGTGGAGTTTCTGGTTAAGGACAAATCTGGAAGATTTTTGAAAAAACAAAGCAATTGCATTATTCTTCTTTTTCATTTTTCTTTTGATTTTTTTTAAGCCTTCAACGTTAGTTTCCTTTGAAGGAAAGCAATATGAAATATGGTGTGCTTAGGGTTTTTTCTATTAAAAATGTTCCTTAAGCATGGTAACATTTTAAAATGTGGTGCATGAATAATAAAATACGTGACAGCACAGCACAAAGATTATCTTGGCACGAGTCTGAGGTGACTGAATCACTTAGAGAGCTTGGTACTTGTTAATAATGTGATCATTGCAAAGTATGCCAATGAAAACTTCATACCTCACCAGTATGTATATATAAGCTTGTTAGGTGTTCTATTTCAGCACATTTTCTAGTACTGGATCCTGTGGATAAGTGAGTCTGTGGCTTTCGTGACACAGTGAAAACAAAGCGAGAATGGTTTCAAGAAGGAAAGGTCTCACATCCTTCCTTATCCTTCCTTATCCGTTAATAAACCTACTGACTCTTGGCTGCCTACTCCTTTCATTTGCCTTGAACCAGTTTTGATGCCCATCCTATCACAAAGATGAACTAGCTCACTAAAATGCAAGATAATTAACTTAGCAAGAAAAAAGGGAAAAGTGACCTTTTTTTTTTGTTAATAAATTTAATTATCCTACCTTCTAATCTTATGAACAAGTCAGCAATCAGTAGTGGCAAGGAGTTGTGTGTACCAGACCCTTTTCTGTCTGCTTTTGGGTGCTTACAGGTGCCCACTGCAGCTCTGGGGGAAACACCAGAGGGGTGTAATGTATTTCTTGTGTGTTTGCTGTTAGCAGTATTGCAAGTTGCACCCTAGCCGAGGTGTATGACCAACAGCAAGGCTGTTGTCTACCATGTCCATGTTCACTGCTGTGATCACAAATGCCCAGTCCCAAAAGGTCCATCCTGTGGTTAAACTGGGCAGAGTGACCACAGCTAGCTCAAGTTTGTTCAGAGCTGGTAGTCAATAGGAGATGAGCATGGGGGGAATCACTATGGAGTTCTGAAGGTCTTAAACTCCTGTTGAATAAGTGAAGATTTGACTTACACACTTCTTAGTTCAGTCCAGTTGCTACAGTCCATGAAGCTCTCAGGCAGCACCATGCCTGTTTGCAAGCACAGAGATGGGTGGGCTGGCATGAGCAGAGAGGTAGAGTCTTGTAAAGGGTCCCATCCTCCATCACTGCTGGCACCTGTCATGCTGCCTGAAGGAGACACAGCACCCTGCAGCCCTACCACTCGTTGATCTGACACAGCTTATGTGGGGTCTCACAATGGGAAAAGAAAGGGAAGAGTGTGTCACATCTTACTGCTGAAAGCAGGAGGAAGCCATGATCAGAGGGAGCCACAAGCAGTGGAGGGGAGAGCAGAGAAATTCCTCTTCCTTTTAGCACTGGTAATCTCTTAATTTATTCCAGTAGCATCATAAAACTGCATTCACCAAGTATTGTGTAGGATTCCTTTCTCCCTTTCTTCTGTGTCAAATACAGCTGAAGACAGGCCATTAATTTGAAAGAAAGTTTGCTTGGAGTTTGTCTGTTTTCAGTGCAAGTAGAAGAATCATTATGGTTCTTTAAAAAAAAAAAAAAAAAAGTAATTTTTTGAAGTTTATATCAGTCAGCAAAGTCTGTTACTGCAGAAAGTGCAGCTGCTTAGAGACCTAAAGCATTATAACTATGGCTATAGCTATGTTCTTCTCTCTGTGGTGTTTGCAATGTTTGCTTAGCAATGTTTCTGTTATTAAAAAACAGTATGTGTTCAGTGGTGCAAGAAATTGTTCATCTCTTGTAAACATTACTATTACTCATGCTGTCAGAGGAGAGCACTGTGGGTACTATAGTCTTGTTTATCAGAATCTTGTGATCCTGAAAAACACTCAAACATCCCCTTTTGTAAAGATAACCCTGTAACCTTTAGTACTTTTGTGCTTCAGATCAATGGGTATGTACCCCTACCACACCTTCCTCCATGGGACTGTGTTTCAGCCAAAGGAGAAAAGTGTGGAAATTGTGTGGAAATTACTTGGAAAATAGATTTCCTATTTGGCTATGAAGAAAATGGTGGGTTTTTGTGAGGAGCATCAAATTATACATGGAAGATGAGCAAAAGATAAGCTCTTCAGAACAGTAGTTTCACTTAAGGTGCTTGTATGTATCAACATACTGTTCAGTATTTCATCTTCTTAACAATATCCCTTTACTCCACTTCTTGCAACTGGCTCTTTCAGTTTCTGCAGGTAGATCAAAATGTTCTGAGTGTTGAATTTGCTGAAGATCAGAGTAGAGGGTCATCTTGATGCTATGCCTGGAAGACTCCAGTCCTGGGCTTCTCTCTGCCTTCCAGTAGCTATAAAAATTCATTTCCCACCCCCCTGTGCTTGTCTGTTTGCAGGTTATCTTGACAAATCAGATTACCACATCGCTGAGCAGTGGCCCTGGGATCCGGGCAGACCTGGTGTCTCCAGTTGATGATTTGTCCCTGTCTGAAGGTAAGAAATCCCTTCTGTCAGAGCTGAAACTCTACACGGACACAAATCCACACTGTAACTTGCAGTCCGTCTTCTGTTGAAATACAGGGGGCTGAAAGAGTCAAATTATCGAGTCTAACCTAACACAGTCTTGAAACAAAATAAGTTTCTCTTGAAATCCATTTATAATTAAAGAGAAAATATGTGGAGTTGCTAAAAGGATCAGACACTTTCTAAAGGCTGGGAATAAATTTTTGAGCCAGTTTCTCAGCATTGTACTGTCACTCACATGCATTTAGAGCATTATTTTGTCAGTCTTCTAAAACTGCTGCAAGAGTAAATATACAGGCTAGTCTGCAAATGTCATCTTATCTAATGGTTTATCAATGATTCCAAAGAGAAACAACTGGTCATGAAGGAGGGAAAGCAGATCCTCATCCTATTCCTTGAATTACGCTTGTTTGGTTTTCAAGTACAGTGCCTCAGACTGCATCTCTCTGTTGTGTGAATGTAATGTGGGGATTTTTGTGATGCCATTATATTACTTTACATCTTTGTACTTCTGTTTTCTGTGCAGAATTAGAGAAAAGCACTTTTTTGAGTAATAGTGAGGACTTAGTCAGCTAAGAAGAAAAGATCATTCTGAATCAAGGTTTACAAAGTAATATAATAATTTCAGTTTTTCTCACTTGCAAAGAATAGTCAGAGTACCCTCTTGAGGGACAGATGCAGAAAACTTTGTTATTTAGTGTTCAGTTCATGCATAAAACCAAATGTATGATGCAAAGCATTGCTCATCTTTCTTGCAAAGGCGTGATAATTGCATGTAGACTTTCCACTTTGCATAACATGGGTGTTACCCCTCTTTGTCTCCTTGCTGCACTTTCTGGTGGTTCTGATCAGCTTCTCTGTGTTCTAGTTGATCACACACAGTTGTCTTAAGCTTGTCTGACTTAACACAAGTACAGCTTGGTTGCAAAAACAGCTAAGCAGTGGTTAAAACTGACATTATTTCTGCAACTCATTTCAGGAGACGAGATAAAGAGTTTGAAGGTAAATTTAAAGAGAATGTCAGGGAGTAACAAGTAACTTCAGTGCAATGCCTTAACACTGATTGATGTGTTTACTTTGTAATTTTGTCAATAGGAGTCTGGCAAAGCACGGCCCCTTAAATAATTTGGGAATTGTGCTTGTCAGTTTTTTGGGCTCCACCTATTGCCGAAGTTTCTCTGAAGTACATGGCTTGATTACTGCTCCCTGCCTCTGGCAGAAAGATGTGAAATTTGGTAACTAGATTTGGAAGATAAAGGCATAATTTTTCACCTTTACAATTTCCTTCTTGGCGCATAGTTGTTGTGCATTATCTTATTTAATTGTCTTGATCACAGTACTTGTGCTTCTCTTTGTCCTTTAGAATTGCTATGGATGAGCTTCCTCTGGAAAGAAAGGCACAGGTGACTCTGAAGTGGGAGTAATAACAAAAAATGTTTTCAATTAAAGATATTTTTGTCCTGTGGTTAAAATATTTGAAGACACTTAAGAAATACACATGGAATAGTTGAAATATTTCTAAATCTCCCAGCACACAGGAAAGCTTCTCAGTGCTGTGTACAAGCCGTAGTTCAAGAGTATTCTAGAATCAGGGCTACACAAGAGATGGCATAACGATTTTTCTAGCAGTTACAGATTATTAATGAATCTGTCATGTTGTGCCTAAACTACCACCACTGCTTTTCACCTTTTAACTTAAGAATGACTTAAAATGTATTGGTGTTCTGTGTTTTAGTCCTTTATTACTCTCATTCCTTGTTTTGAATTAAGGATCTGAAGTAGTAAAATGTGCCAGCATCACACTTATTGAAAATGGAAATATTTGTTTTGACACAGAACAAGAACAGTACAGATATCAGCAGTGCAGACTCCTTTGGAAATTCAAATTTTATCAGGGGATGTCAGGCTGATAAACTCCTTTCCTTCTCTCCTTTCCCTCCTTTCTCAACTAACATTGATAAGGCATTTACTTACAGTGCTGTGTAATGTTCAAGCTCAGTGCATCTCCACACTACGTGTTTTTCTCCCTATGTTTTTCTTATTTGTAAAATGGCTTCTCCTGGATTTCTGTTTTTTTCATCACTTTTAACCCCTACTGTCTATCTGTGAATTGTCTATCTGTAAATGTGGAATTTCAGGCTCATTCAGCATCTGATTTCCATGTTTATCTTCCTATCAAGAGACACAGGTGTCGTCAGTGTGTTTTGGTGGGTTCTTTTAATATTACAGTGCTGACCTGTCCTGAGAAAGTTCCCCCTTAATGTATTTGGATGTTAGCTCTTGAACAGCCTGAAAGCAGCAATAAACTTCTGATAATCTTTTGTATTTTCAGAATCCTAAATTAATTAGTCTTGTAGAGTTAGTATGATAGTAATAATACTTACTACTCTTTTACAGTTGTAGAATTTACAGGAAAGAGTAGTTAGGTGAGTAGCCCAAGTACACAAAAAGTAAATGTTGCAGAGTCAGGGATAAGAGGCCAGATTTGTGACTGGGTTCTTACCTCATTGTTCCTTGTCACTCATCACCAACTAAAGCTGAATTTGAACCAGTGACCTAAATGTGAAAGGACCCATAACACATTATTAGTCCTGTAAGCAACTCAAACTGCTTGGTTTGTATATGTCTAATATGTTGTTTTAATCCTATCTGAAATCAGAGTCCCTTCACTATAAATGGTTTGCTAAAAGGGTAATCTTTCTTAGACAGAGGCAGAAATTAAAATTTCAAACTAAATGTGCTGTTAGAAAGAAGTGGAATGTTGTAGCGTCCTTTGGTTTTGCTTCCGATTGTGCTTGAGAAGAAAATTGCTTGAGTTATGTGTTAGATTAGGCAAGAAACCAAGGAAGCTGTTCATCTGGTGTGTGACAGAAAGTTAATCTGATGAACAAGCTGAAAGGACATTCTCAAGCTGTTTCAGGTTCAGAGCTGGTCTTCTGTAAAGTTGTAATCTAGTGCATGAAAAGTTGTGTCCTAAAAATACATTAGATTTTTATGAGAACATTAATGGATTTATAAAAGCAGTGCTGGCTGTAAAATCCCACCACTTATGTAGCAACGTAAGAATTCATGAACTGTTTGTTGGTATTTCTTGTAGGAAATGTTTATGTCCTGCTAAATTCCCAGATCTGTGCATACTTCTGCTTCCAGATAGACAAAAAAAAAAAAAGCAAAAAGCATAGTTTGCCACAAATTAATATGATGAATAAAATACCAAAGTTTCTCTACTTATAGTCTGAGTCCTTGCATTCATTTGGCCTTTACATACTTGCCAGATTATCAACTGAAGGAATTAGGACTAATAATATTTTTCTCTTGCTCTAAAATCCTCAGACATGTAATGCTGTCTCTTCTTCCCTAGGAACTAGACTCAGTTTTCACTTGTAACCTCACCATTTTTACATAGCCATCTCTCAAACCGTGTCATCACTGGGGATAGTCTGGAGGATGATGGTGGACGTTGCTGTTTCACTTCCATCCTTGCTTTGTGGAATAGCCTCTGTTTAGTTCTTCCAGTCAAAGACAACTTGGAGAAGCCTAAAGTTATTTTGCATTGCAGGAGTAGTCAGACAAGCCCAGGCGTACCCTAAGAACTAATGCTTTATCATTTAAATATAAAAAATAGCTCTTACCCAATTAAAATAATACTTTATTAAAAAAAATGTTCAAGCTCCATTAGGCTTCATGAACAGTAGAAATATTTTGTATGACTATTAATGATTTGTTTTAAACAGATTATCTGTGACTGTGCTATTTTTATGAAATTTGCATTACTAAATTTTATCTAATATAAAAAGTTTTTAGAAAGTTAATTCTAAACTTTTGTATTTTAGCACTAAGTGGAAAGGGAAATTTGTGTTTCATTTGTGTGCTGCAAAGAGATAGGATAAGATGACCTACTTGAGGTCCCTTCTAGTCCACCAGTGCTTATGCTATAAATATATTTGCCAGCTGCAAGCTCTAACTTCCTCTCACAGACATCAAAGTCAAACTCCATCTTTCTTGGAAAAAATTCCAGTGTGAACAAGAGCAATATCCTCCTCCCACCCTGCATAAAGTGTCAAGCAAAAAAAAGGAATGCTGTCTTGGGCTTCTTCAGTCTCAGCTAGTACTTTCAAATATTTGTTTGAAAAAGTCAGAATTATTTTGTGTTTAAAATTGTCTCTAAACTCTCACTAGATCTAGGGAGGCCAGTGTTCAGTCTTCTGCCATTTGTGTTCATCAAGTGGTTTGTCACAGCATTGTATATTTTTAGTGCACAGTGTGAGCAATGAGTTGAGTCTGACCTTTTCATCTTTGTTGCTCTGATCTTGAGTTCTTTTAAGCTGTTGAGCAGAAGTAGGCTTTTGTGTTGTAGAGACACAAGAACACTAAACTACCATAATATCTCCCACCCACAGGATTTTCCTACTTTAGTTTAGGAGCAGAAGATTTGAAGCTAGAATCTTCAGCTTCTCTTCCTTGCTTTGCCCTTGATGCCTTGACATATTGTGGTTAAATTGTTTTATTCTTCCAGTCTCAGTTTACATTGTCTAAAATTCGGGTCTTTATATTTATTCTTTTGAACTTTTTTTTCCTTAATATTTCAAGATATTCCGATGGGGAAAATAATGGATTGACTTCTCTTCATCTCAGTTAGATCAATTCTGTAGTTTATCACTTCTCTCCCTTCAAATCTCCTTTTTTCAGTCCTGGTGCCAAATGGAGTGAAAACACTGAAGGAATGATCAAGTGAACTGAGAAGCCTCCAGAGTTCAGAGGCTGTTGGTTGGTTTAGGTTTGTTTATTTATTGATTTATGTGTATACTTAATGCTTAGGATTGGATCCACAGGTGACTTAATTAAAATTAAAAAGTATATTCTGTGAAGCAGAAACATACCTGTTTTGCAGGAACCGTGGGTTTATGAATCAAGCAGCTGTTAAACAAGTTTCTAAAACGCTTCCTCCATGTAGTTTTAAAGCTAATGCGGAATACTTCATGTCCTTGTGAAATTCTCCAGAATGACAGGAATTTAAATGTATTGGAAAATATGATAACAGTTTGGCATGTTTTAGGCCTTTAGTATTGAAGCTTAATGCTCTGCAAACTGATTGCAGTCTGGTGTACACAATTTTGATTGAAAGAGGAGCTAATTTGTATTGGATCATAAAAGCAGTATGTTAGTTAATTGTAATACATTTTTAAATAGGACAGTTCATAAATTAATATCATATCATTGTAATATGACTTCAGTCTGATTTTCTGAGACCCAGGTATTTGGGAATAGTTACTAAATGCCCTTTATTTTTTCTCCATTATGGTATAATATGTATGGAGGTTACTAGCATGTTGAAACTCAAGAACTTTCTGGTATGGTGTAAGAAAGGTCATTTGATTGTAACCCCTTATATGGACCTTGTGAGACTTGGTAAATTTTAAATATGCAAAAAGACAGTGAGTACAAATAACACATATGGTATTTCCAGATTGTTTTGAAGGTGAATTCCAATTATTAGGCCATGTCTATGCGTACTGAGACTAGTGTGCAGGTGTGAACCCTAAAAATTAAAGCACATTCCTGTAGAGAGGGGACCATTAGAGTGTATGTAAATATCTGAAGGGAGAGTAGCAGGAGGATGGAGTCAGGCTCTTCCTGCTGGTGCCAGGTAGCAGGACAAAAGGCAATGGGCAGAAACTGGTTCACAGAAAGTTCCACCTGAACATGAGGAAAAACTTTACTGTGTGAGTGAGCATGCACTGGGACAGATTGCCCAGAGAGATTATGGAATCTCCCTCACTGGAGATACTCAAGAACCATCTGGATGCAATCCTGTGCCATGTGCTCTAGCATGACCCTGCTTGAGCAGGGAGGTTGGTCCACTGTGGACCCTTCCAGCCTTACCCATTCTGTGATTCTCTAATGCAGCTCTCTTCTTGGTTTATGGCTTATGGAGATAGGGAAGTGCTGCAGTACAGCTTTTGTTGCAGGATTTTACTACCGTCATGACGATACAGGGAAGCATAGTGAGATTTCCCTCTGTGTTTGCTTTGATATGAATTACTATCCTGACCTGATGGTTTGATCAGCATTTAGGCCCAACATCTGGAACCCTTCCATGATGCGACAAGAGAGCTCAGAGAGCCACAGGATTTGGCCTCCAGGTCTGAGCCTTGGACATCTCTGACTTCAGTGTCAGAGTTGATAGAGTTGCTTAAGTTACTAGTTCTGGTTCATATGAGCTCAGTAGTGAAACAGCTGGAGTTGTTTCTTTTTAACTCTTTAATTTGCTGGTGGACTTCCGGTCTCAGCTGCATTTTAAGAATATGCTCCAGCAGAGACTCTATAATCCTCCTCACCAGCTAACAATTCTTTGGTAAGCTTTTTATTCCTTCAGTCTGTTTTGTCTTTGAGTTACTTCTCCAGTTTTCATGAAAAAGATTGTTAGCCTTCCTTACTCTCAGAGGTGAGAAGGAGCTCATGTTCCTTAACCTGCTGGAAGACAGCATAGTACATCCACTTTAGGCTAGGTAAACAGAGGGCACCAAAAACAGGAGCAACCTTGATAAAACTCATTAATATATGTTGTAGGGAAAAAAAGCCTTCTCAAAATAGTATTTCATTCTTGTGTTTGCTCTGTATTCACATTTCTTGTAACTCTGTGCTCTGAACAGATGGAGTCTCCACTCTTCTGTTTCAGTGGAAGGAAAAAAGCCCTTCTGGTTGTAGAGAACAGCACAAGGAAGTGCACCGTTGTTATAGGGCCTGGAACGAATGATATTAACCATTAGGGGAAATGATACCATGATTGCTTCTGCTTGAGGCAGGGTTGTGGTGGTGTGTGGAGCAGTTAGATTTCATTATAACAGTTGTCATGTTCGCCTGTACTAATTTTGATGCTATATTTCACCAAGTGGGAAGTAGTGACATAATAACATCCAGCCAAATTTTAACGGCTTTTTAATCAAAAGATAAATCTCTCAGTAAAACAGTGTTGCAGAGACTGTATGTGTCTGTGGAAGTGCCAAGTTGAACAACATATGCATAATCACTTGATCTAGACTACAGAAAGGTTGAAAACTGTCAGCAGGAGCATTCAAAGACCTCTATATACCAGTTTAAGAGAATCTCCATTCCTCATATCCTAATTGATATGATGAGAACATAAAAAGTTTCACTGCTTTGTTGTGGTTTCTTTCTGAAGACATGATGTGACTTACAATCATTAATCAACAATTTGTAATCCAAAAACCCTTCAGGTACATTTGCTGGGAATAATTAATCTATATAATGAGAAGCACAATAACAGAAGTGATTACAGTTATAGTTGAGTGGTTAGAAGTTGCTGCCTCTCATCTGCTAAGTATCTTACCTCCACTAAGAAAAAGTGCAACTGAGTACATGCTACACCTTCCAGTGCAGAATAAAATGGGTTTCCATGAATCCTGCTGCACGTATCAGCTTACTCCTGTGTTCCTGTAACTGCATTAAGCTTGTGAGCATGCATGGGTCAGTCACTGAGTTTCAGTTGATAGCATGTAGCTGTAAAGTATTGTAAGAATTTGCAGTTGGTCATTTCCTTATGCCCTAAAAATGAAGTAAGAATAACTCATATTCAGTGTGGATGAATATAGAACTTTTTACTGTGGTCCTGCAAATCAGTGAGTTAAATCAGAAACGTGAGGCCTGGCTTAGTTTGAATTCCTTCTGCAGCCCTACACCTCAGTTGCGCCTCAGTGTTGGTGGAACTTAATTTCAAGTTACATTTTAAAGAAATGACTTCAAGGGTAAGAAAGAGCTAAACACCACTTGCCCCTGTGCACAATGACCAATTAAATTCTGCCTTAACTCCTTGGGGGTTATCCTTAAATCTGTACAGAGGCTGGAGAAAAAATATTCAGCAATCAGTAGCATTCAGTCCCATTTCTTCTGGAGTTTTATACTACCATCACGGGATCTTTCTTCTGATGGAGCTGGAAGGGACCAGAAGGATTTTGATACATGGGAAAACATCACAATGGGAATTACATTTGCCTTGTGGCATTACATGAAACATATGGCTCACCTGCAGAACTTGTAGCAGTTAAGAGTGGCCTGAGGTGCAAATGCTACACCAAAAGGGAAGGCAAGGGTGAGGGGACAGAGGACAATTTTAGTCTCATGCCTATGTTCTAGTTGCAGTTCCAGCTGGATTTCCTCTGGGTTTACTGCAGGATGTTTGAAAAAAGTGGCTCCTTGTTAATCTCAGGCAGTTTCTATGATTGATGATTCCCCTTAACCGTAAAAAAGAGCACATTGGTGTTTCTGCTTAATTTGTGTCTATTTCCTGCTTTATTATGGCAATAATGATTTACTGTCTTAAATGATGGAAGTTTATAACCTGTTTTGGAGGTTGGAGGGTTTTTTGTAGCTCTGTCATGTGAATGAACTTCTTCCCAGTGACAGTCTGCTCCTAAAATATTACATTGAAACCCAAACATAACACAACAATAAATGACAGTATACAGTTGGTGCATTATTTCTTAATTTAATTAAAATAGAGAGCATGAACAGATTTTGCATGCTTCGCATGAACAAAATTAATCTGGTCTGGGCTCTACTAGTCTTCTCATAATATCAGTTATACCAAAAATTTAAAAAAAGAAGCATTCAGAGGAGAGCAACCCAAGTGGTCATAGTGCAATACTGGGAGATGGGTGAAGAAATGGTAGAAAGAGGAAGTGCCCGGAGCTTAACTAAAGGAAGGCTATATTTTTACTAATTTCTGCTCTCCTAAAATGTCCTGCTGTTGCTCCAGTCCCTCAGGCAGCCTACAGAGTATTCCTGCATGAGCTGATGCCTAACTAGCACCAGGAAGGGTAGAAAAAACAATGGCTCAAGTATGACTAGCTGCACTGTTAACAATGGAAAATTTGTCACGAAGAAAGCAAACCAGATGCTGCTACTGAGTATGCAGCCATGATTCCTTAGGAGTAATTTGAGCCAGTCTGATACCTGGCAGGGGAGTTCTTGTTTCAGGCTGGCACATGGATATGCAAGGCAGTAGTTTGGGCACATTTTAGCTGAATATCTGGAAGTTGTTTCTGAGCACAAAATCTGTTGGGCCAGCTGTTCCCAAATGGTTTGGGTTTGTGCTTCTGCTTTTGGTGGTGAACTCACCCCAGCCAAGCTTGTGGCCCTAAAGACTGACATAAACAATCACATCTCTGTCAGGCTTGCGACCCCACTCTGTGCGGCTGTGACCCTGCTGGAGGTTACAACCCCCGGGGTTGGGAATTGTTGGGGTAGACTGTCAGATAGTCCTGCTGGGGGAGCGCTGCCGTGCCCCACCCAGGCCACGATCATCACAACAAATGCCTTCAGATCTCACACTAATTTGTAGGCCCCTGCCACCGGTCTGAGAGTGCAGCTTATTAGAGCTGACATGTCACTTTGGTACATCAGGAACGTCTCGGAGATCAAAAGGTCAGAGTCCTCCCACGCTGCCGCAGTCTTTCTCCAGGAACTCGCCTTACTTCCCCGTCAGTTGGCTGGCAGTGGGCCCCGGCGCCCTCGTGGCGCGGCTGACTCGGCCACGGCTGCTGGATGGGCACCAGCTGCCACTTCTGCCACCAGCCTCCCCTTCCAAAGCCGCTCTCCCTGAACACTCCTTGCCTTAACGAAAGGGTCCATGTCTGTCTCCCTCTGCTGAAGTAATTCAACGTTACGCTCAAAGCAATTAAAAGCTATATAGGGCAGTGCTAGTGGAGTTGGGCTAAGCCTTCCCCTCTATTTTGTAAAACTAATTCTGTTATTTATTATCTGTGCATATGAGCACAGTCTTACGGGTGTAGGATGAATACAGCCTTGCATGATGGCTGGGGTAGCCTGCAAAGGCTGAGGGCTCGATAAGCCATGCAAACAGCCTTTTTAGCATAAAATGACGAGTTGCAGATGTCCTAATTAGATCCTGATTTTTAATCCTGTTCTGCAGCAATTTTAGGTGGAGTTTATAAGCAAAATCAAAAATAGATTTCAATTTTTTTCTTTTGAAAGTATTCATTACTATAGTGGAAAATAGTAATGTTTTAATAGCAAACTGATAGTTCAAGGCCAGTGACTTGATAATTTACCGGCATGGAATTTTGACAGTGGCATTGTTCTGGAAATCCAACAAGGGGAGGAGCCTGCAACAGGTGATTTATTTTTACTTACAGTTTTGTCAACACATCCTTAAAATTGTCAATTATGTCAAGAAGGAAAGAGGAGGATATGGTGCAGAAAAATATTGCCTATCATTTGGATTAAAACCTGCATTGCATAAAATTAGCCCAGAATTCAGTCTGCACAAGTCTAGTTTCAGAGCTCTATGTGGAATGCTTTGTTTAAGGATATTGCTGGACTGTTTTTCTGCCAGGCGGGTGCATAGGAACCATTACACTGAAAATGAGAACGGTAAAGTCAAGTTGTGGACTGTGCAAGCCACTCAAGTAAATGGTCAGAAAATCTGATGTTACTAGTCACTGTACATGTACTGTAAAAAAGAAAAAAATGTTTGAAACTTTGTATCTGTAACTTGATCGTCCCTTAAACACTAATTGCATGTCAGAAAATGGAGCATAAAGTCTCCTCCATCTGTCCAGGTTGGATTTGGTGCACAAAGGAGCATATCCAATTCATAGTACCTCTTAGGTAATCAGATTAATATCTCCCAAACTGAATTTACCCTTTTGATAGTGAGTCTTTCATATGCTATGTTTCACATATCACATTCTGTTGAAGCTCTGTGGCTTTTCAGTAATTTCCTTGAAATCTATATGTGGTATGTCTGCCCTCCTTTGAGCTGTTCTTGGGACACGCATCAATTAGATGTGTTTCTGGCACTCTCTTAATGGCATGGTTTCCCTGGAGTCAAAAACTGTTCCAAAAACTGAGATCATTTGTTTAACTTAAAAGCAAGAGTGTATGGAACTACAATTTCAGGCTTCAACAGCTATGCTTCTGTAGCTTTGAAGGAATGGGGAAAAATTTTGATGTCTTACACACAAAATAAATTCTTGGGTTCTTATAGTATCTGATTCCATCCAGTTCTTTTTCTTCAGTTACTTATCTTTCAATTTTCATTTTTTTTTTAATAGTAGATTTTTGACTTGTCAAGTTTCATTGTTTATTGGTTTTGCTTAGTGAAACAGAAGGCTGGATTTTGTAATTTGGGTCTAAGGAAGAGCTGTAAATTATGCAGAATGGTGCATAATTAAAATTTATTATAAGCAATCTGAATACAGAATTCTGTTTCAAGTGTTTGAAGCTTTTGGCTCTGAGACATTCTGGGAATATATACTGTATAGGAGGTCCTATATTTTTTCAAGTAAACTGAAAGCATGAAAACTCCCATGTTCAACCAGCTCCTCCAGTAAGATTCATTTTGTAACTCAATTTTTTTCCAGCCTGCATCTGCAGTGGGCTTTTCACTGAGATTTTGAAGCAAGTCCTCAATGATCCTTGCTTGCTGCATGTTTTTGCATTAAATGGGGTGGTTTTGATGTGTGCCAACTAGAGAACTTTTATAAGAAATTAAACCAGAAATTTTGGTGCTAGCTAGCTCCATGCTGTCCAGCAGTGCTCAAAGCCATCCTGAAGGCAGAAGAATCCAAGCCAATTGCTGTTCATCAAGCCACAGCCAGAGTAGGGAAATTCTCACAGGGAACCAGAGCAGATGAGTTTGGAACAGAACAATGATGCACGCACAGGGTGGTTAGAGAGGAATCAACACCAACTCTTTTGGTTGTCTGACACTGCTGTGCCAAATTATTCACTAATGGGGACTTGCTTCTTAAACAAAAATGTGAAATGTTTTCTCTTGTGTGTTTTTATGTGAGTCAGGCAATACAGACCACCTCCAAAGATCAGTAGGAGGGTTTAATAATAAGCTGTAATGCCTGTTGCCTGACTTGTGGTTCCTGAGCTCAGGTAATACTTGATCACAAGAAACAACAGTAGGCTTTTCAGCAGGGTAACAGTTCAAATCCTAGCTATGGGATTTGACAAGCTCATTTGTGCTGAAGCCTGAGCTGCCATGTCTTTAATTTACTGTTGTTTATGCTATGAAATATGACATTTTTTTTCCCTTTGTCCTACAGTCACATCTCAGTGGCAGTAAACATTTGCCTCAAGTTCCAAATTCCTGGGTCCAGTCATCATCAGCATCTGCTGCTGAATGAGCTTTCATAAATACCATCCAACTCGCTTTTCCCTAGCTGTTCCCTCTGTTTTAACTTCAAACTGATAATGCTGATGTTTTGTTTTAAGACTTGAAACAAGGCCTGTCATGTTTGAGACTTCTGCTACTTGTGGTACCCACTGGAAACTACTACCCACTGAAGGATGACTGACTAAGAAGATGGGCCTGCAGGGGGTTTTTGAGCTTTAGAAGTCTGTAAATATTTTCTTGTTAATATTTGGTAGGAATGAAGTTTAGGACAAAATTTAGTGCCTTCAAGCTAATAGAGTGCCTGTCAGTGACCGAATCTGAATCTCAAGAGAAAAAGTTCACAGTGGGTTCAGCTAAAAATGCCAGAAACCTCATGGAGCCTTTCGTTTGTTCTTTTGACTGTGCACCAGGATCATGCAAGCTAGCAAAGACTAGTGGCATTATTTTCCTCCAGGTTAGTATGAGGTAACTCTGAACAGCATGGAGTCAACGTGTCCTTAATGCCTTTTGGCCAAATCCTTGTCTTGGCTTTCCGTCCAAAGCTGCCCAGTTCTGCTTTTCCTGAGGGTGCTTCTGCTTCTTAGTCAGCGCTGTGATGGTCAGGTGAGCTAGCTGAAATGAGCTGTTGGGATCCAGATGGTTCCAGCAGCAGATGAGTCACAGAGGCAGAGAGGTCAGCACAGCATAATCTTTCTAGTATTTACCACACACAGTGTAGATGTATCCTGAGATGAACCTGCCTCCTGTTAAAATGAAATGCTTGGATGAGAAGATCCTATGGGTGAAATGAGGTCCTATCACCTTGGTGCTATTCTGACAGTGTAAAGGACTTGGAAAACTTGTTTTAATGAGCTGTGGATTTTCCTTAGTGATACCTTGTTTTCCTCCCTTGTTCTAGCAAGGTATTTTTGTCCTGTAGGCTGAAGAGTAATTGAAAGCAACTTCAGTGGTATGTAATATGTGCCCATGCAATATAGGGCAACCTTGGCTTTATTACAGCTCCAGCCCAGGATTTGGTGCTTCGTTCTAAGGTAGTAGAAGGTCACCTGCATTTTGGTGTAGTGCAGTTTTGAATCAAAAACATTTTAAACAAATAGATAAAGTAATGATTGCAACTTTCTGTGTCTGTAAAACAGTGGATTTTCAGCAGGTTTCAACATGATAAAGTACTTATTTTGATTGTGCTGAAAATTTTTGTGATAACTGATATGAATGAAAACAAAAATGTGTTTTATCAGAAGCAGCATGTTCTGTGGAAATGTGTTTTTGCTGGTAAAATAAAAATCTTGAACACAATAAGGAGACAAAGCAGAGGTTCTTGATCATAACTAGAGACATATTACACAAAATAACATCTGGGTTGTTGTCTGGATGTTTCTTTTTTTTCTCTCTCAGCATTCTTGCACCCTTCAAACTAAAAATATGTTGTTTTGCAAGGTTTTGCTTTTGTTAAACCAGTGAAGAATAAAACAAAACTAAAACTGTTTCCCGGTCAGCCCCGCTTCTTAGTTCCATATGAAATTATGTGGTGTTTGTCTTGCATTTTGCACAGGTACCTGTGGTAGTGGTGTGCCATATTCTAATCATTCTGATAAACAATACCTTGCTAGTGGTTGCCTTGCATATAGTGGTGAGCAATTCCTACACTCAATGGTGCCATTGAAAATGTTGGAGAAATTGCTCTCCAGTTCCAGCAGTTTAATTGCTAATGATGTGTTATTACTTCAGAATTTAATAGCTGTTTCTGGTTATGATAGAGTTGGTTTAAACCTGCAAGCTTTTTAAAACTGCGTTTGTTGCTTCCTCTTTGCAGTGTGGTTTCCTCTTTTGCTACCTTCAAAACATTGTGGTCCAGGGTGTTGGGTGAGGTGACATGTCCTATTTACACTCCATTGGAAAAGACTGCGTCATGGGCACTTGAAGCTCTGTGGGGTTTTCTTAGTTCAGACACTCAGATGTGGCTTCCTGTCATCACCTGATTAGTTGCTTTGAATGCTAAAATAATCTTGCTACCTTTGGTATTATTGTCTGAACCTTAAGAAGAGGACAGGCATAGATTTTAATGTTATCTCAGCGTGCTGTCTGTTGTGGAGCAAGCATGGGGATCATCAAAACGTTACATGCACTCCCTCGTAGTTAACCTCAGAAGAAAGCCTCTTATTTGTCTCATTGGCTGCCTCTGCTGCCTTTCCAGTCTCCTCTCCATCTCCAGGGACACAATTCCAAATTGATTCAGTTATCAGGGCAGTCACACTCTTGTTGGCACACAAGTTTTTCAAACATGGAATCAAGACATCAAGACCGAGTGATACCAAGTCACATCTGTAAAAAAAGGTGTGAGGGTCTGAACAGAAAGTATTTTTTACCCTTTAGTCTCATAGAATCCTGTGATGCCCTGATTGGTGTGGTCGGTATAAACTCTTCCAGCCAGGGCCTTGTGCCTTCCGTGTCTGAGCTGTAACAGCCCTGAGTGTCTCATTACTATTAGCTAATAAACCAAGTGGTGATAGTTTTGTTCTTCCATTTTTGTCTTCATCTGGTCTGACCATGTAGTGGCAACAGAGTTGATAGCAACTATTATTCCTCTTCCCTCTTTCCAACAACATCAAAGCTGTCCTGTGCTTGAAGGTTCTATGATCAGAATTGTGATAGCAGAATAAACAGGCCAGGAAACAAAACTTACAATGTTTATCTAAATCACTCAATTCACCAGCCCTAAAGCTGGCTCTGCCATGCTTTTCTGCCATTTCCCAGTTCCTTGAAACGGGAAGCATTAAAACAGCCATATAGCAGATGTGTTTAGTTGGAGGGCTCGTATCTCATGGAACTACAAAGTTCAACACACAGAACATTCATTGTTTATCCTCAAAGTTTTGGCAGAAATGTGTCAAACACAGCTCAGCAAGATTGCTGCAGCCTACCTGTTTGAAAGCAGCTGGTGATTTGAGGTATCTCAGGTTCTGGAGTCTATGCTATAATGGCTTAAAGGGCATAAGGATTTTCTGGGGGTTTTGTTTTGTTTTGTTTTTGGATTGTTGTTTTATTTTACAAAATCAAGGATTAAAGAATCAGACTCTTCACATTAGACTTCTGGATAAATTGAAGTGCTAAAAAATGTTTTCTTGTACTTGTTTTCTTATTTTTAAAATAAATATACTTTCTTCCCTTACCCTGTTTTTTTCTTTCTGCAGCAGTCCTAGTATCACTTTGAGGTTCTTTTGTGTTTCCTTCTGCATTTTTTGGACTGCCTTGTTTCTTTCTTTCCATTTACACTCTGAACACTACAGACTGCACAGAGCAGTTGTACTGTCTATATCATCAGTGGTTTTCAAAATCTGGATGGATAAAGACCTGAGTTAGCAGGTCTGAGATAACTGTCCCAGATACAGGAGGTAGGATGAGAGACCTGAGGTCCCTTCCAGCTGGAAATATTCTTGGAGCTTATGATGCTACATTTTTGTCTGTTCTGTACTTTTCTTTGTTACTGTCATTTTCTGTATATGCTCATCTTTGTTGTGCTACATTTGTAATACCTATTTATCAATTGTACACAAGGTTACACATTTTGACAAATCTCTAAAATGTACTGGATCTATTCACTGGGACTCTTTCAAAAGACAGAGATCTTAATTCTCCTAATAGCTAATTCCTTAATTATAAATCTACTTACTTTGATGCTGTTAAATGTGCTGATGGTTTGAAGATTATCTTTTCTGTCAACTCAGGTTAGTAAATACTTAGTAAATTTTGAGATGGAATAGAGCTGCTTGAAGGCAGGAGTAGAAAAATATTTTCTCTTCTGAAGTCTCCTGTCTGATTTTAGAATGTTTTTAAGAGAACTTAAAGAAATCCTGGTGTTTTTTCCCCCCAAATCTGAACTCTGCAGATAGGATAATTCTTTTTCACTTGAAATGAGCAATGAATTTTTTAATGGAAGAAAAGCTTACTTTTGTTGGTAAGCCCCAAGCAATGATTTATAGCATACATACAGACCTAGGACATCCCTAATTTTGGCCTAATGAGAGCTCTGGCCTGCCAAATCTCTTGCAGTACACATCCCCTTGTAACTCACAGCCCACTTCTCTCCTCTCATATTAATCCCAGGATAACACTAAACTGCCTGTAACTTACAGCCCTCAAATGTTGACATTCCTTGAAAAAGTAACTGGGCGTAACATCAGCGACGAACTTACTGTAACTAACCAGATGGAACCAAGGTGTGTTTAAAGAGATTCTTTTAAATCACACCTGCTGGTCAATATTAACGTTTTCCTAGCACCTAATATAGGCTAGATGAAAAGAATTTTGGTACTTTCAGGGTATAGACAGAAACAACTGTGCCTTCTACTTACCTCTGTAGTTAGGCAAATATTTGCTAAAAACAGACTGTACTTTTTAATAGATTTTAGTATTACTGTAAGGCACTAAGCGGAGCTCTCTGCAACCCATAGTCTCTTTCCTCTTGTCCTCAGACTGTTGAACACAAGCTGTTCTACTGGCTAATCAGTGTATTTCAGCTTTGGTCTGGAGACTCCATATACCATCACTCAGCGTGAGGGCTCAGGCTCTCATTTAGTCCTTGGCTGAATGTCTAAAGTTGTTGTGAAGGTAATAGATGGTGTAGATCCTGCAGTCTGCGATGAAACTGGGAAGTTGGCAAATTAATTTTGCATCAGACTGTAAACAACTGTCTGATGGTTATGTCATTCAGCTACTACTGACCTGTACTGGATGCAAACCAGCGACCTAAAGGTAAAACATTTCTCCTACAGCCAGTCAGTTTCTTGACTGAGGCCAAACTAATGACCCAACAGTAAGATCTGTATTTCACTCCATGGCCAAAGACTGAGTCAGAAATTCCAAGTAATTACAGTCAACAGACCACAGTTTTTTGAACTTTAAGCATTTGGGCACAAAAAGCTTGGAGAAGTTGCAGCCATAAGCTGGCAGACTGACCTGATTTTCTGACCATATCTTACTAACAGTTTCCACTAGCAGGTTCCCTGTGGTTCTAGGCTGAAGGCCCTGTGTATGATACATGTATGTGTGCGTGTATATATATATATATATATGTATATGTATATGTGCATGGGTGTGTTTATAGCGAGCAATCTTGATACTTATATTAGTTTGAGTTATTTCCTTGCTAATGACGAAGGAATGTGTACATAAACAAAGGCTTTTGCTCCCTGTCCAGACTGTACTCCCAGAAGACTTACTGACAGGGTAATCCAGTATCTGTGAAGTCAGTCCCTGATGATACTGGGGAACCTACTTCTGGCCTCTGGATAAATCTTAGTGGAGACAGGTCACTGATAAGGAAGCATCAAGCTGTTTATACTTTCTACCTCGTGCACCAAATGTTACAAAATGAAACAAATAAATGATAGTGTAACATAGTTCTTAAAGTTAGGCCTTTGGCCCTTGGCCTTTACAGATAAATACCTGATGGACCATAGGGGAACAGGGTAGATCCATGTCTTACACTCCTCTTGACTGTTTTCGTTTCAAGATACAATCTGTTGCCCTAGAACGAAGGTTTCGATCTGTACTGAAAACAATTGTAAATGCATTTGACTAAAACCAGTTTATAAAATGGGTGTCCATATTCCCCAAGATGTTCAAATTATTTGAAGTAATAGTGCATACAAGAATGCTGGGATGCTAGAATGAAGGGACACTTTCCTTCTAGATACCAGAATCAACTAGTAACTATTTTGAAAATTAATTTGCAGTTGTGAATTTAAGTCCATGGAATGATGCCAGATCCATTCCATCAATGTGGTGGTTTCCCAGGAAATTTCTGAGATGGACAATGGAACAGAAGGCTTTCCCCTTTTTGACTCACGGAATACTTGCACACAACTTTTATAGGACATATTCATGATTTAATGAGTTACTCAGTTTCTCTCCTTGTCTGGTTTTTAGCTCCTTTTTCAAGACTAGCCATCATTCTGTGTAGTTCTGCTATAGCCAAGTAAAGGCAATGTAAATCAGGGGAAAGAATGCAGGTTTGTGCATATAGCATAAGAGACAGCCTTAAACCATGATCCAGAGATTATCCCAGGGTGGGAAAGTAGTTGAAACTTCCTCAGCAGAAGCTGTCTTTCTAATCAGCTCTGGCCAAGAGCCCCTTGATGGGATCCTGATATGCCTTAACAGTATTTCCAAATAGAAAGGAGGAATGCTGTTTATTTCTGTACCCAGGATTGGTAGAATTCTGCTGGAATTTGTGTTCAATTTTGATTCTCAGAATTTAATCAGGATATAGAGATGCTGTGAGAGACCACAAAAACCAGTCTGTGTTGTAGAAGTCTTTTCCATAAAAGACTTTAGGAGTCTGATGACAATGTACGGTGGTACTTATGCTTGGAATTGTTATTTGGCAGTTCAGTCTTGCTTATGTGGGCAAATGTGTGTGAGTGTGCAGTGACTGGAACAAGTGGTAAAACTTCAGCCCTAGAAAGATACAGCTTCCTAGCAATATGGGTGACAACTTTGGGGCAACTCACCTGTGAAGCTGGTATGCAAGTTATTGATATATTTAGGACCACATGGAGCATCTGTATAGAAAGAGTCCTCAACTCATCTTCTTGAGGTTTAGACTGGGGTAGATGCTCACAGGAAACTGCTGACTGTATGTGCAGCCATGAAAGGGGAAGAGAACATGAGACTGGAAGATGAAAGAGCAGCTGAGTGCAGTCTGTTTGGTATGTTTTATAGACAAAGGCATGGAACTTTTTTTTTGCAGTGTAATCATTGGGTTTCTGAACAGCTTTGTCAGAACCTGGCAAAGAAATGCATCTGTGGAAGAAATGAAGATCTGAAATCATCCTAAGGCATGAAGTAAAGTGCATACTTATAACTCTGCACTTCACTGACAATATTTATATGTTTTTCTATAAGTTTTTATAGAATATTTTCATGGAAAACTCTTCTTTCATTTTTCTAGGCATTATACCTAAAGAGTAACTTATTCCTTCTCGCTGATAGCATGTGTGTATACTGTTGGCTTCTGCATGCAGTGACTTGAGAGCTTGGTGAGGTGCACAAACCATGTGTTCTTTTGGAACATGCCCTCATGGAACTTCTGGGTTTCTGAGAAAGGATGGATGGGTGCAAATTACAGTTTCTGAATATATAAAGTAGAACTTCTGTATAAATAGTTGTTGTGGAAGAGCTTACCTTCCTTTTTTACTGACTTTCCAGGCAGAAGTTTTCATAGCCTCTTGTGGGATGCAGCTTTTCCTGGCCACATGCTGCTCAGTCCTTTGTGTTTGTAGTGGAGATCAAAAGCATGGAAAAGCTCCTTTGAGCTGTGGCCAGTAATATTTACAAAACAAACAATCATTCACTGAGATGCTGGATGGCTCAGGAAGCTCTGCATGTTTGCCACTGTGCTTTCATTTTTCAGATGAAAACCACAGGTCACATTTGCAAGATGTGTGGTAAAGTGTGACTGCTGCCCTGTTTTAAGGGGAATAGTCAAGTGCTTGATTGCTGTCACTGTCATTATAAAAGTTGTTCATTTGTGATCTATAGGCATTAAAAATATGTCCAAATAATACCTACCTCTAACCGAGTGGGATTTCTGAATTGCTCTGAGGCCATCAATGACTCCCACAGCTATAAGTGAGTTTACCTTTGCTGTCCAGTTCTGCTGTCCAGTATAGTTTTCTCTGTAGGCAGATGTAGATTGTTGGTGTGAAAAGTGATGATCCAGTACCAAAACAGGTTCTAATGAGATTAGCCACTTATATAAAGTGGGATTTTATTCTTTTATATCACATTACATATCACAGAACTATGTTAAAATATGTCAGTAAATATTTTGTGAATAGTGAGCATGGTAGAGCATCCCTCATCAGCCTCAAGAACTTGATCAGTTATAGGAGCAGGACAAAGAATGTATAGTCTGGGTTTCCCTAGAGAAGACTTCAGATTTCTTTTTTTGTGCAGAACTTGTTGTCACTGTAAGTATCTTGACAATAAAAGCAGTGATGATGAAAACAGCTGTTGTAGCCATAGCTCTTGAAATATTTACCTATGTGTGAATCCCCCACACCCTAGTATAGTCAGCTGGCAGCCTAGAAACATCAGGACTGGGCTGGCAGCCTGGATGTTGATATTCAGGGGGAAAAAAAAAAAAGATTAGTTTTTAACATAGCAGAGCAATATCCAGTTACTTTACTATGTTATGGGAGAGGATAGATTGAAGACATGTTGATGCCAGGAATGGTGGTTTGTGGAAATGCCAATGTAGGCCAAGTTCTCTCAGTGGGCTACGGAGTAACTACACTGTAAACTGGTAAAGAAGGGGAAGCAACTTGAGCAGTATGTGCTCAAAAGTCTGTAGGTTCCCAGCTTAAGGCTAAGAGCAGTAGGTCTAGGTGAAGGTCTTCTAGTCAAGGAACACAGCCTAAATGCTCAAAATTCTCTCAGAACAGGTGAACTCTGGTTTACATCTACAATGAATGTGTTGTGATATATTTGACAAATTGGCCTTTTCTTTGAAGTCTCCATTTAGGACTTGGCTCTGGTTGGTTGGAAGTGGAACATTAGGTTGGTTTCTGGATGAAGACATTTGAAGGAATTGGAAGGTATCTAATAGAAATCTCTGTGTTTTCCCATATTATATCAAGTTAGGACAAGGAATGTTTTTACCATGGAACCATTGAAAGCAACAGGAATGAGCCTTGAATCCTAGTTTGTCAGCTGAGGAAGTACTCAGGATCTCACTTGGCAATCAAGTTCATAAAAACTTCAGCTAAGACTATTTACAGAAGTGAAGCTTTCAAATGAAGCACTGATTCCCTAAATTAAAAGATGGCAAGGATACCACAGAAGAGAGACCCTCTGGATTTGTCTTTCCTTTGCGTGACCAAATTTCATGTGTTTGGATTAATGAGATGATGCCTAATGGAAGGTACTAAAAGGGACTGGAAATTTTTGAAGCTGCTTCATCCAGATTATTCAGAAAGCACAGCTTAGTCCTTATGGTCTCTACGCTAGTGTTTATACATTCTGTGTAAGAGCAGCTTTCTGCTTGAGTATTTTTTTACGTTCTGAATCAAAATTAAATACCAGCTACAATATTGTAACCTTTAAAATGTTCTGTGAATGACGATTTTGGGGAGGCAAGTTTCTTACTTATCAAGCCTTATGGTAATGTGAGTTGTTCTTTTTTTCCCAATAAGTACTTCATACTTATACTTTGTACTCCAGATCATGCCTACTCAGTAGGAGGAATTGAAGGATCACAAATGAGAAAGGATGAAGGAGTTCTCCCATGTCTGCTCAAAAGGAGCTGGATATTTCTTTCTCAGCACTTCTTTCCCAACATAGCCAAGCCCTGCTATGTTTGGAAATGGGATTTAAAGTGACCTTGCTTTGTGATTTTTGTGCATTCAGAAAGAAGTTATCTCTCTTGCAAATGGCATGTTCTTGCTACATCTGGCAAGAAAGCAGGAGAGTCAGCAAACAGAGGCTGTTGCTTGTGTCTTACTGTGAATTAACATCTCATTTTTCGATTGACTTCCTATTATCTGTCAGAACTCTTGTGTAACTTCACTTCCTCAGAAATAACTGTCTCTCCTGAGTTTCTCATGGTTAAGTGGTGGTTTCAACTTCCATTTGACTGAGTTCCAACTTAAAGGATAATGGATCTTTCTTTTCTATTTGGTTGCTGCACTCCGTGCTCATCTTCACAATTATTACTGAAATTGCTGAATTATTTCCCAATGCATGCAGTAGTCTCCTCCACATCTGTAAGGATGGTTTAAAATGTTCAATTACTAGCTTGACTGCATTACAGATTGCAATGCAAGTGCTGTCTAGTTCTGTTATTATTTTACCTTTGTTTAAACCTGATCCTGCTTTAAACAAATCCATATAGAAATTAATCATCATCTTTGTCCTGAGGGATCTTTTCAGGAAGTCAAGGAGGTGAAGTTGCAGATAGAGCTGTGCAGCACAGAATGATATATTAATATACTCTCAGAGAAAATGCTTAGTAGAGATAGTTTCTCCAAATATTATTTTTTTGTTGTTGTTCTGGGGCTGTTGAATAATTAAAAAAAAAGAATAGGGAAGTTATTTAGTAAAATTAAAGGAAAGTCTCATCTTACATTTGTAAAGCCCTTTTATTTAGCTGCTTCAGCTGATCTGAAAACATTTTAAATCCCATTTCCATACTTGCTGGAGCTAAGCTTCTTCAAAAGACAGGAGTATCAAATTCTAATGTGTAGTTTCCTTTCAGAATACATATTCTTCAGGAGATGAGTGTCTGAACCAGCTGTGACTTTCACATTCCACCAACCTCTCCTAAATAAACACAAAGCTGGTTTAGTATATAATAGAAGAAAGAGATATATATGTGCCTGTGCATGTGTATGTGTATACATGTAGATAGATTAATTGATAACCACACAGAAGCCTGCAAAAGAAGTCTTTTGCAATTGAACTGTTGGGGCAGTTTGGATGAATGGTCATTCCTTCTTTGTTTTTCTTTGGAGTTGTTATGATTGTCAAATCTTTTTCCATCTGATAGTGAAATGCTTTACTTTGGGAAATTGCAGACTACTCTGTGGTCAACCACTCATTGCTTTAAAACAACAATAACAAAATACCCAGCAAAACCACAAAAAAACGCAGAATGGTCTTTAGAGCCAAAAACTAAGCATCAGTAGCTTCGGGTGCATTTGTCCAAGATAGAATTTGAAGATGGAGACCCTAGTTATAATTCTGAGCGAATATGTGTAAAAAAATTTGCATATATAAGTTGTCAAATAGGAAATTTCAGGCATTAACAATTCTTTAGCTGAACACATCATACACTTCACATCTTGCCTCTTGTGATATTTGCAATTCTAGTGTTAAAACATACAACTTTCTATTGAGATCATTAAAAAATAGACCCTATTTTTCTATCTTCCTAGACCCTGGTTCTCAAAAAATCATAACTTTGACATTTGTTTTTATGGATTAAGTGTCAGGAACAGTGTCCTCTTAAAACACGACACAGTAAAAGATCAAGGTTGTAGTTGGTGGTAAATTATATGTGGTAAATGTTGCTGGAGGATTGACTTGTGTACCCTAAGGAATACAAGGAGAGTGGATCATTTCCCTTACTGTATGAAGCCTTCTCTTTTAAAAAGGAACAATATTAAATGATAGGCCAATCAAAATAAACCTTTTAAAGGAACATTCTGCTAGGATTGGGTCTGTTTTTACTACCCTGTGTCCTATCAGGACTAATGAAAAAGCTAGATTTAAATCAGCACAAAACTGTTCAAGTAAGAGATGTAAAGCTGCATCCCATACAAACCTTTATCACAAACAAAATTAGTCCTTTGTACATGCAGGGTACTCTTTTGCTCTCTTGGATTATAAACATTGGTAATAATCACCCTGCTGCCCCTTTGCAGTGTGTAAAGCTTGCATACAAATGCTGGCTTGTATAAACACCCCTCTGTTCTTCCCAGATTTGCCGTTTTCATCCTTTTTTCCTCCCTGCCTGCTTTTTGCTTAATTTTGTATCCTTAAATTTATTTAATGCAGGGACTATTTAAATATGGAATTTTTTCTATTTAAACACAATTGTCTGAAACCGTAGATCTCAAATGATGGAGAGAAATTTCATTAACTTCAGTTTTGAAATAAGTGAATACCAGTGCAAAATAACTGGAAGTTTTCTGTTGCACGTAAATCTGGTCTTGTGTTTTTATGAGAGGTGATGAGGTCAAACCTTCAAATAGTAGTGACTGCCATATAATGTCTTCATAGGTATTTTTGTCAGAGGACTAAGAAGTCAGAGGGAAAAAGTATTATGTTCATAAATACAGTTTTTTTTAGCACTAGCATTGGATTTCTCTCTGTAAAGCACTTTTCTTTCTGACTCTGCTTGGCATCTTATCAAGTACAAAATCAGGGCTTATATTCCATTAATCCTGAGAAAGAAAAAAACCTGAAGAATCTTTGATAGTGGAGTTATTACACATCTCTTCTTTTTTTCCTCACGATTTAAGAACTTCAATTTAGCTAATAAGGTAGTCAAAATTCTGGAGTCCATTTTCTGAAAATGTAAAGGATAATTTAAAATGCTCACAGGCAGATGCTGGTAATGGTTCTGCCTCTGCTTATTGATTTACCCATTATAACAACTGCAGATTCTCTATTCTAGCTAGAGTTGTTGTGTGAGGGGAAAAATGAGACAAAGCTCAGTACGGTCTCAAAAAGTTAAAAAGTTATTTCTTTAATAGACATGATCTTCTGAGCACAAAGAGCAGAAAAGAATATATATATTATGAACTGGAAAGAAATGGCCATCTTTGAAATTTAATCCCTTGCTTTGCCCTAAATCTAACTAAAGCTTTTAGCTTCCACCACATGTTTACATTGGAAATCTCTCTTTGTGCATATAGAGTTTGTTCTCTTATGAAATTACATCTCAAGGGAAGGATAATTTAAAGCCATTTCCATTTGTTATGTCTATGCTGAACTAGGCTGTTAGAGGCTGTTAATGCTGGATAAAATCAAAACCTACAACTGCCTTCATCTGTGGATTACAGAATCTGTCCAACAAATTGCATGCTGATATTACCAGAATAAGGAACTACAGGCAATTCCACGTTGGAGCCAGCAATGGCATAATTTTATAATGTAGCCAATATCAATGTTGTGCTGATGATCAATGATGTGCACATATGCCTCTGACTTCACTTTATGGAGGCTGTTTTTAAAGTTCAAGTCTGATGATAGCCAATGTAGGTTTAGGTTTCTGGGTTAAGAGCTCTTAGTGGACAGCCTTGGAGAAAACATGGGTTGTGGGTTTTGTAATTCTAGACCTAGCATCAAGTTATTTTGCATAATTACATGTTCAAGAACAGCCCTAAGCAGAGGACAAGTTGTACACGGTTCTTGAGAACTAGCCACAGATAGCACTCAAAGCTGGAGGCACGTCACTAAGTTTTTATTTCTTCTATGCTTGGGCAAGAGAATGATCATGTAACAGTAGAACATTGGTTTATTTTAGCTATGAATTACCATTTTTTCATCACTTCAGACCATAGCTTAATGAGTTTTATATCTGGGAGCTAAGAATCAGCGCATTCATTGTTCATCTTTGCCTGCTCCTCATTCTCTTTCTCTGACCAACAGTTTTAGCTTACTATGAATAATCAGTACTTGAATAATTATGGAAGTTTTATGAGTTTACATTGGTTTTAGGGTGCTGCAATTTCAACTTACCCAAATAGAGGTCAGAAGTTTCTTGACTCATTCAGAGAGATTACCGGTGAGTAGAGGATGTAAAATCTGGTCCTGTATCCTGTAGATGAAGTACAGTATGGAAGAAGGAGGGGTTTATACACATGAAGGATTTCATGTGCACAACGAGCTTTTTTGTCAGAATGATGGAGAAAAAGAAATCTGCCAATTTCCAATCAGTGCTAAGTCAGTGATTATCACTGATAATGGGGAACTGATTTTTAACTTCCGGGTATGGCTGTAGGTTCTTAGCTAAATACTCTCTTTTAGTACACATTTGGATTTGCTGTGGGATTCTTTTTCACCTCAGAGAACTCTGTCCTAACCTTCACCTGAATGTCCACAGGATAAAGAGGGAGCTGCTCACAAAGTTAGGGTGGCTCCAGTGGGGCAGCTGCAGGGTTTGACAGGGAGCACGTGTATGATGAGGACCAGGAACCATAAAGTCAGGTACGTGTCTAGCTGTCAGCCACAAGCACTTGATGAGATAAAGAACTGAGTGAAGTCACATATGTCTCCATCAGAACAAGGAGAATACTAGCTGGGGACTGTGATCATGAGTCTCAGTTTGCTGCTCAGTGGGAAAAGCCACTTGCACAGTGCAGGTATTACTTAGGCCTTTATGTCATGAGGCAGAAACTATTCATTAAAATATCTGCAAATCCTCCAAAGACCCGTGCTTCATAATAATTCTGTGGTTTAATCCTTCTGGTTTTGGGCATATCCTTTCAATAACATTCAGGGGAGGGCTAACTTTATGATTATCTCAGCCATGCTATGTTTGTGTTTCTTGTTTGTAGATGTTGGTTAATGACACTGAACAAAATTCTTGAGTTTACATCTTCATGATTTTGAAAGGATAACTGACATTCGATGGGGAGACTGTTTCTGTGTTGTTTTATTAATCAATTTTCTTTTGGTTAATTTCTATTACTTTTATAAGTAATTAAATTAATCCAGTGTGATTAAATTTCCTTCTTGTTGCTTGGAGAAGGCAATGTTGAAGGTGAAGGCAATTTGGACAGTAAAGTTCAGTTTTGAATGTACTTGACCTGATCGGGAGCATTGTCATTCTACATCAGTAACAATTGCAACTTTCACTTCAGCAGAAGTGGGGTTATTTTAATTATTGAAGTTGTATATTGAACCTTTATGAGTTGGATTACACAAAATATAGACATCAGTATCACTGTGATGTTTTCCTGTAAGAGAAATTTGAAAAATTCGTGTAAGACAGATATTTAAAATGAAATATAAGTTACCCATAAGGTTCAGCTGGAATGTTTTATCCAATTGTCTTACTCATTGCTGGTCATTTGTAAGTTTTGAAAATAATTACATATTCAACTCCTGAAAGTGTGTCTGTTTAGAAACCAAAATTACAAATATATAAAGAATGCTCTGTTCTTAGATTCTTTTCTTTATTGTTTTCATTTGCTGGGTTTTTAATCAATCCAATACAAATAGTGTGGTATGTCTGTATAAACTTACACACTTAACTTCTGGCGTTCCTCCATGTAATAAACTGCATTTGCCTGGAAAGGATAACCTAGATTATGAAACCCAGGGACTGCTTGTTATATAAGGGTGCTGTGTGCAATTTTGAACTTGTGTTCAGGCAAAAGATCCAAGAAGTTAATGAAGAGGGAATTAATCTTCCCTCATGCTCACTCAATAGGGATCATGGATTTGAGGTTTTGAGGAGATAGAATAAAAAAGATCTTTTGCTGATAATGGCCATAAGGTTCAAATGCTTTTATTCTCTAGAGAGCCAGAACTCATTTGCAATTTCCCCTCATTTAAACTCAAGACACTTCAGTTTCCTGTTTAGTTTGTATCTAAGTGGATTTTCTTTTATATTGTAGGTAGTTGTTTGTGTATTTTTTGCTAAGGGTTATTATTTTTTCCTTTAGCTGCTGTCTTGGGAATTGCCTGAACACTGTTGCTTTATTGAAAAGGCTTATGCAGTACCTTGGCTAGGGAATCCCAGAGGAAGCAGATACCATATAAAATGAAAACACAACGTCTCCAGGTTGCCATTTGCTGAGTCTTTTAGCAGTGATCTACTTAAAGTAACCTTGTGAGAGAACAAAGCATGGTCATACAATTTTTTTTTTTTTTGTTGCATTGATGTCCTCCATCAGTCTGTAGACCAGAGCAAGTTTGTTTACATTCCCTTTGTGGCCTTCGCTAGTTTTTTGTTTAGCGAAGCGCCTGTCAGCTAAAATTTTTCTGAATATGTGAGTCTTCAAATTTGCCCTGGAATTCCTGGTGGAATGAGGAAGACTTCATTAACTAAACTGCCTCATGTTACCTGGCTGCAAGAGAAAAGGCTGTGCTCCTTTCAAGTCAATTAAAAGCCTCCAGTGCCTGCTGCTGTATCACTTTTAGTGGGTTTTTCTAGGGTATTAGCTCTTTTAAGCTCCGTTTTTTCCTAGAAGAGAAAAAACTTTGTGGCAGAATTCTATTTTCATAAATCACGTAGCCATTTCTTAGGGAAGCTTTGCGGACAGGAATGGCAAAGATTGCACAGTATATCATGAGTGTTTCTTTCTGTGAAGGAAAGAAGCTGAACTGGCTCAGAGGTTTCTGTTTCAAAACGGGACAGGTGAGTATGCTGCTAGGCAATGATCAGGAGGATCACTGAGTAGTTGCTTCTCACTAAGATACATGTTTTTGCCTTTCCAAGTCTAGAGCGGCAGCATTTAAACTCACCTGCTTCTCCTTTAAAGGCTGATGTACATAGCAGTGCAAGAAACAGAAATCTTGGCCAATGTACTTTTCATTTTGACTCCTTATGGGGCACACCATTGATATATTTGTGTTTAACTCACTTCTAGAGAAATGAAGAACTGGTCTTGTTTTGGGACAAGCTAACAATTGCATGTATTGCATATGTACATGCCTATTGCATATTTGGCATTTGTACATGCCTTGTAGTTGTGAGGAACAGCTCCAAGCAGGCCAACAGTAGGGAAAGGTTGCTACAAAGCTGAAGTGAAATATGTAGAGGAGCTCACAAGTTCTCTTCAACCTCTAAGCAAGTGCCATCATACAAGAGTTCATACAGGAAAAATGGTCCTATGTGTTCATACCGGGAAAATGTAGTCTGTTGCTAGAAAAACAGCATCATCCTCTCTGGATTGCCCAACTTAATTTTATAGTAGAGCTGAACTAATATTTTATTATGTTTCTGCATATGCAATGGGGAAAAAAGCTAGAGGATGTAGGCACATGAGACAGAGCATAATTTGGAGACAGGAGAAGAAAGAAAACTGACCCCCTGGGCCATTTTGAGTTTGAAGTTTGTTACTGAGCTCAGTATATTGACCCAGGATGGAGAATGCTGCAAACTATAAATCTGGTTTCCTCAAAAAGCATGCCTCTCAAATCCCCTGCATCCGCTGAGGGCCTCTTAGTAATGCTGTAAAAGATCTGTTTTCCAGAGTGATTTGATTCCCATAGCCATGGGCAAAGGCACCCAAGCAGCTCTTGTTTGATTAAAAAGCTGAATTGTTTGCTGGTAACTGTAAACACAAACAGCTGTTTCCTGGAACACAAAAATGAGAGCCAGATTGGTACTTCTGCTGTAGGATAGAATTTTAAACAACCTACTAGCTATCTGGGAATATTTTAACTGGGAAAATAACTGGGTGTATATATTTAGCTCACCTTCACTCTACCGTGATTATTTTTGATGCAAGCTGATCAATCAGTCTTAGAGCAGAACAAGAGTGTCTTCGTGTGTTTCAGGGGACTTGAAAATACAATTAAAAAGAAAAGCCTTACAGAATCAGTCAACACTGCCTATTTTTCATTTTGTAGTGGCTTTGTTTGCTTTGGGCTGGGGAAAGAGGAAGGCATTATTGGGGACCTTATGCTGGCCTCACTTCACTTAAATTATCCTCCTTAGACTGGTTTTGTTGATTTTTATGATCATGCTTTTCTACCTGCAGAGTACATAAGTAGTGTATAACTGTACTCAGGGATGTGGTCTCCTGGGTTTCAATGTTTACATTTAATCTGTTTTAGTGTTCTTTGGCACTAGTTAATCTGAAGGTTATGGACTGTCTTTCCCATGTCATTGTGTAGCTACTGTGCTTAGCAAATATTATTCTATAGATTGCACAATCATTTTAATTGACTTTGTTGTGTGTAGATGCTTGTTGAAATGACCATCAGCAAGATAAGTAGAAAACATTAGACAGTTCCCTATCTGAGACTACTAAAGGCTGTGATAATCCTGTTTACTAGTTCACTACTTTCTCTTAATTTTATTTTTTTTTTCCTTTCATTCTGAATGGATAGTGAAAACTATCCATAGTGAAATTGTGTAATTGTTGTTTGCCAAGAAGAGGGAATATGAAAAGCAGTATGTAAAGCCCATTTTTATTACAGAGGTTTAACTTTCCATTTCTCAGATGGTAACTCATACCTCTGTACTGTGGTTAGGTTCCTAACTCTCAGATACACTTCATGTATGTAGTGACACTTATGCACTTTTTATATATAGACATTGCTTTCAAATGCACACAAGTTTTTCCAGAAGTATTCTGAAGTTACAGGACTAGGCATCTGGGGACCTGGCTTCTGTACATAGCTTTACCATCAACTTCCTGGAAGACTTAAGCAAAGTTTGAAAGTGAGGCTTTTTAACACAATTACATTGGACAGTGCGTAATCCTAGTTCTGGGGAATAACAAATGTCAGTACAAATCTGTGCTGCTTTGTGGATTCTGCTCTCCCCTGATGGATTCTGAGCTAGGGCTGTTGAGGGCTCCCCCAGCTTTTCACTTTCCTTGCTACTTGACCCTATGTCCTGGATACATTTTACTACTTTTAATTCAAGTTTTGTTGGTTCAAATCTGTTTAGCTGTTGACCTACTGTAAGGGCAGCGCTTCTTTCCCATCTCTGTTTTTCCCTCTGCAGTGTAACCTGTGGTTTATAACTACCCCAAAGCTGTCTTTCTGCTGATTCCCCTTTTATGTGCACTGTGGATAATGCAGCTTTTCTACAGAGACCACAAGACTTGATTCATTGATGTTGTAAGAACTGTCAAAATCTTGTGACAGAAGCGGAAAATTTTGTTGACATTGGAAAGAGAGGTGGCTAGAGCTGTAGTCCGGGTTCCAGCTGTAGGGGTATTTCTATTAACTAAAAAGGGATTCAGAATCTTATACAGAGCTGGTTTTATGAATTTAAAATAATTAAGAACAGTTTTGTTTAGCCCTGGGTATTTCCTGAATGCCTTTGCAAGTCAGACAGTGTAGTGCTGGGCTTAAAAGCCTGTCTTCAGCTTGAGTTGTATTAAACAAAATAGCCAAAGAAAATTTTTCATGGAAAAGCATATTAACATTTTTTTTTAAAGTATGTTACAGTTAGTGTTGCTATTAGTAGAGCAGCTGTATACTTTTTAATTACAAATACCATGTATTTTAGAGTTGTTTAAAAAAAACCAACTCCTTGCCTATGCAGTTTTCTCTGTTCACTGCCCAAGTGTCTGAGCATCTCCTAAATTGTTAAATACAGAAATAAGGTTAGTGATAATACTCTTTTCTTTTTCAGCCTGTAAAGAAGATGGTTATTGCAAAGGTGATTTACTGCATGAACTTTCTGGTGTTGTGGTTAGAAGTTTTGAAGAAATTCAGTGAAAGCTAAATTGAATGTTGTCTATAGTTCTGAACAGAGTTATGTCCATGCTATTCTCTCTTTGTCCAAGAGATATCTCCTCCATGGTGCAGCCAGGAACATCCTCTTTAGCTCTGGCAGCCTGGTCTGACTTTTGGCTCTGCAGAGATGTGATTACTCCCATAGTGTTGACTGATACACAAATATCAAGGCAGAAATCTTCAATCAGATGCTGAGTGGAAAACTGGGTTAGGGGAAATTTAGATTCCTGAACCAATGGACTTCCCAAAGGTGCTGGACTTCATATCTTGGTAGAATTTAGCCTGATCAAAAATAATAGTCTTGTTTTTTAGAGCAGAGTTGAATATAATAGAGGATGTTGTTCTGTTTAAGTGTAAAAGACTAAAGATTGACCAAATGACTGGAAGGAAGGTTATGAGGAGCAAGCAAAAAAAACGAGAGACCAGAAAGAATAAATGATTGTTTTTTGTGTTCAGGGTAGTATGGGGAGTGCGTGAGCTTGTGTACTGTATAGCACACCTTTGCATCTCTCAGTATCTCTCATAACCAAAAACTCAGTAAAGGACATGGGATAAGCATTGGCTCTGGATACTTGTCTTATACACCAGTCCTTTCTGTCCCTTTTTCCCGGTGCTTCATTTACTTGTTTGTTTCTCTTTTGTTTGTTTCTGTCTACCCTTTTCCCAAGTGAAGCAGGATTCTTTTTTGTTCCTTATTAATGGTATGAACAAGTACAAATGAAAAGCAGAAGGTCTGAAGTGTACCTTCAACCATTAACCCTGAGTAACTAGCCGGGCAGCCAGATGGAAAACCCCTTGTGCTGGTGAGGAAGGGTGTCTTGCTCTCTCTGCTGAGATTTCAGTTTTATTGCTGACTGGGCTGCAGCAGGAGCTGCGTGGAGGCATGAGAAACACCTCCATGCTGTGCACTGGGATGGCATGGTGGGGATGTTGTTGGAAGACTGGAGAGTGAGGATACTGACCCTCCCATGGAACCCCCTCCCTCTCCCCCTTCCTTTTCTTTTGCAGTTGCACACAGCGCTGTGGCTCGGAGGTCATTTGTTTCCCACAGCTTCACAGACCACTGTAGCAGAAAGGGAGACAATGGTCCCTTACAAGGGACGATGTGAGGCCTTCTTTCATCTCTAATAAGCCCCTTCATTTGCACTGTGAGGCCTGTTGTGTATTTGTGTGCGTGCACAGTTCCAGTGTGAACTACTATGCAGCTTCTATGATATAAAGCAACCAGGTTTTTTGTTTTGTTTTTCGAATGGACAACTCTAGGCATGCTACATCCTGAGGTGGGTTTTCTGTTCAGTGCAAGCACATCAGGAGACATCCCTTCTTCTTTTCACATAGCTTTTAAAGTCTAGGGCCCATCTGGTCAACATTGGTTGTCAGAAAGACTGAACTCAGAAAACAAGGAAAGGGAAAGGAGGGGAGCAGCTGTCTTTGGGTCCCCTGTGCCGAACATGAGCTCTGCCTGGTGCTGTGCTTGGGCATGGTTGCTGACTGGGCATGTCACAAGAGCTCTGTGAGAACAAACACCCTGGCAAAGCAATGGACTGTCCCATCACAGAATCTGCAAGCAGAGGGGCAGTTTGAGACTGTTTTCTTCTCTACCATCCTGCTATAATGCGTAGGAAAGAAAAGGGAACAAACAATATGATGAAATTTTAAGGAGCAGGAGCTTGGACCAGTGGTCCTTCTAGTCTGATAACATTTTTACCTTATCTTCTGCCTGATCTTTTAAAATCCCACTCTTTGAGCCATGCTCAGTCTGGAGAACTTTCCTGCTACATGAAATAGGAATTTTTTAGCTGCCTTCTGTGCAGCAGAAAGTTTGTGCTGTGGTGGTTCTCTCTTGTCTAAGCCTTGTGTTCTTGGACTAGGAAGGTCGGTTCTTGCTGGTCATGAAGTTTTGCCTGCTGTCCCTCCCCTTGCTTAGCCTGGACAGCTTCTTGCTACAGTTCATTCAAAGGGCTCTCTGTGAGACCCTGTTCAAATTCAGTGCAGGCTTATCTTAGGAAATGGCTTTGGTAGTCCAAGTCTGCTAAGGCTTGTGTGTTTCTTGTACAGTATTACTTCAGCCAAGGGAAAGAAAGTCCATCTCTTCACTTGTCTGTTTGGCTGTTGCAGTTCTTGGCTACTTATCATCATTCAGCCTCACGTTTCACCCCAGCATCCCTGGATGTTGTGATGGTCCGAGTGCAAACCTTCTGCTTAACCTTGAGATCTGCCTCTCTTTCCTTAGCTTACTCAGGTTATGTGTTTTAGCACAGCCTGGGGAAGACATCGAAGTTCACTAAGAAACAGTCATGCACAACTGACAGACACAGATTTCAGCTATACACTACTACATGCTTTTCTCCACAGAACAAGTATCTTATACTGCAGGAGGCATTTCACTGAATCTGACAATGAACAATTTTGAGCAATGTTTGAGACTCAAAATTTCTCAAAAATGTGAGATGAACAGTAAATCAGATGATTCCAAGCAAGGCAACTGGACTTTTAGAGATTGCTTGGCATTTATAAGCTTGACAGCTGGGGAGTCAGTATGCAAAGCCATTTTCTGTCACTATCCAGATGAAAATGAATCACTTTTTTTGAACTTTCAAATACATGAGACAGAGTAAGTGTTAAAATGCCTTCAGTGTTTAGTTGATTTTAGTAGCCAATGCATTGCTTTGGCAACTGGCAGACACTCCACAGTAACACACAGTTTGATCTCTGAGATACTGGGAATTCTAGGGAAAAATACAGGTTAAGCTTTGTTGTAAAGGAAGAAATAGTCTTTGGAAAAAGTGTGCCTTCCTGCTGTCTCATAAAAATGAGTGTCCATCTTTAGTTACTCTCAGACAGGCACAGAACACTGACAGATACATGAAATTAGCATGCAACATTCAGCATAAATGTGTTTGCCTGTCTTCAGTTTTGGTAGATGATGTGCAACAATTGAATGTTTTATCTGGAGGAGCAGTGGTATCTCTAGACAAATAACATTTCTCTGAGTTCTTCAAACATTCATATTTTCATCTCCCCTGGACTCGCAAGGAAGATGCCGCAGTAATGGAATTGTAACTTGTCTAATTTCACCATATCTAAATGGTGAAATATGTCCCTTTCTTCTGCAGAAATGCTTTTGCATAGCTTTTTGCAGTTGCATAACTTCTATTCTAACTTTGGAATATATCACTTAACCTTTTTGCTTGCCTGAGCAGAAGAACACCAACTGCACCTTTTTCATGTGGTAGAAATACGTAGCTTCATTAAGGGATGCTGCCATGGCAAGGATCTAGTTATTTCACTACTTTTGAAATTAATTAAACTGTGAATTAATTGAACTTGTGAACATGAAGCACATACCTCTCTAACAGAAGTAAAGAGAAGTGGAAACAAAGGGCAAGAAACCACAATTATTTTAAATTCGTTACTAGCGGGACTTACAGAGCTCAGCTAATAGGGATTTCAAATTGCTATAGCTATACTATGTATCTTTCAATGTAAAGACCCAGCAAGTCTTGTGCAGTCTGTCTTAGAAGACAGACTTTTAAGGTGAAATGGAGAAAAGTCTTGACACTTGAGGATCTCCTGTGAGTATGAAGAGGTATTTGTGAGAATTGAAGGGGTTTTTAGTGACAAAGTTTCCAGTTGATATCCACAGCTCTGTTTAAAGCATGAAAATATCCTCCTAAAGGATTCAGAGCTGATAAAGGAAGACTACAAAAACGTCCACAGTGAATTTTACAGAATATGATCAACACAATGTAATCAAACCTATCAGAAACTTTTTAAAAATTAGTATGGTTTGTGGAGTACAGGGGCATAACATGTACATAAAAACGTCTTTGCTCTGTGAAGTTTCAAGGAGCCTTGAAAGAGACTCTTGTGGAGTCTTTACCTATTGTGCTTTTCAGCTGACATGTTAGCATAAGGAAACAATTAGAGTTGCTTAGAGCTGTCTATAAATTATGCAGTCTCACCTGAGAGACCTCTGGACTTGGCACAGGTGAGAGATAAGAGCTATGATGCCTTGTGGGTCAGTACTTGGTTCATTTTTTGCAATACTGTTATTCAATCTGAGTCATATTTTCACATATTTAGAAGACATTGTTTTAATAGCTCTAGAAAGGCTTTCCTGTGGCTTCCTCACATGACCTGGAGTGTGACATGCTCATTGCTTTATGCTGCCCTGTCCTCCTCATGATGCTTTGCCAGCTCCAGTCAGTTAACCATTCCCTGCTGGAACAGGCTCAGCCATCCCCACCCCGCTCCATTTCCTGCCACTGACCCTGTTTCAGTCTTGGCTCCCCATTCTAGTTTTTGTTCTCTATCCTCCCTTCCCTTTCCACTGGCATATCTTCTTCCTTAAGCCATCCAAAAGTAAAGTAGAAGGATTATTGTGCAAAGTACTCATTCCTGGGTAGTAACTGGTTATTAGCTAAACCTTGGAGAGCAATGAGATGTTCACAGTGCAAAGTTAAATGGTAATTTGAATACTTTTAAAACTGGATTACAAAGGGGGAAAAATGAACCTGCTTTTAGTGATATGGCCTGAGATATATTTGGGACAGCAATTTATTTTCTTTTTTCTCTTTATGCATTGGAGTGGCATCTACGGACAAAAAAAAATTCCTCCCGTTAGGGTGTTTTCCATTTAATCCATCCCACAGTCCCCTTCGATGAGGATGTGTTTATTCTGAGGAGGACTCATGATTCATCACCCTTGGGAGGTGAGGCAGGGTTTGGTGTTGACCTCAGACAATTTATCTCCTCTTGCACCCCGCCCTCCCCTCTTCCCCCCTAGATGTGTGAAGCAGTTTTGTACTAGGAAACAGCATCACTGATAAGATCTTTTAAGGGGAACATCCACCACTGCTTTTCATGTCATAGAGAACTTGTGCTGTTGTGTAACATTGAATTAGAATGTTGTGTAACAATATGTTAGAAGCTTAATTGGACAAAGCAGAGGGCACAAGTAGATGCTGGGAAGTGTTACTTTGTTGTGGAATCTCACTGAAGCTAATAAAAAGTAAAATTTTATAAAGTAGTTCTGGATGGGAGTGGGAGAAATGCAGAAGAAGGGAAAAAAAAAAATAAGGAAAGATACTACTATAAATGTCAGAAAATCCAGAGTCATGCTTCAGATCCTGTGAGACTGCAGTTTCTTTACCTCTGGGAATCAGCTACATGAGAAGAATCTAAATCATAATTTTTGAAAGAAATATAGATTTTTACCTTGCAGAGAGAATGGGATGTAATGTTCTGCTGGAAGTTAACTCATGCAACAGATTTCCTTACTATACTGGACCAGGCGGGACTTTACAAGTCCCACACACATATGCTTGATGTGATTTTAATCAATTAAATGAGGCATATAAAAAGAATGAATAGTCAAGTCATTAACATTCTGTCTTTAGTCCAGTACTGTCCCATATGAAAGGGAAATAGTTATAGCTGAGTTGATAAATATTTATTTTGGTGTTACTTATTTTGGTGGTTGCTCAAATGGAGAACTCGTACATCCCAAGCAGTGCATTCTTCTGAGCCAGTGCTGAAATGGTGCGTCCTCCACAGAGAGCCACTGCTGCTAGATACACCAGCTTAACCATGGAAAGCAGAACTGAGATAGAAGAACCTTTAAAACAATTTAAGAGCTCATGCTAGCATAAGAAAAGCAGCATGTTAATGCCATTAATGTGGCAAAACTCCCGTCTGGGTAATAGCCAAGACTGTGCGATGTGGTCGCCAGAAAACTCAAAAGGTACGCAGAATTTATTTGTGTGTTAAAATTCATTGCAAACTCAGTTAATCTGTGGGCTCATTATAGTGTACTTAGAGTCTCTGATTTTTTACTTTATTTGGTATGATTCTATTTGGATGAAACTACTTTTGAAAAGAACTTTGGTTTAGGTTTTCCAGGATGGTTTTGCATCTGTAACTTTAAAAGAGAAATCCTGAAACAGCAGCAATGTAGGGCAAGTGCCTGCATTGTAGTCACACACTTAGTAAAGAAAAAAAAAAGAAGAAAAAAAACCCCAGAATGACCAAACCTATCTCACCCCTCAAACCCTCCAAGCTTCTGACTGTTATAGCAGATGTCTAATAATCACTCTGTATTGTTATAAATGTCTTGCTATAACAAAGTTTTTGCTGATTTTTAGGGTAGGTACTCAATGTGATGAGTCACCCTTGGGACAGAGTTCACTGCATTGTTCTGCACATATATATATTCTGGATGTTTTCTGGCTTGTAGATATGAGTTGTTGAATACAGTTTGATTCACTTCTTAGCCCAAGCTGCTAAACAGTAAAGCTGTGGAGCTGCTAAGCAGGAATTACAGCCTCAAGTATAACAATTAAAAGAGGTGGCTTGTGTGCTGTAGAGAGTGAAAGGAACTTCATGTGTAAGAGCTCTGTAACTCCTAATCCCTCTCCCCTGAAAGGGGAGGCTAGTCTTTTAAGTCCTTGTTAAGTAAAAAAATACACTGGACTCTTGGCGTATTTGTTCCCCCGGTTGTTTATTCTTTTCTTATCAGCAATTTCTGCACACCAGGCTTCACACCAGCCTAGTGTGAAGGAGAAAGCACACAAAGAGCCCCAACACGCAGATTCAAGGCTCTCTTAAAGATAATTCACCCAATTATCACCCAAAATGTACATTATTTCTACTTTTCTACCAATTACTAACTAACCTCTATTCACGTAACACTGCGCTGTGGCAAATCCCAGCCAATCACCCTGTGCCACCAACACTGCAGAATACAGAGTAAGAGAAGGAGAAGGAAGAAGCCTAAAAACCACAAGGATCCTCCATCTTGCCTTCATTTACTCACCATTCTAACAAACCCAAAAATCTACATTTCTCGCCGTGTGATAAATTACATATTCTACTATTGCCTAATTTATATACATGAAAATTCTGTCTCATCCCAAAGCCCAGGAAGCCCTTTCTATGGACAAAGGTTAAAATCAGTGTTTTTTAGAGGATTGTGGTCCTTTAAAACATGCAGAGAAATAGTTTCTGCATTCCAGATTCCAACATTTATGCATGGACTGTTCCAGCAAATATGGTCAGATTTGCTTTATGTTCATCATTCTTTTTCTTAAATAAAGTTGGAGTCAGAGCATGTAAAATCTGAAATATTTATCTGCTTACAGATGAGATTAAAGATGCAGCTGTGAAAGACATTGATTTGAAAAAAACCTTAATGTTTAAAGCACTAAAACATTAACACATTTACAGAAAAACATAGTTTTTGGATGATTGTTTTTAGAAAATAATTACTAAGATTCAAGAACACTGATGGAAATACCAGTGCTATGTTGTGGGAGCAAACAAAACTTGACATTTTACATTGATGTACCTAATTTATGTATATGGTTTTGAAGCCAACTCCAAATTTAGGATGGAAAAGAGCTGAATTCTTCCATTCTGAAGTAATTATCAACACTGATATAAATGTTAGTACTAACTGTTTGATGTGTTCTGAGTCTGATATATTGCTGTATTTGGCCTGGAAAACACTCAGTTTTACAAGAGAATGGGTGAGTTTCTACATATATATTTCACTGCAGAGTTCTGTGCAGTAAATGACCCTGAGTTAGCTTCTCCTTGCCTGCTCCTGAAGGTGGTGAGCTTGAAGTTGTAGGCAATGAAATTATGGCCTGAGAGCATGAGGGTAGTGCTAGAAACACTCTACCTCTTTGTTTTATTTTTTTTTTTCCATGGATGTTTTTCTCTAGGGGAAAAAAGCTCAGACAGTATAATGGCTAGAATGAGAACAATTTGGCTCTTCTGCAGCCAATACACACCTTAGTTTCTAATATTATATTCCAAACTGATTCATATGCTACATGCATTTTGCTTTGGATGTGACAATACATGGTGTGGCAAATTCCTTTACAGTGCCTTATTTACTCTTCTGTGTGTGCTTGACCTGACAAGATACTGCCCAGCTGTGTTAGCCCAGCTCAGCAGCACTGCTCTGTTTTGGGTGTTAGGGGAAGTCTAAAGCTGGGATGTGTGCACTGACCACGGCTTTCCATTCCAGTCTCCATTCTGTGAGGAGACTGCCTCTAATAAACTCAAAGCAAAAAGTTTTGTATCACTGTAGGTTTAACCCCAAAGTAATGCCTTTGGAGAACATACTGATGCAATTAAATGTTACTGGTGTTTGAAAGCTGTTTCTGTACCTTCTGTAATTTCCCCAAAGTTGCAATGGTTATTTCTTAAATAAGTCACTGCATCTGAAGAGCAAGTCTAGAGAAGCCACTGGGGAATGACTAATTCCAATTTTTCATGAATGTTTTCTTGCTGTAGTCAGCTGTGAGTGTTAAATGACAAATGACTGTGCTGCCTCTAGCTCTTATCTTGCTGTGTCTTGTAAATAAAGTAGGATTGGGTTGAAATGATCATGATAAGCTTTTGTTGGGCACAGTATAATAATGCTGGTTTTTCAGTAAGCATCCTATTTTCTGCAAGATTAGCAATGAGACAGTCACCTGGAGTGACACAAAGAGCACTCTTTTTGCTGAAACACTGTATTTCACATGAAGCACAAGTGTGTTATTTTCACCATTTGAACTCGTTGAAATTCCTGTGGCACTTCTTACAAGAGATAGGATATTACATGCTTGGCTAAATTAAAAAACCTGATCATGCAAGCCCAGCCAAGTAATTTGTTTTTTTCTTGGCAGTGCTTGCCTGTAAAAGAAGGATTATATTAACATTGACTAGGGACATACCAGGAAAAGTGGTAAAGTTTATTAGTATCCCTATGAATCTGGGCACCTCTTCCCAAGCTTTATGTTGTTTCTGCCATTGTAACCTTTGAATGGCAACAAATGTGTTTGAGACATAATTGCCCCATGTATCATGTACAAAATATGTCCACATTTAGGGTTAAATATCATGGAAGTAGGTAGCATTTCATCAGTAGTAATTACCAGGTCTTTCTAAGGCACTCTAAGAGTACATTATATATGCACATAAGCAAAGGTAAGGGTTGATAATTTATCAGAGATGAACCCCTATTCCTCAATTTCTGTCAGACCTTTGATAATGTAAATTGGTCTTGCAAATTACCTCCTCCTTCTTGAAAGTCTTTGGTTATAGTCTGAACAGTCTTTGTGCACTCTCCCAGCCAGCAATGACCAGATGTTTGAGTAGGAGACTGGCCAGATGACCTAGATTACAGTACAGCTCCAGGTAAGAATGAAATTTCATAGTGGAGTGAAGGGAGGGAAAAGGGAAGGGCAATTGAAAGGCAGTTGATCTGCTTTCCAGTAAAGGATTAAGACTGTTGTTCTTTGTAATAGGAGTGGCTGGTAACTGATATTCCTTGTTGTGCAATAATTCCTGAGTTTTCAGAAAATACTTTTAATTGGAAAGAAAAGTATTCAAGTGTCTACTCAGAGTTGCAACATATTTTTTGAAAAAGGTGTGAATGTGGATGCCCTCCCTTATTTTTACACTGCGTAAGCTATTTCCTTGGAAATCCTAGGTCCTTGGTCCAAAGCTGTTTTTTGGGCAAGCTGCCAGAGAGTGGGCTGGAAAGCAGCAAGGTTCAGCAGGAAATCTGCTTGGCAGGTATCAGCATGGCCTGTGACTATCAGAAGATTTACTGGCATGTACAGGTTTTCACAGAGCATTTATTCTTTAGCAGATTGATTGATTTCAAAAATCGGCGGGGGATAATTTTTATTTTTTTTTCTGGCTCTGGTTAGGGAATATATGCAGCATAGTCAGTGTTGAAGTGTAGAGTACGCAAGCTGCTCATTTGATCCAGTGGGCATGAATGTAGGCTAGCCATGGCTGCAAGCTATGTTGAAGTGCTTCTGTTCAGCGACAAAGGCTGGAAACTACAATTGTAAAACTAGGCCCAAATTTGCCACCAAATTTGCAAATCCTATTGCCTGCAGAAGCAGCTGAGTGTATGTACCTACCCACAGGGGGAAATTAGAAAGTCTGTAGTTAGTAACAAAGCTTTGAATCCAAGTACCTCCCATTTTTAAAGTGAGCAAGTACAGGAGAGCACTTCCATCTTCTGACTTCTGGTGCATGAGCTGTCATTTTAACAACAAACTGTGCTTCACTAAATTGGAAACATGAATATCTTAAAGGTGAACCTCTTATCAAATTCTTCTCTGTTTCCAAAGTAGCTTGATATTTTGACTGACTTCAGAACTACATGGTGATATAGTTATATGGCCTCAGTTTTGAACTGACCACATACTATAAACTTTATTCTACCTAAATTGACCCTAGCGAGATCAACATTTATACCTGCATATTGTTCCAAAATAAATTACAGAAATCCTATTGCTCTTTTACAGAGCCAGTTATTTCATTTCATAGGATTCATTTTCATTCAGGATTTTTTATGAATTGTTTTGAGGATTAGTTTTCCTTACTGAAAAAAAAAAGTTATAAGTCAGGGAAAGAACAGTCTAGTCTGGTTACCTAGTTTGAGCCATCATAAACCTCTTCCAGTAATTACTTTGCTGGAAGAACTAAGGCATATTTGTTAGAAACAACATAAAATACCTTCAAGAATAGCTGATCTCCAGTAGGTGCCAAGTATCTAGACATTATTTCTGGCTGAAAGCTTTGCCTGTCTAAGTAGATAGTAACATGCAAGATGCCTCACATCATGGGCACCCCCATTGGCAGTAGAGGAGGTTATAGAGTGATGATCAGCAGTATCCACGAGGCATTTTCCTAGCTACTTCCTTCTAAACAGTTTTCTTTTTATCATGATTATAGCATGATAATTAAATGAAGTGTCTTGTTCAGTTTAGAATTATTGAATATGTAATGCATATGGCAAATTTATATGTCGAGCACACTCATGTCATGTCTGAGTGATACCAAACTAGGCTCCCTAAACTGTCACTAACTTGCATCCATCCAGCATCTATAAAATGGTTGTGGGCACTGCCCTTCAGAAAAGAATGCCTGCTTTCTTCTAAGAAAATCCAGTGTCACAGTCACTATGTGCTTTCCAGGTCTCCTGTGTCTTGATGGCAAACTAGTTGTATATTGTCATGCAGCATCCTCAAAGAGCAGTTCTACATAGGCTTTTGTCCTTTTCTCCTGTCTTGAAAATGTGCAGATAATAAATAGATTTTTCCACTTCCCCAAACCCTGTTTTATGGAGGAAATCAGTCTTTCCACATTATTTGGGCCTGCAGCTTTTCGTTGACATTTTACTTTACTTCAAGTAAAGTAAACTTTATTTTTCTTGGATGTAAGGCTCTGTGAGATGACTCTGTGCTATTGTGGGTTAGCTCTGAATCTCACTTTCCATCCACCTAGGCCACCTGTAGCCTTCTGTCAGTTACTGAAACCCTCTACCAGTGCAGAGCTTTTATGAGAACTTATGTAAGGGCAGAATTCAAAGTTGGCTTCACAAGAAGGTTAAGTTGTTTACCCACATTAACTAACACACTACTTAGTCCATATTTAGTCCTTTTTTATGTATGACAAGTATATTATCTTTGATCATATTGTTACTTGGTAACAAAGTTGATCTCATAATTATTCTACTTTTTAATTACTGTTCTTGTTCATTTGCTTTTCAAAGTCAAGGGCCCCATGGTACAAGTAATGCTTGAGAAACACATGTGGTGTTCCCCCGGGACTGTATTCCATCACAGCACTCCAGTTATTTGTTTTACATACTCCTAGCCTAAGTGTGAAGAAATTTGAATTGTTTCAAAGTGTAATGTAGTCAAATCATGGGGTTTATGCCTAAGGTAGGATAGGCAGCTCCAGAATAGATGGAAAAACAGCAGTTACTTGGTTTTGCTATGTGGAATAGAGGTCTTCCCATTGCATGTCTCTTTTGTCACATGAGGCTGAATGAACTTGCCCATGGTGTTGCTTTCTAGAAGCAGAAGTCAGTTGGCTTCATTGATTCCAAGAGAGATAGTGAAATCACGGTGCTGCTTTTTGGAGAGGATGGATTAAAGGTATGAAGTAAAAATGCCTGGAATTATCTAACTGGTCAATGACTAAAGTTGCTTTACTTTCTGGCAATTAGGTTATGCTGGAAAACAGGCACATGCTTTGTATCACTGGGTGTGCAGCTTAGCAAGTCACCCCTAATTCTGTTGGTGAATCTTCAGAAGTTCAGAGCAACGGTAGAAGAGAAAGGATAGAAATGTGTCACAATTTAGGAAACAGTCCTTGCAGGGTGCTACTGGCATAGTCGTCAGCCAAGTAGGCATTCCTTGGTGAAAGTAAAAAAACCAGGGTATTGTTTTTGTCACATGGCATATGGTACTATTTTTATGTGTTAAATAGGACTGTTTATTTCCAGGCTAGGATGGTGTGACATAGTACTTCCTGCAAACCTTTGTTACCATTTTTCGTTTACATGAACACAACAGCTTTTGAATGCAAGTTTACTCTAACTTCTCAGTGGTCTTTCAGCCATTGGCAGCCTCTTGTTTTGCAGAGTTAAGCATGCTAACATCTCTGTTTCAGAAATGCTTTTCAAAAGGTAGGATTTAAAAGTTAAGTGGAACTCCCACAGTTCTCTTCTCTCTGGCTTCTGCTGTGGTACCCAGTGATGATGCTCAGCATGGCTGTCCCTCTTATCTTGTCTCTCCAGTTCTTGCAGTGGTAAGAGGATGTCAGACCTTGCGTGGAGTTTATGATGAGTCTGAGTTTTTTGCTTTTACTAAACTCTAAAATCTGCTTCTTCATGGGTCTCTTCCAATAACTATATGTCCAACTATGTTTTTGGTGGAGGTGTCTGTATCCTCATTCATACCCAGCATTGTATTGCCATTATGCACCATTTAGGAACTGTGCCTTGCAGTCAGTGTTGGTTTAGGGCCAGACAAAGGCAGCCTCTCTTCCAAAACTAATTGGGGCAAGTTTGGTTTAATTCCTAAGTTTCAGTCCTGGCTCCATGGGAAGTGTTAAGACATCTACTCTGTGTTCTAGTACTTGAACATGGTCGCACAGTGGCATCCTTTGCTGTGAGACATGGTCTTGGGGTCTGTCACACGGGGATTCCCCGTAACATTTCAGTGTAGCTCAGACTAGAAGGGTTCTTTTTATTTGAAAAAATAAAACGAAACAGCAGCAACCAAAGACTGTACACTTGTTTCTGTTGCGTGGCTTTGGAGATCGTGTTTGTACTGCTAGTATGTCGTGTGATGAGACATTAGCTTTCCTAAGCGAGGCATGTGGGTGTGCTGGCAAAGTACTTGAAGGAATGTCAGTACCTTGTTGGAAATGACATTGGCCATGCAGCAGGGGCCAGTCTCCTGTTACAGTCTGTAACAGGCCCGTGCCCAGTGGAGCTGCTGGTCCAGCCAGATGTGCCAGCTTCTGCCTGAGATGCAAACCAGACTGCCTGCTGCTGGTAGCTGCTGCCATCTCACAGTGCTTTGAGCGAGAGCAGAAATGCCAACCCTCACCACCTCTCCCAAGCACAGCCCAGGCAGTTATTTTCTGCCTTTTCTGAGTGGCCTACTGGTTAAGATGCAAGTAGTGCTTTGAATTTCCTAGCCTGAAATCTTGACCAGTGGCTCTGTTTAGTGAGAAGGAATACTTGCAGCCGTATGTTTTTAAAGTACATTGATTAGATTTATTCCTGTAGGGGAAAGAAAAAGCATCTAGTGTTTTCATACCTGCTGTAGGCTGACACCAAACTCCACTAAAAATCCCACCAAGATGGCTTATACATACATGGGAGATGTTTTGATGAATTTTTTTGAGCAGATTTTTAAGCAGAGTTTGTACTGGGGGGAAATGTGTAAGTCACCTTAATTCTTCAATTTTTAAAAATTTCCTGTAGATGAGCAGATCCTTGGGGCGGGGGTGGGGGGAAGGTAATCTCTAGATCCAGTTTTATCATCTGGTCTATTACAGCTGTCATAAGTTAATTGTCAAGTGTCAAGTTATCTTCTCTGCAAGATAGCTGTAGAGTATAACAAATTAAGATTGAGCTCTTTTTTTGAAATTTATAATCTTGTTGAAATGACAGAACTCATGTGGCATACAAGGTCAGTTGCTATGTTATATATAACTTCTTGTTTTCATCCCCTACTGTTCTTGCAGGGAACTGAAAATGTTTTAGACAACAGATGTGGAACACTTAAAATATTTGGAATGTGTGGGAATATACTGAGGGACCACCTGTCCTGCAACGTGAAAGACAGAATTGGTTCGTGAGCATTATTGGTTACTCCTGCAGTGAACAGAAGGATTCATGTATTAAAAGTAAAACAGAATGAAAACTATAGGGTACTAGGTTGACTTTACTCAAGGAAACATGGGGAAGAAAGTTCAATCTACAAGTTAAGTACTTCTTAATAGTTAGCCAATAATCCACATTTGAGTTTCCCTTAATAAGTGTAGCCTTGAGCAGTTACTCAGTCTTAGGAAGCTCATAGTTAAGAAGAAAAGAAACAGAATTTATCTGATTTAGCCTAAAATAAGGTTATTTTATTTATTGTTTGACTACTTCCACTAGTCAGATCCTATCTATTTAGTTACTAATTAATGATTACAACTAGTAATGACTGCATTGGCTATCCTTTGTGAAACCAACAAAACCCTACAAATTATTTGCATATTGTAGAAAAATATGGTTTTAATAATAATTGGATTGCTAAGGATCTTGATGTGGTTTGTTCCTGGTGTCTATTTTTCTGCACTTTTACTACTTATTGACGAAAGTAAATAAATGCTATTTCACAGATGAGGGAACAAAGGCACAGATAGGATCAGTATGTAGCATTTGCATTTCTTCATTTGGAGTTCTGGCATGTGAGCACCCACAGTTCTTTATTATCTTTTTCCTTCAATGATTTTTTAAAAAGAGGATATTAAAATTGAGATGATAGCCACTTCCTTGCCTCAGGGAAGGATTGTGAAGAGAGTTAATGTTTATACTGTGTCCCCCTCTTTCCCTCCCTGCAACTGTAGCATGAAGCTGCCATAGCTCTGGTCCCCCCTACAGTGAAAAGGGAAGGAAGCACTGAGTGTCGCTCAGTGCTTCTGCCCATAGGCGAGCTGTGGCTGGGAAACAGGCAGTACCTCAAGCATAAAAATGATACAGGAAGTCAGAGAGAGGGATTCACAAACTGAGATTCATCCCTTGTTCTATGGACTTTGGAAACGGTGATGTCTGGTTACAGTTAATAGCTCCGATTCCTCTTTAAATTTTGGATGTGGATGTGAAGCTGACCTTCAGAGCTGAAATCTCTGTGTGATAGCACATATCCAGAGTTGGTGAATGAAACAGCTGTTGATGCACTCTCTTGGTGCGATTAATAGAAAAGTCAGGACACACATTAGCAGTGTTTCCCATAGCAGGTACAATTTTCTCTGCCCTCAGATATAATAGCTCTCTGCTGTACTCTATGCAAACAAATTACAGATACTGTGAGAGCCACAACTTTAAATTTCTCAGCCTTTTTGCATGCAAAAATCCAGCATTAATTATGCGGTTTTATGTTTAGAGTTCTTGGTAGTTTGCTGGAGGGAGGTCTTTGTGATTAAAGGAAGCAGGTTTCATTGAGCCAGATTTGAGCTCTGGTCTGTCCTCTTTTTCACCTCCCCTCGGGGCAAAGACCAACAGCTTGAGGGTGACCCCTTCAAGAAGTTTTTACCAAAAAGGAAGATGAGAAAGGCTGGACAGGCTCATTCTAATGCTCTGCACTGGAGCCAGGAAAAGGCAGCTGTTTCTAGCCTTTCTGATGTTGGGGGGGGGGGGGTTTTTTTTGGTTTTGGGTTTTTTTCGCTTTCCTGGTGGCTGGGATCTGGGCTTGCTGCCATATCTGTTTGTCTGTCTGTCTCATGTTGTTTTTCTCAGAGAGCTTCAGAGGCCAGTTGCCCATAGTCAGTTGCTGGGAACAGAGGTTGTTCCTTGTATCATCTTAACTCTCCATGCCAGAGTGTTCATGCTTGAATAGGAAACAGCGAGATCTGTCAAAATAGCCCTTTTCTTTAGGGCTTTGAGGCTGCATTCTCCATGGCCATCTGTTCCCTTTCACCCTTTTGGACAATGTTGCTATTTGAAACGAACCACTCTTTGCTCTCTCCCTTTCTCTTTGCCCTCCCCCTGCCCCCCAGATCTGGGAAAAAAAGTTGTTTCTGGCCCTAACTGGCCTCTGGAGGATTCAACCATTTTGTAGTCCAAGGATTAAAAGTGATATTTTGCAATTTTTTATTTTTCACTGCCTTTAAAAAATGTAATACATCTCAGGAGAGTCACTGCAGTCAAAAGATCATTTTGGATTTATGCATTAGTCTCCACAGAGGACTTTGGTGTCTTGTCACTGCCTGATGCAGACTACCGTGAAAATTTGGCACATTTTGGAATATTTTTCATTATAGCAGAAACGGAAGGAACCTCCTATAGCTCAGGCTGTATAACTGTTTCCCTTCTAACCCTCTGTCTTCAGTCAGAAAAGCCTATCAGGATGAAATTTTCCAGTCTTGGTTGTTGTCCAAAATTGAATTTATTTGCTTAATTCAGATAAAGCAGGTCATTCCTTTTTGAGAATGAGATGAAGAAAAAAGGCATATACCTCCTCTGCTTCAGGGTGGGTGACTGTGCTGTGAAGAGAGGGACTGACTAGCTGGGAAACTCCTGGAAAGCCTGCATCAGAAAGTGAAGCCAGACCCCTGTAATCATCAGTCATTTTAACATTCTGCATGTTTTATACTGCCTCTGTGTGTGTGTGCCTAAGTACATAAATATATATATTCTTTCAGCTTTGGAGATGAGTCAGTTCTGAACAGTGAGCCCTGTGGTGTCTGCATGTACTAAAATGTTTTGTCATACATCTTACAGTGAGAGGGAACACATTTTCTATATATGGGTATATTGGCTGTGCAGTAGAAAAAAAGTGAAAGTGCCCAATTAATTTATGTTCAGAAGCTACTCCAAGCTGTCTTTTGAAGGTGCTCTGAGTACTCAGATGCATCTGCTAGGTCTACATGTAGGGTTTGCTGGGCCAGCCCAAAAGATACTTTGTCAGAGAAAAGGTTGCATCCTTCATCTTGTGTCATGAACCAGTCTGTGCTGAGAAATAGATGCAGCCAGAGAAACCTATATTGGCAAGCACAGACTTGTGGTTAAATACCAGTTAAGAAATGCCACAGTCAACCATGATGATACTCATTGTGAGAAGTTATTGAGTCCATTGTTCTGCATCTGAAAGGCAGAGTTAAAGTTGCACATAGCAGTTTTTTACATTTAATATTTTCTAACTTTTATGTTCATAGTCATACAACCAAAATATTCTTTCAGTTCAGCTTTTGTGATTGATAGTATTAAGCATTTGGCCAAATCTGAACTCCAGATGTGAACAGCTGTAATTTGCAAACAGTCATCTCTAGCCCCCAAATGTTTGGCTGACCTCCGTTTCCATGTTGCAGGCTGAAGGAGGATTGCTTCCTTCTGGAATTTCAGTTTTGATAACTCTGGCTCATAATCAAAGCTTTACAGCTCTAAGATTGTTGTTTTTATTTACACCTAGAGGGAATTCTTGCAACTGTAATGTATGGGGCCAGTTTTAAGAACTGGTCTTAACTAGCCAAAGGTTAAATTTTCAAAGAAATTTTGGTGGTCATCATGCAAAGTAAAGCAATTTGCTCAGTTCGAATTGCAGTCTCAACACGAAGTACTATTTAACACTGATTTTTAAACATAATCCTTGTGGTTATCTGCCCCACTGTGCCCCACAAGTTTTAATTATTGCATGTTTCAACTCTCTGTGTAAAGAAGTTGACACTCACTAAATTTGAAAATTATTTGGAACAATACTGCTAAAAGTAAAAGATACTACTAAAATACTCCTGTGCTCAGGAGTGAAAAGGACATGTAACTTAATTCACTAGTCCAAAGCCATGTTACTAGGCTGTGATCAGAAATTGTTATTTTTTATTTAGACATTTTACACTGAGTATATTGAGAAAATCCACCCTAGTGTAGGCTGACTATCAGCACTAGTGTTAATTGAGCAAACTCAGGTGCTGGCAGCAACCCAACTGTAGCAGCACAATGCTCTCTGTGGCTTCTTAGCAGCATATATTTACCAAGGAAGACGTTAGTGCTATTGAAAACTAGCTTGCACACACCTACTGTCCTTTTCCATCTGCCATGTAGGCATGTACTATCAGCCCACTCCTCAGGAGATGGACAGCCGTGTCAGAAACACCCTGGGTAAGTTAGTGCTAATTGGTGCCTTTATTGGCCACTTTGCTGGAGAACTCAGTGCAACAGAAACTGGACACTCTCTCCCTCCTACTCCCATCACCCTTCTGCACCGTGACTCTGAATTTAATGTTCCTTTGCAGACTGGAGTGCTGCTGCTTTTGCCTGCACTGTGACAGTTTCCTGGGTATGAGAGCTAGATTGCCATGACACTGTTTCTTTACCAAGACATTTTTTATGGAAAAAAAAATGTGGACTGTGGGAATAATCTGCTTCTCAGACCGCAGCATCCTAACATGATCATATTGCTGTGAATTCTGAAACTCACTGCAGTTTCAGAGCTGTATCTCAGTCTCCTCCCCCCAGCTGTATTAGTTTTGTTCTGCCTTTCTGGGATTCAGCCATTTAGGCTTCCAGGCTGCAGGCTGTTATTTTGGAAGGCTTATTTGGTTCTGGTCTGGAAAGTTCAGAAGTGGCAAATCCAGATGATGGGTAAACACTAGCAGAGACTGATGAAGTTTAGCAGCTGAGATTAACCATCCTGGGAAAATCAGATATGATAATGCCATAGCTGTGTAGGTTAGAGGGCTCAGGCTTGCAGCGTGCAAAGCTTCAGTTGCTCTGACAGTGGGATTCTAAATCTCATTTCTTTATTCAAGCCTTAAGGGACCTACATACATGTAATTCTAGCATTCTGCCCCCTCCCTCCTACATACCTTCTGATTACATACCTCATGATCAGTTTAATTCCCTGAGGGAACTTAAGCAAAAAGATTACAGCAATAACTTGTAGCATGATTGGTGAGGTGATAATTAAAAGCATTTTCTGGATCACAGGGCCCTAGCATTGCCAGATGCCATGATTGGGCAATCTTTGTTTTTCAACCTATGCATCCTTTATGTGTGCATACAGGCAAAATACCAAATCTGGGTTGTTTGGGTTTTTTTGTTTTCCTCCCTTAGCTCAATGGTTTGTGATTTTATTTTCTGGTCTTGGAAAGACAGGAAGAAGTGACTGCCTCACTTCTAGGAGAGATTCAAAAGAAGAAGCTGCTTTAATGATGAGCAATGTGTGAAAGAACTCTGGATACTGAGAGAGTGGTGTAAATTAGTACAATTTTAGATTTTAGAGAAGGAAGGGATTCTCAGAATCCACTGTTAGAGGAAGGAGGTTTAGCTGAGGGATAAAAAATTTATCCTTGGTTACAGAAAGGAATTGACTTAAGTGCTTTCTTTTATGTGTTCTTCACCATCGCTCCCACCAAATCACTACTTGTCCTGTCAATTGCAGTAGCAATGCAGCAATGATAGAGAGCTAGAAACTCTTCACTTTGTGGTGTGGTGTCAGGCGAGAGAGGCAGAACATTTTCACCAGTAAAAAGAAATATCTGTTCCCAAGGCTCTCAACTCCACAATTCCCTGATTTGGGCCCTGTTTCAGGTGCTGTAAACCACCAGCTGTCTTCCCACCTCCACAGATCTCCTGAGACCTGATTGTTTCGGTCATGGCTGGTAGATTGTCTGGCAAGAAACCAGACCAGCTGGATTTTTTCATTTCTTAATGTCAATTCCTTTTTTAGATCATCAGGCAGGAGTCTTAGTACTAACATATGTGTGTTTCTCTTTCTCAACTCAGAAGAGAATTGACACCAATGAGTTCAATGAGGGAATGAGATCTTCTGGTGTAAAACACACTGGTAACAGTAGAGATGTTGGTGTGGGATTAAAAGTAAACCAGCATCTCTCCAGTTCTCTGGTGGACACTTCCAAAATTTTGAGCTGTATAAAGGTCCTTGCTGATTATTTTGGGATAAATAATGGCTAACATTACTTATTTGAAAAAGCTTCTAATGGTTCATGGAGAATAGTCAAAGTCCTTATTTATACACAGTTTTTCTGGCCTGTAACATATTTTGGTGTATTTTCTCTCATCCCTTAGGGAAGAGTCTTTGTAAGTGGGGAATAATCAGCAGCAGCTAAAAGACTTGTAATCTGCAATTCTCATGAAAAGAAGATCTTTAGGTCAGGAACTACCTTTTTGTTCTCTATTTGTCTAGTGGTTTGCATCTTGAAGATGAGAGCTCTTGGAGTTGTCGCAATGGAAATAATGAATGGAAAAAAGACAGTGAAAAGGACCTTAATCTTGATCTAAGATCAGATTAACCATGTAAAAATCACCCAGAGCATGTACACATAAAGACATAAATATGATAAACAAGTGTGAAAACTCACCTGTTTGGGGCATATGAGATAAATAAACTCTATTGTCCAAAATGAGAAGTGAACCCATTCCCTTTCTATTGCATTCAGGGTTCTGATTCCATCAGAACTTTGCACCTGGAGTTTATAACTGGCAGTTTTTGTCTCTTGATGATGATGACTGAATCCAACAGCCTGTTTAGTGTAATCTCAAGCCGGCACATAACACATTTGGGGTTTTTTTTAACTGGGGATTAGTAGGGGTTTATTTTTAATTGCTTTGTTTGCTAAATATGTTTTGATGACTGTGCTTTGAAAAAAAGGAAAACTAAATTACATGTCATTGATTACTGAACAACTCCAACTTCCAGATAAAATATTTTTATTTAATTAAAATTTGAAGTAATACGGAATAATCTGAGGGTTGGGGGAGGGGGGGGTGTAGTTTGTAAAGATTTAGAACTAGGAGGTTTTTAGAAGTAAAACTGCCAGATTCCCTCTCATAATAAAAGGGAAAGCATAAGCCTTTTAAAAGTTAATTTTTTCACATGGCTAGTTTTGTGGCCAAGCTTGATTTCTTACAGCAGCAACTGTTTTTCCTGCCATATATCCCAAAAAATAAAAGACTGTATGAAGTCAATAATGTACTTTGAGACATACCTTAGCTGAGCAGAGCAGAGAGTGAGACAGTCACCACTGTAGGGTAAGAGAATCAGAATCACCTTTTGACTTAAGAAAAAGCTGTGGAGAAGGGCTGAAAATGGCAGAAGCCAGCAGTGGGAGTTTGAAGAGTGCTGTGGTTAGTTACTTCACAGATGAGTTTGTCCTGTGGGTTGCTTTTTATTCTGTGATGGGTTTTTCCACCATTGCGTATTTTTATACTTGTACTTTCTGAGTAGGTGACGATGGAAAAATAGATTAGAGGTTGAAAGGGATTTTTTTCTTCTTTTTCTTCTGGTCTCATTGTTAGAGATCTGCACCAAAAATACAGACTAAATGCAATGCAGGTGAAAAGTAGTGGTCTTTGAGCTCTGCCAGTGAACCGGAAAGCTGCACAGTCTGAGTGAGAGGCAAAGTACTTTCATTCTTATTGCATGGTGTGCTGTTTTTGTTGAGCTCAGTAGTTTGATTCTTTATAAATATTTTCTTTGTACTTTCACAGAGGTTTTTTTTTTTTTCCCTCTTTTTGGTAGCCAGGCCTTTATCAGGATGGTTTGATGTTAAGATTTGAAAGATTTGGGGACTTGTTGCTTCACTATTTCGTTATTTCACTGTCATTGAGTTCATCAATCCATTTTTAACATTTGATGAGAAAATATTTTCAAATTTCCAATTGATAGAGATTGCAAAGGGCCCAGTGTTGGAGGTGAACCTGCCAGACAATAATATGTCTGTCTGGGAAGAAAAAAATCAATATGTGAGAATGTGGACAAGGTGGAACTAATTGTTCTGTGCAGTTATGCCAACAAGGAACATGTTGGGCTTTTTTAATCAAGACTACAGTTACATTCTTCCTGCAAGGACTTCTTGCATTAAAAAAGACTGTTTTAAGAAATTTTTTTCATGTGATTCAAGATGCTGGTCTAGTTATCCAAATTTTCCTAGGATAAGAAACTAATGGAACTGAAGGGTCTGAACTGAACTAATCCTGATTAAATCACCTTCCAACATACTTGCAACAATTGGGACTTGTTTACATGAGGATTTAGTCTCTAAAATGTACCCCCTTATATGCAGAGGACAAGAAAAAGTCTTTGAGACTGGGTCTGTACTTGCAGCGCTCTGGTTGGACATAATAGAGTAATTCCAGAAGCAGTATTGAGCTGAATAGCTTTAATCCTGCTGTTCCCTCCAGTGAAAAATGGAAGGTGAAATGAAACTGCTTTTCCTGTCCTGCCTACATGTGTCATTTCTCTCAGTGACAGGGAAGTTACTTATAGAAAGTTTGTTTTGATTGCATTGATAGGCCGAAACAAAATTAATCTAGTTCTCATATATAAGTAGGGCCAAGTGTCGTGGCCCACTTCTACTGACAGCTCCTTCCTGGGCATTGGAGCCCAGTGCAAACCTCTCTTGCTTGTAAGCTGCACTGCAGGCCTCAGCTGAAGTCACCCTTTCTTCTTTGTTTTTCCCCTGGTTATGGAGAGGCATTTACTTTGCATTTGACTCAGACCACAAGCAGCTTTATTTTCACTTGTGACAGCTGTTCAGTGAGAGTGAAGCAGCCAGTTCCTCCTCTGTGTTTGCAGTCCAGAACGGATATGGTGTCTGCTGGTGTCTGCCAGTGCTCTGAAAAGTTCAGTTTCACAGGAGACAGTGGAACAGGTATCTCATACAATCCTTCACCTGTCTGCTTTGAAGATTAGTTTCATGCTATTTTTTTTTTTTGTGTGAGGAAGGAGGGAGTGTTTACAGGAATTGAAATCACCCATTTTAGTAGAGGTGGACCTGATACAGAAAGCAGGGAGTTGTTCAGACATTTTCTTCCAGCCTTCTAATACTCACCTTCACCTCCCCATGCTAGGTTCCCATCTCTGTGCATATGGACACCCACTCCCTTACTGCATACATGTACTGAGACGTCACCTCTCTCTCATCTGTATGTCAGCTCTATTTTCTTATTTTCCCTAATCCCTGTATCACCTGTGTCCTGAACTGAAACCATGATGCCAGCAGTGACTGGAGTAAGAACTGGCTTTAAGCTTGCTGGAGGGCTGGAACTGCTGTCCACCAGCTGACTGTACATTGCAGGTGCTGTGGAAGCATCCACCCCACAGCATGGGTGAGCACTCCATACCACTCTGCAGTGGTTCAGGTTGGAGGGTTTGGGGACCTCTGAGCAGAGAACAAAATCTTATAAGCCTGTTTTCTTCTTGGGCCAATGTTGGTGTGATACTCCCATCTCTAAGTATGAAAATATCAGGGTTTGGAACCACAAGGCAATGCATGCTGGAAAATATATTGCTCTCTCTGAACAGTGTTATTTATTCACTTCCTTTGTCCAGTTCATTAATGCCTAAGTAGTGGTTGAAATAACAGAAAAGATAAGTCCAAGGTTTTTTTTAAGGCCATGTTTCAACATAAATCTGTTTTCCTAACATATCCTCTTTCCTTCCTCTGAGACATTTACTATCTTTTTGTATTTAGAGCAAGAAGAAGGAATGCAGCATATGTTGTCACTGCCCTTGAACTTCTTTGCAAAGCTGGCGCTGCTTCCTCCTGTTTGCTTCACTTCTTGTTTTACCTCTCTATCTGCCTAATGCTTCAGTTTGCAGGAGGCTCCCTTATGAAGTGGAAACCTTTCCAGTGAGGCATTCTCTTCCACTTTGCAAAAAGTCTTTGCTGTAAATTTGCTCCAGGTTTACTAACTACTTTGCACCAAAGTCATAAATTTTAATAAGTTCACAGGAGAGGATTTGCCCTTTTCAGATAGGGGCTGACACAGTATGGTACAGTGTGCTGACACAGTATGGTACAGTGTGCTTTCTCCTGTATAAGAAAATAAAATAAATTACAGCAATTAGCTTGTTCTGCCACTAACCTTACACATACAGCATTTCTGTTCACTTTGGGACAGGTTTTAGGCATGAAGGAATGCAGAATTAGGAATTGCTGTGGAGTGATATCTCCATAGTGTACCAGCAGCAGGTTCCAGACACTTAACCATTTAAATGCCTGGCTCAGGATTGCAACAGCAAGGTGTTACTCCTGTTACCAAATAGCAGATACATGATTTGAGGGAAGTTTGGGTGTGAATTTTATGGCTATTTTATGCCAACACTAGCTACTTCTGGAATGTCTGGGCCCATAGTAGTGAGGAGCCCACAAGCAGGGGTGTGTGAATTGCTTCTTGGTAGTGTGGAATGGTGGCACCCAGCTCTAAACAGGGCTACATTTACATCAGCTGTGAGGGGAAAACCTCTGTACCCACCATTCACATTTAGTGGCCTCACTTGAATTTTGTGATTCTTACCCATTTCTAACAAGGTAGGGAAAGAAGGGCTGTGTTGAGTGCAGCTTATTCCATATGAAAGTTTGCAAAATTTTAAAACTGCTTCACAGTCTTATATTCTCCATTATCCTGTTTGTACAGTAATAGCATTTCACTTTTGTGGCGTTAGCGCAAACCCAAAAATTTGTAGAACTTAATTAAATAACTTGCTTTGAGTCATTTTAAGGGAATGGAACACAGACCTCCCAATACCCTGTTTTAACACTTGAGCATCTTCACTGCTTCAGCTGGAAAATTAAATCCAAAACACTGGTGAAGAAAAATTATTCTTGTTAGCACATCCACCTTCCCAACAGAGATGGGCTAGACTAACAGAAAAGCATTCCTAATACTGAAGGTTCCAGTTAGATGCTTCCCTGGTGAGTTATTCAGGTGGAAGTTTGCTGCTTATCAGGATTTTTTTTTAAGTACAGGAAAGCAGCCATCCTTGCTAGATGGCAAAGCTGCTCAGGCTAGAACAGGTGTTCTGGAGAAGCAGGTATTGTGCATGTCCCAGTGAGCTCCTGTGATGTGGGAAGTAATTCAGACAAGTACAGAGTCCAGATTCTTGTCAAACTATTGGCTTGGTGCTTCACTACTTTCTTTTGTAGACCTTAAACTTTTAAAGATCAAATCCAGTTGATGTTAACTGAAACTTTTATTGCTTGGGGAAGGTTTGAGTCCTTCAGCTGAATTCTATAGTGTGCTGCAATCATTCCAGGCCCTTCTCTCCTGACTGTTGCTCTCCTCTGCCTATGCAGTCTATTAGTGTCCTTCTCATTGCTTGCAACTACCAGCAGTAGTGGCATTACATGCCAACACTTTTGGTCTTATTCTTTACTGAGTATTTTTCCAAAATAAAAGCTTATTGAATCAAGAAGCTATGCTTTTGCTCTGAATAGTTAGAAGGGCAGGTGGGTGGGAAGTAACAAAGCCCACTTCCTTGCATATGTAAAAGTAATGAAGTGTTTTGAACCTGAATCTTCCAGAAGCTCTGCCAGGCTGCAAGATGACTTTGTACAGTTTTGCTAGTACCCTATAATTTACACTTCAACTTTAACTGTTATGTTACAGATCATTTTGACAGAAATGTAAAACAGCTTTATTGCAGTGTCTGGTCTAACTTTCATTGACTTACTTGACAAGGATTTCACAACTGTCCTGGGAAAGCAATTTTGTTTGTAGCCTGATAGATAACAGGAAGCTACCTGACTTCAAATCTAGCTTTGTCTCATTCACTCATGGCTTTTTAACAGTATGGACTGTCTACCTCAAACAGTTCAATTTTCAAATTGCACATGATCATTTATACCCACATAACAACTAGGATTTTGTTTCTGAGTTTTGGAGTCTGTCTTGCTCGGTTCTTGAAGTGTCATTTGAAGTGCAAACAAGTCACCCATCAATCTGTTCACCTTACACAGAACTTAAGATGAGTAAAGATGAAGGTCTCAGGCACCTACCCACCTGTATATATGTATATGTGTGTGTTTCAGTCTGAGCAAGCTCAGGTGCAATGGCAGCTAAGCAAGCTGCATCAAGCGGCATTATTGGAAATACTTCTTTATATTGTCATTGTTGATTCCAGCAAAGTCCATTTTCCTTCAGGGTTATATAAAGTTCAAATAATTTCAGAGACAGCAGAATGGTAATTACAGCTAAGGGGCTCTCTTCTTTTCAAATCTTAGAAAAAGTGTAGATGTCTGATGGCACGAAATCAGTATTCTGGTTTTTAGGTCAGAGTATTGTGGTAGCACATTCTGCTCTTTTAGATTCCCTTTTTGTTATGTTGTTATACACTATGACTCTGCTAGCCTGCTTCCCTCTGTGCCCAGAGGGAAAAGCTGATTTGTGTGGGGATAGAGTAGCTAAAGAGGGATGGGCAAGTGTCCTCCAGGCATGGTGCACCCCCAGATATTTAGAAAATATACTGGTCTTTCTGAGAAGGTAGGTAATACTTTGCAACATCTCCTTAATTCTTGGCACTTTTTGTTGATATCAGAGGGTGAGATGGAGAACTCACACTCCAGTTGTATAAATAAATCAGAAAGGTTGGAAATTAATGCAGCAGTGCCATCTCTTAAGTGCCATTTGTAATTACCTAGATTATTTGGGGAATAATCTAAGATGACTGTCAAAGTTTCAATGCTGAACCCTTTTCTGTGCCACAGTCCTTATGCAGTTTCTATTATATTCATCTTCAGGTTCTTCTGTGAGTGGGAAGAGGGATTCTGGTTGTGTGACAGCAGCCCTTGGCAACACGTGGAGTCACAGCGTCAACACCAGGCTCATACTACAATACCATGACTTCCCAACAAGAGAGGTGAGAACTTAACAGCAAAGATAATTTAAATAAACCAACACCAGCAGTACTTGCTTAGATGGGCTGTGTCCTTCAGCCTCTCTGGTTATGTGTTGAGAACATGGCACTCAAGAGCTCAATTGCTTATTTGGGGTGGAGGTCTGTCAGTCTCCTTTGTTTTTAAGGGATGACCAGCACTCCAGTGCCTCCTTGTGTTAGGATGGGCCTTTCTGACTCACAGCTGGCACAAATGTACTGGTTTCTTGAGCCTTTAGTGCATTCTACATCATGGAGATGAAAGGTAATCTTAAAATACTTTCCTGCACAGTAATTTTAGGACAGGAGTTGAAAACTCGTCTTTTCACTGCCACGGTTGTTTTGCTGTCATGCTGTCCACTCTTTGTGCCCAATTTCAGCTGTGCCTGTTTGGACAGGGAGCACTCTGTTTTCTATGCCGGCTGTTTGTGAGCAGAAGCTTGCTGCCTGCACCAGCAAGCTTAACTTTGAGCAGTAAGTATGGTACCAATTTCCCCAAAGTATGGCTGCAAGTAGGAGAATAGTTACCCTTTTCACTGAGAGACTCTATGCTCTTAAGTGAAACATAGTAGCATCTTTTACTGCAATCTTCATCTCTTAATTTAAAAAACCATGAAAAACTGGGAGACAAGACATTTATGGTATGATTGAGGGAATTACTTTTTTTTGTTTTTATAAACATCATAATGCATGATTTCATCTGTCCCTTGGGATATCTGTGGTTATAATCTCTTTTGGCTTTGTCTGCTCTGTTTTTGCATTGATGTAACTCTTTCCAAAGGCTGTGACCCTCAGTCTTAATGTTATTGATTTTCTGCCAGTTCAAGTAGAGAGCTGTCAGAAAAATTGCTACGTGACATTTATATCATCTTACTCCTATACCATTACTACCCATGTGCATTCAAATTGATGCTCCTGGGTTTACAACACAAAGTTTCTCACTTTTAGATTGCAGTCCTTAGAGCCAGAGGAGAGGAAGCCATCCGGTTTTATTAGAAAATTATTTATTAGAAGTAAAATTATAATGATAGCACTCCTGTTTCTTTAAGTAATGGGCACTTCGAAGCAGCAGTAGTCCTCTGGACTTTGGGGTAGAAGGTTCAGTGTGTCAAATGAAGGTAGAAAAGGCATCTTCTGTACTCACTTCTAAAGGATATGCATGGAAATACACTCCTACTGCTGCTGGTCTTACAAATTTTCTTATGTACTGCTTCTTACTCTGGTCTGTAATGAGTTCTCCTTTTCTACAAAAATACTAAGTTCTGCAAAATACAGAGCTGTTCATAAATTTCCTGGATCACTTTAGAGTTACATGAGAGGTGGACCTGGCAGGGGGTAAAGGGCAGAAACTGGGCTCTGTGCTACTTCATGATGCACAAAGTCAGCTAAAACAGATTAAGAACATTCCTCTGGTAGTGGAAAAAGGGAGACAGCTTTCCTACAGAACATTCAGATATTACATTCAGTTTTTCCTGATTTTATTTGAGAAGGAATGGATCGCAAATGTATGAAAAGTTGTGTTCAAGCCTTTGAAACTATGGGCTGCTTAGTAGAGTTTTCCTCTCTTCCTAACTGGATTTATCAGGTGCACTACCTTGCTTACAAGTGAAGCAATGTGTTCATTCTGTTTCAATTAAGCAAAGGAACTAAAACTACAGTGAAGAAAAACAACCTTAAAGTAAATGTCAGTATATATTGTTAAAACCAAAGTAATTTGGAACAAAGTGTGATATAAATAGTGATGCGCCTGTGAAGTTCATGACTGAAATGGGATATGTCCATGATGTCCTGTAGGTATTTTCCTGTTGCTGATATCTGTGTCCTTTTTCAGATAAATTCTTGTTCCTTAAACTCATGGAAATCTTTCAGCTAGCCATGCAGTTTCCAGTTAGAGGAAGGCATCTAGAGTTACCCTACCTGTCGCAGCACTGTGTTGATCAAATTACTATCATTTTACACACATATGCTCCTTTATAATTGCTTTATACCCACTTTCAGAAATGAACTGTGAATAAAGGTGCCTCAGTTCTTGAGATGCCATTTCAGTCATCGTAAAGTGGTTCTGCCAGGAAGTATTAGATATCAGTGCTTTGAAAGCCAGCACTTTTTAAGGAAGCTTAACATGAAGATTCAAAAATTACCGAGTCAGTAATCACATTTACAAATTCTCATACTGTATTAAAAAAAAAAGCAAACTAAAAATCCAAACAAACAAAAATAAAAAAACAACCAAAACCCTGTGATTATCTGTAGTCTTGGCATTAAAGAGAAAATTTGCCCCAGGAAATTATTGAAAGCACACAGTTGGTCCAGTGATTTGGGTGAAAAGTAGTTTCAAAACCATGTTTTTCCTGCTTTTCCACATTTGTAACCTTACAGAATCAATACTGTATAAGGAATAAGCTGTGTTATCATAGAAACTTCATGTGCTTGGTGATTGCCCATCTGTCTAATTTGCTGAGGTCTCTCTGCNACCCTGTGATTATCTGTAGTCTTGGCATTAAAGAGAAAATTTGCCCCAGGAAATTATTGAAAGCACACAGTTGGTCCAGTGATTTGGGTGAAAAGTAGTTTCAAAACCATGTTTTTCCTGCTTTTCCACATTTGTAACCTTACAGAATCAATACTGTATAAGGAATAAGCTGTGTTATCATAGAAACTTCATGTGCTTGGTGATTGCCCATCTGTCTAATTTGCTGAGGTCTCTCTGCAGGACCTCCATGCCTTTGAGAGAGTCAACAGCTCCTCACAATTAAGTGCCATTGGCAAACTTACTTAGTATCCCTTCAAATCCTGTGTCCCAGTCATTAATGAAGATGTTGAAGAGCACAGAGCTGAGGATGGAGCTCTGTGAAAGCCCACTAGTGGCAGTGACCAGTCTGATGTCACCCCCTCACTACAACCCTTTGCACCTGACCTGTGAGCCAGTTGCTCACCCATCACATGATGTGTTTATCCAGCTGTGGCCTGGACACAGTATCCAAAAGGGTTCCAAAAGCTTTGCAGAAGTTCAGGAAGATTACATCTGCTGGCTTGCCTAGGTCTTTTAGGTGGGTTACCCTGTTGAAGAAGGAAATCAGGTTCAACAAGCAGGACTTTCCCCTTATGGAGCCATGCTGGCTGTGATTAATGACTGCGTTGTCTTCCAGGTGTTTCTCAGTACTCAGAATAATCTTTTCCATGCTTTTACCAGGAACTAAATTGAGACTGCCAGGCCTGTAGTTTCTAAGGTTCTCCTTCTTGGCCTTGTTGAAAATCAGGATAATGTTTGCCAGCTTACTGTCAAGTGGGACCTTTCAGGATTCCCAAGACTGCTGAAAATCATTGAGAGGGACTTTGTGATGACATCAGCTAGCTCCTCAGATGAGTCCCATCAGGCCCCAGATCCCACACAATTTCAGGGTCAGCTGGGAATTGATCATTCTCATAGGTGTTTAAATGCATTCTTTGCCTCTGTCTTCACCATGGATGATGGGCCATGGGAGCCTCTAGCCCTGAGCAAGAGGACCATGACCTCTGCCTTGTCCACATCCCTGTTTGGGAGATTGACAATCCTCATCCTGTAATGGGATGATGTTATTTCTACACTGCCTTTTGCCATTAATGTATTTGAAAAAAACTGGTTTTACTATCCCCCACAGTTCTGGCCTGCTTTTATCTCCAGTTGAGCTTTGACCACACAAATTTTCCCCCTACCATGGCCAACTGCATTTCTGTATTCTTCCCATGTTACCTGACCTTGCTTCCACCAGACATACACATCCCTTTTCCTTCTGCAGTGGATACTATTTGTTTTTTTCAAAAGATAGAAATCATTCTTTAGTCAGCCACTTACTCTTCAGAGTATTCTCTTTCTGGATCTACTTTCTCTCTTTCTTTCCCTGGAGGAGCTGGGAAAGCAGCAGTGGTGACAGTCTGAGAGATTTTCCCTCATTTTATCTGACTTCCAAGGTAGCAGAGCCAGTGCCAACCCTCGCTGCGGAATCCCACCCATCAAGAGAAAAAGCACCTCTAGAGAAGCACTGGGCCAAGGGTAGTATCCTTCAAAACACGGCATGAGAATGTGATTGTTAGGAAGATTCAATCAAGCGGTTTTCCTGAGCTGTGGTATCTCCTGGACAGCCCACTGGGCTGCTAGATATGTGTTCTTAGTCATGCAGTATTTGTTTCTGGGAAAACTCATGGATGTAGTCCCTGTTCCTAAAACCTTGGGGAATGCCAGGGCAGCAGATGGCAGAGCAAGTATGTAACAAACCTTAGGAAACTGAACATAGAATTCCTACACAGCTGGGATTTTTTTATATATTAAGTAAAAAAATTATTTTGTTTGTCCAGTAGATATTTTCCAGCCAACTATCCCTTTTTCCACCCCACCCTTCCTATGTCTGGTGAACATTATTAAGACAGCAGCCAGTTCAGCAAAGTAATGAAATTTCTGGGATGTCCTGCCTGCCTGAAAATCAGTTAGGTTTGCTTTATTGCTAGGATAGGAACAAACAGATGAACTTTGCTCTTTTGCTTCCTTCTAGAAGCCAAGGTTCTGGTTTTTGTTTCCTCCAGGACAGAAGCAACACCACTGGGGGAGGGCCAAAAGAGATTTCCAGTCTGCATTTAAATTCATTATGTCGCCAAAACCCACAAGCATGGACAACAGCAGGAGTCTTTTAGCTACTGCGGTGGGATTGAGCTGTACAATTTCAACAGCAGCACAGTGGCATAAGAACATGTAAGAACATGGGAAAAGTTAATTGTTTCACACAAAACCCTTCATGATGGGAATTATCTTTATGGATACTGATACTTAGTTCTCCCTAAGCACTCTTATAAGTAGTTAACCATGACATTTATTTTCCTGAAAAGCATACATAAACATGCAGGCTCTTGGAGTTTGGGCCAAAACTAATGGGGCTGCACTAGAAACTAGACTGCTCACTTGTGCAGACTCCTCAGTTGCCCCTCTGTATATAATTATCCTTCTTTCCTGAACTGGAGTCAGCAGGCTTTAATGTTACTGGTTTTCATGTGTTCTCAGCTGTCTTTGGTAGGGTTAAATACGTTGCCATGCTATATTTGACGTTTTGTTCCTGTCTGTCGGAGGCAGGGTGCTGGATTAAATGAGACACTGCCCAGATCTAGTATGGCAACTTCTGTGGGTCTGGTTTATTTTACGATTTTCAAGGGATTTGTGAGACTTGTAGTATTGTGTTAATCTCTGTAACATGTTTTTAAATTCCCAGAGGAAAAGTGCATATGGAGTGTTATTTTATAACAAGTCAGTGTTTTCCTGTATTTTCAAGAAAGAGCATTTAGAATCACAGAATCATATAGGTTGAACTCTTTAAGATCATCAAGTGCAACTGTTAACCCAGCACTGCCAAGTCCACCACTAAACCACGTCCCCAAGTACTACATCTACACATCTTTTAAATATCTCCAGGGATGGAAACTCCATCATTTCCCTGAGCAACCTGTCCCAATGCTTGACAACCCTTTCTGTGAAGACATTTTTCCTAATACCCAATCTAAACCTCGCTTGGCACAACTTGAGGCCATTTCCTCTTTTTCTGTCACATTACCAGGGAGAAGAGACAGACCTCTACCCACCTACAACCTCCTTCCAGGAAGTTGTAGAGAGCAATGAGGTCTGCTCTGAATTGTCTTTTCTCCAGGCTGAACAACTCCAGCTCCCTCAGACACTCCTCATCAGACTTGTGCTCCAGACCCTTCACCAGCCTTGTTGCCGTTCTCTGGGCATGCTCTAGCACCCCAGTGTCCTTGTATGGAGAAGCCCAGAGCAGGGCACAGGATTTGCATTGTAGCCTCACCAGTGCTGACTACAGGGGGTCAATCACTTTCCTTTTCCTGCTGGCCACACAGTTCCTGATATGGGCCAGGATGCCACTGGCCCTCTTGTCCACCTGGACTGCTGGATCATGTTCAGCTAGTTGTCAGCAAGCATCCCCAGGCACTCTTCCTCCGGCCTGTAGCGTGGCCTGGGTTTGTTGTGATGCAATTGCAGAACCCAGCACTTCGCCTTATTGAATGCCATATAACTGGCCCATCAATCCAGCCTGTCCAGATCCCTCTGCAGAGCATTCCTACCCTCCAGTAGATCAACACTCCTGCCCATCTTGCTGTCAGCTGCAAATTGACTGGTGGTTCACTTGATCCTCTTGTCCAGACAACTGATGAAGACATTAAATAGGTCTGTCCCTAATGCTGAACCCAGGGGAACACCCCTGGTGGCTGGTCACAACTGGACGTAGCACCATTCGCCACCACTCTCAGGGCCCGGCCACCCAGACAGTGTTTCACCTAGCAACCAATACACCCATCTGCACCATGGGAAGACAATTTCTCTGTGGGAATGCTGTGGGAAACAGCGTCAAAAGCTCTACTCAAGTCTAGGTAGATGAAATCAACAGACGTTCCTTCATCCACTAAGTGGGTCACTTTGTTGTAGAAGATGAGGATGGTTAAGCAGGGCTTGCCTTTCACAAACCCTTGCTGGCTGGGCCTGGTCCCCTGGTTGTCCCGCATGTGTTGTGTGATGGCACTCAGGATGGTCTGCTCCATGAGCTCCCCCAGGACCAAGGTCAGGATGCCCAGCCTGTAGTTCCCAGATCCTCCTCTGGCCCTTGTAGATGGTGCCACGTTTGCCAAGTTCTCGTCGCCCGGCGCCTCCCTGGGTGACCGGGGCTGCAGGTGACCGATGGGTGGTGGGGGGCTCAGTGAGCCCTTCCCACAGCTCCCTCAGTACCCTCGGCTGGATCCCTCCTGGCTCAGTGAGCCCTTCCCACAGCTCCCTCAGTACCCTCGGCTGGATCCCTCCTGGCTCAGTGAGCCCTTCCCACAGCTCCCTCAGTACCCTCGGCTGGATCCCTCCTGGCTCAGTGAGCCCTTCCCACAGCTCCCTCAGTACCCTCGGCTGGATCCCTCCTGGCTCAGTGAGCCCTTCCCACAGCTCCCTCAGTACCCTCGGCTGGATCCCTCCTGGCTCAGTGAGCCCTTCCCACAGCTCCCTCAGTACCCTCGGCTGGATCCCTCCTGGCTCAGTGAGCCCTTCCCACAGCTCCCTCAGTACCCTCGGCTGGATCCCTCCTGGCTCAGTGAGCCCTTCCCACAGCTCCCTCAGTACCCTCGGCTGGATCCCTCCTGGCTCAGTGAGCCCTTCCCACAGCTCCCTCAGTACCCTCGGCTGGATCCCTCCTGGCTCAGTGAGCCCTTCCCACAGCTCCCTCAGTACCCTCGGCTGGATCCCTCCTGGCTCAGTGAGCCCTTCCCACAGCTCCCTCAGTACCCTCGGCTGGATCCCTCCTGGCTCAGTGAGCCCTTCCCACAGCTCCCTCAGTACCCTCGGCTGGATCCCTCCTGGCCCCGCAGACCTGCGTGTGTCTGGGTGGCAAAGCAGGTCACTGAGCATTTCTCTGGGGGTTATGGGGGCTTCATTCTGCTCCCCATCCACGTCTTCCAGATCAGGGGTCTGAGTATCTGGAGAACAACTAGTTTTAGGATTGAGGTATGAGCTGAAGCTTTCAAGCTATATTAAGTGAGCTGTTGGACAGGAATTTTCCTGGTAAAATGGTAAAGTGTACACGATGAAGTGTTTCAAATGCATGAGTATATGGTGACTCTTTCTCAATAAAACAAAACAGAACAAAACTCCCTTATCTCGTTCAGACTTATGCCAGACATAACTTTTGTTGTGTCCTTGGTTACAGACCAGCTGTTTCATCTTGCTCTGCTTACTATCATATGAATAAGCCCTGAATAAGCATTCCAAAATTACACTGGTGAAGTAACCCTGGTACTTGGTGTATGGGGGAAGGGCTGGAAGAGAGCCAAGGGGAGTGAGGATGATGTTTTACATTCATTAGATTTGCAATTATTTACCTTATTATTTTTATCATGTTATATTAGTAAAGCAGTTCTTTCAAAATGTGCAGATATTTGGTTGTAACTTCACCAGGAGATGGCTACTAGAAGTGTTGTAAAGTGTGTATATGTTCTGAGCCATCTTCTTATACAATATGCTTATCATATGGAAAGTCAATTCTGTAAAAACACAAAGAGATATTTTTATAATTTATAATTTAATAAAACTGATGGTGTGGAAGGAAATTTTCATTATTTTCATGCAAGGAAAATAATAATTGGAAATTTTACAGGAAAGTAGATTTTTTTCAGGTGAGATTAATTTTTTTACAGTTCTCCATTATATATCTTTTGAAAAAATAGTCATGAAAAGACTGCAGAAGCACAAATTCAAATTCTGACAACCCTTCAATTTAAAGAAATGGTTTTTTTTCTAGAAAAAGTTTCCAGTTTACTTCAGAGACTTTTGCCTTGCCTCAACTATCAATTGAATATTTTGAAGCTGGACACAATGTTGTTATGGCTTGAAATTTCCATGCATGTTTACAAACCACATCCTTAAAAATACATAAATAAGCTTATGGGTTTTTTTCTGATTCTGTCAACTGATAACCCTTATGACAGAAGTCTTTTGCTTATCCATAGATCATATACCAGCATAAGTAGCAATATAATCTTGAATAGCATGAGAACAGTATGAAATTGGACACAAGGCACAACTGTAGCACAAACAGATGGTTATCAACATAGTGTGATTCTGACTTAATCCAGCAAAGTGCCAAATGAAAGGATACCAGAAAAATAGCGATGGTTCATTAACAAATATTTGGAGCTCAAACATCACCAGGTGACTTACTTGCCTGACATGAGTGTTTGTTCATGTCTCTCTTTGCAGCAAGTCTCCTTCTTAATGAACTTTTGGGGGATGGTCATACAATATAGCCATCCCTGGAGCCCTGTCTGTGTTAAATGGGTCTGGATTTATGGCCCTCTTCTCTTAACAGGACACTTTTAGAGAGAAATGTTTCCATCATTCATGAGCAAGAATTCATTTACTCAGGTGCTTATAAAACTCTAATCAATTTGTTATCTAGAAACCTAAATAGAAATGGAAAGGCTCTAGGTCAAATAGAAAAGACCAGAAAAAACCTTGAAATAGTTTATCTTGTTCTCTTCTCTGTCATTTCTTTGATAACTGCTGCAGGTTTTCTTAATGAGGATTATTCTACTGTCAAATAGACAAAAAGTAGGAGCAGCTGTACAAGCTGCAGCTGGGAGCAGAGCTGGACTCTCTTCACTGCCATTGAGTGCCAATTATGATCTTGCTTGATGATCTTGATCTTGCTTAACATTTATTGCCTTTGTTTCAGGCACTTACGAGTCTTTCTTTCTCCTGGTACTATGCAGTGAAGGTACTCCTGCTCCCTGCTCCAACTTGCTCAGTAGATTAACTCACCATCACCACACTGATGTTCAGTGTGGTCACTGAACTCAGTCTTGAATCTCTCTCCTCAGCATGCCATGAACTTTTCTTCATAAGTAAAGGTTAATGAAACTGGGAGTGTGACTGGAGATTTATGGCAGAACTTTCTCTCTAATTCCTTGTTTCTGGTTTCTGTTGATACCAGAGGTGATTTTTCTAAGCCTCAGCTCTGGAAGTCACCTTGCATTCCTCGGTCTCTCCTCTTTGCAGCCATCAAAACTCTTCTAAACTGCAAGTACCCAACAAAGACAGTAGCTAGCACTTAAATTTTTAGATTATTAGAATGCTTGTCTGGCCTCTCATCTCCAGTAGTGGTTAATGCAACGTTTCTTTTATTAATACCATTTTTTTTCCCTCTTGCAAACATACCACAGAGAATAGAATTTTTGCCTTGATGAAACCTACTTAATCACAGTGATGCTGTTTTAATTTTTACATATTTTCTCATTTCTGTAACTGAGGAAATGGCCTTTTGCCTTGGTATAATTGATAATTGTGCACCTTCATGTTAATCAGATAGAAATTTTCAGAAATTTGGGCTATACCTCCTGTTCTTTATTGGGAGCCACCTAAAGGTCAGGATGGGAGGGGTAAGATAACTGTAACAAAATCTGTTCTGAATACAAAAGAGAACTTCTGTCTCTGATGCTATTAATCCAACACCCTTTACAAACACTATACCTACCGTTAAGTAAAACAGCATAAAAATGGGAGAGAGAAAGAACCAGATAGGACTTTTAGGGTCTGATCTGTATTGTCTGAGGAATGTTCTGTTTGTAAGTTTAAGTCCCTTTGCACAGAGGGAATAAATAAACTCCCATCCTTTTTATACAGAATCACTTGCTGATTTTGATTTGACTTCTGTGTGAGTTTTTCTCTCAAAACAAAGAGGAATTAACCTCATGCTGATTCATCAATAACTGAAATGTCATCACTCCTGAAGAGTGGCAATGACCAAAGTTCTTTATCCTTGGAATGACGTGGCAAATCCCCTTGCCTCCTGTCTTATACCAGATTCTCCTTTTTCCTTTTTTTTTTTCTCATTTCTTTTTTTTCTTCTTTTTCTTTTTAAATTTGAGAGCAGAGGGAAGCAATGCCTAGCTCAACTTTGTGTTAATTATTCAGGAAAGTTCTGCTGAGTCTATCTTGGAATAGAGTACATTTGAAGGCATTCTTAATAGTGAAAAATATCAGAAAACCATTGTGAGTGAACTGGACAACCTCAAGTAATGAAAATATAGTGGAATATAAAATTGCGAATAAAAATAATTTGCAAAATAATATTGGGCATTATAAATGAATTTCTGTTTTACTTAAGGAGCAGGCAAGTTCAAAGTGAAGCTAATACTGGAGTGGTTTAGTTTATCACAGAAAGACTATTTCAACACTGTAATGTAACCATGAAAAGGGTGTGGGCTATCCTAGAATAGATCAGGCAAGGTGTTTTCAAATGAAAAGTATTTGCACCCTTTTGGAAAGGCACTGGGGACATCTCTGGAATACTGTCTGTGACCTGGAAATGTTTGCTCAAGATTCTTTCTGCTTTCTTCTCTATCTACTTTCTTCCCAGCCAAGGTCTGTACTAGACAGAATATGTTTACTGACATAGTAACAAGTTTTAGCTGTCACTGGTAAAAAAAGTAGACCTCAGGTAAAGTTTTAAAACCAGACAAACTTTGACATACAGACTTCAGTGGGCAAAATGCATGGCAACTTGTGTGAATAGGTAGGGGTCAGATATGTTTCTCATGTTCAGGTATTACAACTTTTATGATTCTCTTAACATATGAAGGGAGAATCATGTTAGGAGTTTGTATATCTAGGATATTGTACTCTGAACTTGAATTTTTGCTTGTTTTATGAATCTAAAGTTATTGAACTATTCTAGATTGACAGCTCAGGAGAATGGCAGCCAGTGAGTGATTTTTAAAATCTGTGTAGAGAGAACAATGTGGGTTTTTTTTCAGTTCAGTTTATCAGTATATCTACCCTGGATCAATTCATCTAGAGGAGTTTTCTCTATGTAGGCTTTTTAATCTTTGATCGCAGTAATTCCTGTGCCTTTAGCTGTGATGTAAAAACAGGCTGAAAAAGAACAAAACCTTCTTAACTGCTTAGGAACCGAATGCAGACTACTGACCCACTACTGACCCACTTTAAGGGATAAACCCCATTTTGACATACCACTGCCTGAGACAGACTGGACTTTATAACACAGGGAGTTTTGATTATCTCCAGAGTTGCAGACTTAATGGGAGCTGCCTGTCCAACTTTATCATAATCTATCCATCATAATGCATCAAGAAAGTAATAAAATACATAATTTTCCCAATATTACCTTCCCTTGGACTGATTGTTGTAACTATTGGAAAAATACCATGGGATTTTGGGACATTTGCTCGATCAGGAATGGAAAGGATGTGTGCAGGAGGTGGTAGTGTATTCTATCCACATGGTGGAAACACTGGAAGATCCTTGGGACTGAAAGGTAAAAGGCATTATAAATAGGTACCTGAGCCATCCTGCTTCCAGTTCTCACAGATACTTTGATTGGGGAGAGATATGTCCTCTGGCTGAGGACAGAAAGCCATAAATTCCTCAATCCATGTTGAAGTTCAGTGTTTCTAACAGACTTGTGATTGACTGGTAGCTTCAACTTTTTGAATACTGGTAAGAAATACTGTAAAGTACAGCTCAGTTAATGAATTATTTCTTCCCTGAGTATTCATATTGGAGCAACACCAACTCGGAAGTTACTAATGAGGTCACTTGTCAATAAATCCCCCTGTCTCATCAAAGAAAGTGATAAACTTAGGTTGCAGAGTGATGTGTGAGTCACTTCTGAAGTTGTCCCCTGGAAAGAGCTCATTCAGCTTACCTTGGGTTTGCAAGACCCTTTCACATTTGTGTAACATTCATGGTTCATGGTCTCTCTTATCAGTCATTTCTGACAAGTGAGTGCAGAATCTCTGGTAGAAGTTGTTGCGCTCGTCCTGAGTGAACAATCAGTCTAATTTTTTTCTGCCATTTGATTTAATTTGTCTGTGCAGACCTTTTCTGCAGTTCAGGGTGTTTACATACTGCACAGCATTGAAATGGAAGTTATGGACTAAAGGACACTTGAGCTGGCCTTGTGCAGAGCTGACAGTGGTCAGGAAGGTTTGATTTGGAGTCTGAGGCAGTGAAACCTTATCATGTCTGAGCCAGCACTGACATTTTTTTCAGCACATTGATACTTCTGGTCCAAATTATATGTTTGTTCTTCACTGTACGTCACTGAACTTGTTTCTTCTAGCATCAGTCTTTATTTATCTATCTAAGAGTAATATAAAACTCTGTACCCAAAGTCATCTCAAGCTACAAATAAAAAATCACCTAATCCTCTCTTAAGCTGTGTTGATGTTTACAGTTGGACATGGTACATTTCATATAAAAAAATGGAAACAAGAGGAAACTACTTTGTTCTCCATTTTTCATGTGTGTTTGTCTTGCTTCTTACTTATGATCATATAATGGCCATGTCATTTGAAATAACTGAGCAAGCTGAAAAAAGAAAATAAAAGTGTAAATAAGCACAAAAAAATCAAAGAATTTCTTACTAATGTTACTAAGATAATACCAGATATACTTAATTGGTATTAAATATATAAAAGAAAGGTAAACAACCTACTTTAAGACATGTTGCCTACTAAAGGTTGCCGTTTGGGTGCCACTACAGGAAAAAAGAGGTTGAATTTTTTTTTTTTCCATATAGTTTTGCATTTTCTTTGTAATGGCTACATTTTTGTCCTTTGAACATAACTAAACTTTTCTAAAGTTCACATGTAGTTGAGATCCCTAAAGTCTGAATTTCTTAAGCATAATCTCCAAGCAAGAGAATATCTAAGAGCTATAAATTCTGCTCCCAGTAATTTTGTGAAGAGAATGATCATTACAAATGATCTTTGCTTCTGTTTCTTCTCCAAACACAAAAATATTTATTAACCTACTGATCATTGTTTGTGGTATGTTGTCATCAAAAATTTCAGACCTGATCGGTTATAAAGCAATATTTCAGGGCTTAAAGGGCTGACCAGTCTTTAGTGCATCTGTGCCATGCACAGGAACAAGAATGTTTGCCTTTTCCTGCTGGGGCTTCTTGGGTTTCCACTGCCCTGTAGAAATGTAAATGAAGCCTTCTAGAACAGTTCATGTTTGTTAGAGAAAAGCTTTTCTAGAATTTTGTCATTCAGCAGTTATACATTCAGCAATATAGATGATGTTTATAAGGCCAATGGTTTCCATTCATTTGTAAATTCTCTCCCAATAATGTTCTTGCTAAAGAAAATCTGACTCTTGCAGAAATATTGAAATTAAATTTTAAATTGCCTTTATCACCTTTTCTTTTGACTTTGGTAGAGTGTGACAGTACTCCAATAGCACACATATTGCATCTGTATATTTTAGCTCACAGGTCTTTTAGCTTGACTTTTTTTCTTATCCTTGTTGTGTGATGCCCAGTAGACTCTAAAATACACTCTGCTGTGGCTTTGCATGAGATAATATTGCTGTCTCTCACATGTGAAGTTAGCAGTGTTGTGTTACCTTGTCTCTAGGGACCTTGGTTTTAGGAACGGAACAATGTGAACACACAGAAAGAGTTGGAAAGGAGTTTTGTTTGTTTCATGTCAAAGGCATTTTGCAGCCACTAGTGTTGGTAAAAAATATTTATGCCATGATCTAGGACTTTAACTTGGTTGAATCCCAAGCTTTTTGGCCCAGGTCTGGGATTTTAGGACTATGCCTTTACCTCAAGGAAGGACACTTGTTTTTACTGGTATTCAAAGTCTGTGAGTGAAGAACAGGAAGAGCCCACTTCTGATGCTATTTTATAATGGATTCTTTTTTCTTTCAATTTATAAATCATAATGTTGGTATTTTTCATCATTTAGAAAACCAAAAGAAAGTTAAAGAAGGAATGATATTTTTTAAATAAAGATTTGAAACACGCATTAAAGTTGAATTTACAGCGGATACTTCTTTTTCTGTAGAAGATAAGTGTGTGTGTAAAACTATTATAGATATTCAAAGAATAATAAAAGTAATAAATCATGATGGCAGTGCACATGCTAATTACATACTTAAGAATGTATATTCCTCATGTTGTGCTGCTGAATTACACCGAGCTGATTTGCTCTGTGCAGTGACATGGGCAGAGGAGCCAGTGGCATCTCTGTCTAAATGTGTGGCTCTCTGGAGGAGAAAGTGTGCAGCTCCTGGGCTTCTGAGCTGTGCTCCCTGCTGCTCCCATCTCTTCCAGTCCTGTCTGGCACGCTGGGTGGGAGCAGCCATGTATTCTGAGAAGAGCTGCTCTGGTGCTATTGTACCGGTACTCCCTTAGGAGTCCTTCCCAATTTGGGACACAAGATTCTCTGGGATAAAGCAGTGTTCCATTATGTGTCAAAAATTAAGTATTTATTATTAATTAAGTGTGAAGTATTGTATCCTTCAGCTTTTTTCTTATTTGCTGAGCTAGAGTGAAATAGAACAGTATGCAAGGCTCTGAAAAACTTCATAAATTATTTTCTGTTCTTCTCACTACTGGGGTATTGTAAATCTCATGAGTGACTGTCACACAAGAGAATTCCCATAGGAGTCTGTGTTTGTGTTGCCCAACTACTTTATCCAGCCACAGCACCATCTTCAGATCCCTTTTCTTGGCAGTGTTTTATTGTGGTAAGCAGGACACTCTTGCTGGCTGGCTGATTTCCTGCTTAGTAAAAGCTACAAGCATTTTCTCCTTAACTACTCTTCACATTGGAAAATTATCAGGGCTTTGAGTCTCAAAAGTATTATAGCATAGCATATCATTATGGCCAAATTCTTGCAAAGTTCCTGGCCTATAGAGGACACTCCACTGGGAAAATCAGGAGACACGTGGAAACAGAAAAGGTGACAAAATCCATTTTACAAACTAGGGAATAAGGCAAGTTGCAGGGAGACAGAAAATGCTTCTGGGGAAAGGAATTTTGTAGGATCTGGTGTTTCATGAGCTGAAGGGAGCTGACTACCCTGCATACCCTCCCTGTATTTCACCCTAGGGAACTTTCACCAGAAGTCTAACTACAGCGAAGTAAACTGGAGGCAGCCTGTTTTTGTGCAGTTCCCTGGCCATGCTGCTGCAGTTCAGACACCATTTGAATACACATGTGGGATTTCATTTTCTTTTCCAATTAAAACTTGCTGTTTGCCTGGGTAGTGCAGTTCCCTGCCCCTGAAGTTATTGCTATGTTTTGTACATCAGGCAAGAAAAGGCTCTCTGGGTATAAGGGCTCAGGAATGTTCTGGCAGTCTGGGAAAAGACAGCTAAGGAAAAGCAGCATTTTGTTAGACTTGGCCTATTGCATTCACAACTGTTGTTGCTCTGGAGCCCATCAGGACAGTTCACCTTGGAAAGTTTTGGTTTTGTTGTCTATGCTTGTCTTTGATACTCATTTGAGGTTTTGATTATTTTCTTGCACTGAAGTTATGTTTACTCAGTCCAAGGATACTCAGAGTTCCTCATTGTAGTGCCTAATGTTAAGACCATGCCTAAATGGCACTACATATTTCATGCTGACCTCTCTCACTCGTAATCCAATGTTTGGCACACCACAAAAACTGAAACAATTTGTAGGCTGGTCATCTCTTGCTAGCAACTGCCTGGATAGGCTCAGCCAAAACACATGCCTTTGTTCTGGTTTTATGAGAGGGGGAGGAATTGACCCTACTGAGAAGAGAAAGCAGAGCTGTTGCTTATTGATCCTTCTGGATTGTAGCCTCTGGGTACAGGAAAGTAGGAGCTGTGTGTACCTGGCAGAAAATTAATATAGTGAGGTTGCTACAGATGTCTTATGTCCATATATGATTTTCATGTAGTTGCTCAAAAAGCAGTGGCAAGGTTAGGATGGATACCCGTGAATCCTGATTCCCAGTTCCTGACTTTGTGCACTGTGAATATGTGCTCTATACATAGATTACTTTCTATAAGGGACACCTGAAGCCAGCCAGGTATAGCAGGCTTGAGATTTGCAGTGTCCTATTTCCTGGACTTGTCCTCTCTGTTTCTCCTCTATTCTTAAAAGATTCTTGGTTTTCATTTCTATCTCCTTTTGTTTGTTTTCCTTCCATTTCTTTCCTTTGCAAGTATTGAATGTCTCCTGTGGGAGTAAGCCCAGCCACATGTGCATGCAATGATGGTTTATTTTTATTGGAGTCATTGCCTGTGACTGTTATTCATTACTATAGGAAGAGCTGCACTAACAAACTGCTCTGAGAGCCTTTTTTTCTGTTGTAAAAGGTCCTGTTTTGTCCACAGCCATTAAGAGTATCTACTGCCATCATTAAGACATTGAGAGTTGGGAGCTCAGGCACTAGTACTGCCCCCTGAATGTCCTGTTGTGTCTGGTGTTGCAAAGCAGAATCTCAGCACCTCAGCTTCTCTGCATGGTGTCTCTTTAGGTCAGCTTTCCAACCATCTGTCCACCTCACTGCCACCTAAGCAACTCGATTGACCTCTGCTTGGGGAAGAATTTGTGGTTGTACAAAGTGCAAGCACAATCACTGGCTACTATTATGTTCTCTTAGGATAATAGAGTGTACAGCCAGAACATCACCAAGGCAGGTCTGCTTGAGGTGAAATGCTGATTCAGAAAAGGCAATTAAAAAGTACTGTCAAATGCTTCTATCTCACTTGCACTTCTAGCCCTCACACTGGGTGAGTAATCCTCACCTTTTTTTATATTTCTGTGTTACCATGGGGAAGATCATGATGTCCCAGAATTCCTGGTACTTCTTAAAGATGAATGTCTAGCATAAATAGTAAAAGCATTGGCAGTTGAATTAGGAACATATGCTTAACATAAATGTAAGCTAGAACTTAGGTACTTAAGCAGCCTAAACAATTTTACATAAGAAATACGGAGGGGTAGAATTAATTTTTATTAATTTTTATTTATTAACCACTTCTGAGAGTGGAGCACAGAGAGGAAAGTGAAATGGTCTGCCTAGGCTTACACAAAAGGACATATGAGCATATCCTAGAAGTTACTGCTAGGATGAAACAAAAAGATAAGAAGTGATTTGTCTGAAATTTGGCTGTTCTTACATAGCTTCATGATTTCTAGAGATTTTAGATATTTCAAAAACTCTACTTCACGCTAGCACTAGCATTGACTCTTATAATTAAAGGTAATCTGTTGGAATTTGGCAAGAAAGTTTGATCTCTTTGATATTAATTTACATTTGTTAATATAAGTGTCATGCTGATATTTCAGAATAGACATTTCTTTGAATTCTTTCTTCCATGCTGAATCTGTTTCATGTTTTCCCTTGAGCTTTTGGAGACTTTGTCTTCATAAATTTTCTTATTCAAATCAGCACCCATGTTTCCTGTTTTCCCTGTGAAAATGTCTTAAGTGGGTCTGTATTTCTCCCTGCCTCACTTTTCTTAAGATGAGTAGCAGGGAATTCTTGGCTTTGCACTCTTAGCAATGTTTTTAATATATGAAATTTGTATGCATTGCACTAAAAATAAACAGATGGGCTGCTGCATTTTGAGGGATTGAGATGACAGCAGGATGTTCAGTTGCCTTTTGAGTCCATTTACTCTGCTGTTTTTTCCAGATGTGTGCTAATGGACATTTTTAGGATGTACACAAACTCTGCTAGCCTACTTTTCTGCACTAATTGGTTTGGATTTATGGAATGCCTCTCATAAACTGTCTCTAGCTGCCATTGTTGCTTTTCCATAAAGTACTAGAAAGGAAACTTGTTCCTAAACAGTTTCCTCTGGGTGGGATTTTCTTACAGGGAAAGAGGAGGTACAAACCATTCCAACTGCTCTATAAAGAATTTTATTGAGTTGTGACCCATTAACCTGGCCTTGATGAAAGCTTTTTCAAACAGCTGGACTTCAGAGAACCACATCTCTCAGGTGCTATGTATGGCACAAATTAAATTATAGCTTTGTAAGAAATCGTTTTAATCCAAACAAGGATTGGTTTTTAATTTTTTTGTTTGTTTTTGCATTTATGAAAGCAGTAGGTACTCCACATCTCCCCAGTACTGGGGCATGTTTGTAGTCCCACTTCTCACCTCTCAATGCTCAGGACATCTTAAGCATGCCTTGTTTTTGTTTTTTTTTTTTTTAACAGAGAAAATACATGTGTGGGGTCTAGATGTTTGGGGAGACTGAAGAATGACTGCATTTATCTTTTTTTCCTCAGCCAGTCTGGTTTGCCTCCATATTGCCAACAATTGCACAGCCTGCCCATCCTGTAGCCTTTCTTACTGACACATGTATGGGTGCAGACAGTACAGCTGGAGTGGCTGGGCTCTCTTCTGCCTGAAAGGGGAAAATTGGTGCATAGAGAACTTCTGCTTGCATTGGGCTTTGGAGGTAGATACAAAGCAGGGGATAATTGTTTCTGTAAGAAAACACAAGGTCCTGATAAAGTCAAACTCTACAGTGATTTGCTTATGAAGGCAATAGGATTTAATAATGTTATTCAGATTTTGGTACTGATACCAGCTATAAAATCTTTAGGACTGCATTTAATTTCTGAGCTTCAATTTACCCAAGTGCATAATGGGGTTATATTTTCCCCACCCTTCTAAGACCTTTTTAAAATCTAAAGATTAAATACCATATAAGTGCAAAATGTTGTTATCCAAAGAATCACTTGCCATCAAAGATCAGTTTATTGTTTATGTGTATATCTTGTGAGCTTAGTAAATGATTGCAGGAGACCTAAACTACTTTTTCCCAACCATAACACTGGAAAGGCATTAGGGTCACTCTTTGTTTCTGCAACGAGGGGCAGTTATCTCCCAAATCAAATCAGAACCCATGGCAGGACTGAAGCCTCAGAGAGCTCCAAGGTCCAGGGAGCATTGGTGTCTGGGAAGCTTGGCAGGAAACACAACCATTTTTTCTTTTGTGTTGTAAAAAGCCAACCCATTGCCCTAAAGGATGTTTCAGTGTAAAATGGGTGTGAGGAACAACTCTGTGATACCTTAATGCCACTACGGTGTTGGTGTCCTTTAGGGCACTCTTGGTTCTCTCCTTGGAGAACCAGTGGGCTGGAGGCAGTGTGAGCTGTGGGGCTGAGAAACAGAGCTGGCCCTGGGAACTGGGTTACAGTTCCTGCTCAAAAGTAAACGATCTGCAGAATAAGGACTGCAGCTTTCATTTCTAGAATATATCAAATTCCGGCACACTGGGCCTAAGAAGAAGCAGAAGAGAGGGCAGAGAAAACAGTTATGAAGTCTGCTGGGATATCAGATGCAAAATCAACTTTGTTGTTTTCCTTACTGGCTTTTTCCTGGGCTCTATTGCAGCTGAAAAAACAACCCTTCTGATCTACAATAAGAAGGGAAATTCTGGCATGAAGATAGTCTACCCAGTCAATTTGGCACAATTATGGGAAAGATTTGTTTAGCTTTGCACTGATCTTATTAGTACATGAGCCTAATCAAACCTTGAGGGATAGTATTCTCCCTGTTGAGTGACCTTGTCAATGGTGTAGGCTTCCTTCTCAATTCTCATGCTCTTTCAAGTGAATGTGGTGTTCCTGAAGAGTTCTGAAATGCACCAGCTATTAGCAAAGCTTGTTCACTGTGAGAGGACAGCAACATGAATTAGCAAAATGTCCCAGCAAGCCAGCATTGTTTCAGTAGGGGCCACAAGTGTAATGACAGCCAGATTCCTTCCACAGGTCTCTGGTATTCAGTCAGCAGACCTGAATTCTGAAATATTTATTGACTGTAAATGGGGATTTGCTTTTCATTCAGTCCCTCGTGCACGTTTATGTATTTTGTCAGTACAATAGACAAGAATAATATGAGTCTAGGAGAAAAGGTGATGTGAGAAAAAGCTTGACATCAAATAAAAAAAAATGAGAAGAATCTGTTCTTTGATAAGAAACTGACATACTTAAAAGGAGGCTTCAAATAGTTTTATTTATGTTCCTCAATTTTTGTTTAAAAAACCAATTTCTTTTAATAGTTTCCATAAAAGAATAGGGACAAAAGTGATTGTCTTTCTAGTCTAAATGGAAATGATGTATTAAATGTTAATACAGCTGATTTTCTCAAGTACTTCATTGAAATATCTTAGCCCATTAGTTTTGTTAAAATAATTACTTTTCCATTATAAAATCAGAATTTTTCAATCATGTGAGAGCTGATAGATCAGTCAAAAATAATCTTGTTATTTTCACTGTTTGGTAGTTTATCATCCTGGCATTTTAATAACTAATTTGATATAAGACTCTGTCCCCTTCATAATCTTTACTTTTTTTCTAGCAGGACATTGGCTTGATTTCTGGTTGTCAGAATCCTTCTGAAAGTTCATCCAATACATTTTCCAATTCATTGGTCTCCTTGTTATTGACGGGAGGTGTTGTCCCAACAATTTCTATTTTCTGCTGGGCTTCTACAATCAATTCTGTGATTGCATAAAGCTTATAAACAATAAAATGTATTATTAGAAATGCTTTCCCTAACTAAAACAAATGTTGATGTACAATATTTCTGCTGTCATCATCAATTCTCTCTAAGCCTTTTGTTTCTCACGTGCTCTGCTTGTCTCACATTTATCTTCCTTTATCTAATCTAATGGAATCTATCCAATTTTTGTTCACTTTTCATCAAGGTGATATATTTCCTCTTGCATATTACCTTTGTGTTCTTAGCATGCCTCATGGCAGAAATGATTTTTCAGTCATTTAATATTTATTCTACATTGTTGTCAAATAATAAATATTTATTACAAACCTCTTGACAGGGAAACGTGATGCTAGAAAGAAAAGAAAGGAAACTAAGATTTGACCGTTTTATAGAGGCTGGACTTTGCAAAACTTGAAATTGCTTTCATTTTTACTTCCCTCATCTATCTTTATCATTTGCACTTTATAGGGACAACAACATAAAAATAACTGCAGATGGATTTTGCATTCCATTCCAGAAGCTCATGGGTAGCTCATGGAGAGCATTTCAGAAGTAACATAGAATGAATTAAAAGGACTCAGTACTGTTTCATCATTTTTCTATGTCTGTTTTCTATTAATTTCACTATACGAAATAAGTTTTGTAATCAAAATGCCTGTTAATTTCTTTAGCCTATTACCATTACTGTTTACTCTTCTCAAACTACTTTTGGTGCAACTTAAACTGTACTGAAGTGTTAATAGGAAAAAAAAATGGTGGTGCCTGGATTAATTTTTGATTCCATGATTAAATAGCGCTTATCACTAAAGGTGTGTCACTTATCTGGCTAGGAAACAGTGCAATAAATTCCTTTACATACATCAAGAACATTAGTGGAGTTCTATTTTCCTTTCTTTTCCTGAAGTGAAAAAGGAACCAAGGAAATCTTTCGTGTTGGTCTGAAAATTGAAGTTCCTGATCTTAAGTTTTATAAAGTGAGATTGTGGAAAGAGATCTGTGTTTCAGCTTGTTATTCAATAATTCTGAATTCAGATCCAAGTTCAGATAATACATCTTTCTATACTCTCCCCAGTTTTCAGCCAGGAGTGATTTAGAGTTGAAACAAAACATATACTTGAATATATGTGAGTTTTATAAATTCCTATTCTGCCTGTGCTGTCTGCTTCTGAGTTATTCTGGAAGATCCCATGTGTTCTCCACATCCTCAGATGGCTGTTAGGTATCTTATGGAGAGGAGCAGATGCTCACCAGAAGATATAGATGAGAAGACTTTGAATTACAGATTCCTTATTTGAAAACGAGTAACTTTTTCTTGGTTTATTCACCTCAAAGATCCTTAGTTGCATGTTGACCATCAAAGGACATTGTTAGTATGCATTGTTCCAACTCTGTCAGTTCTATCAGTATAAAACTTGGGTTGGCAGGGCTTCGATGCTGTCAGGAAGCCCATAGGACTTGAAGAGACTTAACAGGTCATGAAGTGCTCCCTAGGCACTGCTTCATATCCCTTTCATAAATATTTTAATTTGAATCCTAAAAACAAAGATTAACTTTTTAGCTTTGCCTCTTTGAGTTGATGGCTCTTCCAAAGTTTCACTACTGATAGTTATGAACTTTAAAATTTCCAGCCAAAATGTCTTCATGGTTGCAAATCTGTTCTTCAGCCAGAGCTGTCAGTTTGAGAAATTCTTCCCTTTCTTTCTGCTTCATTCTCTCATTTCCTCTCTGCCCATTCACTTATACACACAGACACTGCCAGCCTTCATTTTTGCCAGATTCACTGAGCTAACATTTTTCTAGCACCATCTCAGATGAGCACTCCAGTCTCCTCACCAGCATACAGCCCATCTCTTGCAGTTTGGGTTCATTAGTGACCTGTACAGTACATGCTCTTCCAGTTTAAACCTTGCTGGTGTCTTGTACAGAAACACCCAGGTGTCCCTGGTTTTACCTGGTGTATGTTGTGGTGCACCATACAACTGAGTCTGCCACTGTCTTGACTGCATCACCTTATGGGTCAATCTAAGAGAGATCCTCATATCTCAGGTACAGTGTTTCCCCTTTTGTCTTACAGTTTCTGTGCTTATCCTTGTTTTCTTCATTACCAGTTCTCATTTAGCAGTGTTAAAAGCTTTACAGAGATCCAAAGAGATTAGTTCAAATTTATATCAGACTTCTAAAAAAATCAAAGAAGAATGTCATGTATGTCTGTCATGACATCCATGTTTTCTTTTACTCTGTTTTCCAAGATTTTAGTTCATGGAATCATAGAATAACCTGAGTTGAAAGAATTCATAAGGATCATGGAGTCCAGCTTCTGGCCCTGCACAGGACAGCCCAACGATCACACCATGTGCCTGAGAGTGTTGCTCAAATGCTTCTTGAACTCTGGCAGGCTTGGTGCTATGACCACTTCCCTAGGGAGCCTCTTCCATGCCCAACCACCCTCTAGGTGAAGAATTTTTTTATAATATCTGACCTAAACCTATTTTGACACAACTTCAGCCATTCTGTCCTGTCACTGGTCACCAGAGGGAAGAGATTGGTGCCTGCCCCTCCTCTTCCCCTCGTGAGGAAGTTGTAATTGCAATGAGGCCTCTCTTCAGTCTCCTCTTCTCCAGGCTGAACCGACCAAGTTGCTCCTCATATGCATTCCACTCAAAATGCTTCACAATCTTTGTAGCCCTCCTTTGGACACTCTCTTACAGCTTTGTATACTTCTTACACTGTGGCTCTCAGAGCTGCCCCCAGCACTGCAGGTGAGGCTGCCCCAGTGCAGAGCAGAGCAGAGCAGGACAATCCCCTCCCTTGCCCGGCTGGCCCTGCTGGACCTGATGCACCCCAGGGCAGGGCTGGCCCTCCTGGCTGCCAGGGCACTGCTGGCTCATGTTCAGCTTGCCACAGACCAGGAGCCCCAGGTCCTGTCCCACAGTGCTGCTCTCCAGCCTCTCATTCCCCAGTCTGTCCATCCATCCAGGATTGCCCATCCCAGGTGCAGAATCGGGCACTTTCTGTGGTTAAACTTGGTGATTGCCCAGTCTCCTAGATTTTCAAGGTTTCTCTGCAAGGCCTCCCTGTCTCTGAGGGAGGCAACAGCTCCTCACAATTTAGTATCATCAACAAATTTACTTACTGTGCCTTTGAGTCCTGCATCCAAGTTGTGTTATTCCTCACTTCAAAATTTCTTCTAAAGCCCTGCATGGTACTATCAGGTTACAGGCAACAACTCACTAGTTTACTTTTCCTCTTTTTTTAGGGAGACTTAAATTTGCTGCTTCTTAGTTATGTTGCATCATCTTCAAGTTCATAGAAGAGTGATAAATACTATCTATCAGACCTAAATTCACATGCTATTTCTTAGAATGGTTTCCTGATAGAGATTATCTCCTTCGGCTGAATGTGCTAAATTCTGGAGTTTTCGTTCCGCTCAGTTGTTATTTCTATATCAATGTGATATGGATAATTCCCATTACCTGCCTTTTCTTCTTTTCCAGTATTGTCCTGCTTGAGGAAAAAAGATTATTTTTTCACTGATATCTAGGAATATATTTAATCATTACCCCAGTGTCTTTTCATTATAAATCAAACTTTTATTTCCTTTTTGCTACTGGTAATAATCTTTCCAGAGAGAGTCAACATTACCTTGATTTTTGGTAATCCTTGATTTCCACTTCCTGGCCTTCAAAACATCATTTTCCTTTTTTGATATGTATTTCCTTCCATGCTTTATAAGTTCCTTGTCTGTATGTAAGAACCTACATCATGTTGACTATTCCAGCTAGAGGATAGTTTGCAATGAACTTCTGCAGTTTTTTTGGTTTTGCTTGAAAAACAAATCTAAATACATATTTTCTTCTTTATTTAAAACATTACATAAAATACTATCATCTGATGTAATAAAAATGAATTCTGTGAACTCTATCTGGTTGTGAAATATACAGTTGTACTTTAAAGGTTCTTTTTCTCAGTGGGCAAACATTCAAAATAAAGCAATACCTTTGAATATTCTGAGCTGTTTCCATTTCACTGAAAAGGAAGCTAATTCGGAGTCTCAGATGTAGCTGTGCAACAGCCACCTTTGAGGGGCCCTGTTATGTGCTGCTGAAAAGATGTGATTTATTATATTTTTTCATTGCTATACATAGCTCTGCACATACTGTAACTGAATAAAAATGCAGCAACAGAATGTACATAGAGTTATTTTAATGCCTACCCATGTGCACGTATAGCTGTGCCTAGTGCGCATGCATATATAGGTTAGTATTTATGTGCATAATAGTGCATGGAATGCCAAAAATTTGACCTTAGATGTCAGAATTGTAACTGTTTCGCTTCAAGCCTTTCCAATTAAATAGCCAGCTGTTGTGAGAGACTCTACCTGAGTGTTTGCACAGTTTTTCCATGCCATCCTCTCCCTCATGTTTTCAGAGCTGAGGGAGTGTGCAAAGCACCTGGAGGCAACTCCTCTTCACTCTGCATTCTTCCTGGCAGTCTTCCTCCTGCTGTCTCTGTGGTAACCAGTGACAGGACCTGAGGAAATAGCCTGCAGTTGTGTCAGGAGAGGTTTAGGTTAGCTGCTGGAATAAGCTTCTTCATGCAGAGGGTGGTTGAGCACTGGAACAGGCTTCCCAGGCAGAGCACCAAGCCTGTTCAAGTTAAGGAAGTGTTTAGGACAATACCCTCACATAGTGTGACTCTTGGGGATGGTCCTGTGCACAACTGGGAGTTGGAATCAATGATCCTTGTGCATCCCTTCCTACTCAGCTTATTCTGTTATTCTGTGACAATGACAGGCAAGGGAATTCAAGTTTTGTTAGAGTACATTAGGCATGTGGGATGTGACTTGCCCCTCTTTTCTCCAGAAGATAATCACAGAGAGAATGGTGGTTAACATGGAAGAGGGGAAAGTGCTACTACAGCAGTTTTCCTACTTGGAGTATTCACAAAGTATTCACAGTATCATATCCTGAGATAGTTTTGCCAGCTTCATAAAGCAGAAAGGAAAACATTAACATTTGGACTGGTCTGATGTTCTCCAACTCTATTTGTGGTCTTTATGTGCCTGCCTTTATTTTTCACTTTCAAAGAACAACAGAGATTGTGTTTGGTTTAGATGCTGAAGCCCATAAAAGTGTTAGCTAGCTGTAGGTAATAATGGTTATGTTTGAAGCACCAGATCCAGGGACATTTTTAATTTGGCCCAGATCAGAATCAGATGAGAAAGAGTTGGAAGACTAAGCATCTAAGCATTGTCCTGTCTGCAGATTACATACAAATAAAATGAAACTACCTACTCTACAGACACCCTTAGTATTTAAAGTGCTACAAGAAAATCACATGAGCCTTGATACTGCAGCAGAATTTTCTGTCAAATCTTTTGGAGACTCAAAGACACAGCAGAGCTCAAATTTCTGGTGCTTGATATGGCTATTCTTACACTTAGGAATAAATGTCCCAGTTCTGTATGTCTATATGTTATTCAATACTGTCTGACTTTGCAGGGAAATGTGAGCAGTTTTGTTGAATGTGAATTTCCTTGTTTGCCTTGTAGTCTGTCTTGGACTTTGTAAAACCTGCTTCCCCACTGACTATAGGCAGCACCAACCAGAATTCATATGCAGTGACCCTTACAAGTGCTGGAATGTTTGGCAGAATTAGGGCATACCCTTTGGAAATAATGGGATTTTTACCTGTCTTTGGATGTAACTGACAGAAGGCTGCCTATCATGGGCTGTGAAGGTGCAGCATCTGACAGTGCTTTGGGAATTTAGGCACTGAGGTGTGTGAGGTTGCACAGCTTGCTGCCTGATGGGCTCACAGAGGGCTTGGATGAAATCAGTGCATTGAAAGGAAGCTGGCGGGGCAGCTCTGTGTCCTCAGCCCTCAAACCCAGGCTCTGCCAGACTGGTCTGCTGGGAGCACATCCCTGCTGAAGCTCGGCAGGAACTGAAGGGAAACCACCCCCTGAAACCATGTCCCCAGGGAACAGGAAGGCAGGAAGGCTCTCCCAGACTACACAGCCACCACTGGGAGGGCTGGTTTCCAGATCCCAGCCTTTTGTAGCTGTGGAAGAGGTGAGCAAGAACGATGTTTCAGGTTTGTTCAGCAGCTCTGTGCTGGAGGCAGAGCAGCAGCATGCTCTCTGCCTTGGCCACTGCTGTCAGTGACGTCTGCAGGGCCACGTGGGCACTGTCAGATCAGTGTTTGTGCTGAGCACATTTTGGGCACAGTGTACTAAATTTGTCATTAAAATGTCACTTTCATGCAGGTGACAGAATGAGGGTTATTTTAGGCAAGCTGTGGAGGAATAGTCCTTGGCAATGAGCAAGAATCAAACAGGCAAGCAATAAAGCTTGGCACATTTGTGTGAGCTTGCCACCTGCAGGTCCCACATTCCCTACTCTGCTAACAAGCCCAGTTCTGTCTCTGCAGTTCTGCTGTAGCTCATCTTCCACAGAGGACTGTTCTACCATAGTGGAGCCAGTGGTTTATTTCTGGTGTCACCCTAATGCCAAGCTAAATTCAACTATACACCCACCCCAAGGGAATTCTGGTTCCTGTTTTGCTATTTCAAGGACAAGATCCTTGAATAAAGTTTGACATGGTCCTCACCCATTTTGCAGAAGAGGACATCCAGATACTTGCAATGGCATGTTACCATCCCCAGTGTGATGACCCATGAGTGAACATGCTGCTTCCAGGGGCTGCATAAAGACAGTGGCTGGAGTTCTTGGAGAAGCCAAGGGGGGCATATCTGTGGAATGGCTAATGGCAATTAAAAATTGCCTTTATATGGCAGTAGCAATTTTGTTCAAAATCGTCTCTGAGTGCAAAAGCCTGAACAAGCAGGAATGGTTAAGCTTAACAGGATGCCAGTAAGACAAGCAAAAACTTACTGCTTTCATGATGGTGTGTTTTTAGGACCTGTAAATCCTTTTAAAATTGCAGCATGATCTATATATGTGTGTGAGAAGATCTCAACTACTTAGAAGTGACAGGACTACATGTTATTTGTGAAGTATGCTTTACTACTTCTAGAAGTTCAATCTGGTGGGATGTTTTTGCAGATTTGAGCTTTGATCAGTATTTTATAAAGATGCATACTTACATAATACATTTGCTTTGCAGCTCCTGGTTGCTAAATCCCCTGTTGCTCCATTCTCCACTTTTTTCTACACCGTTGAGAAATCAGGCTTGGTTCTTCAGGGTAAGACCAGAGCATTGGTTGTTTTGCCTTTTCAATTAGTATTTTAAGCAGACTGAATGTAGATAACAACTATTGTTGAAAGTGGTGCTGTTTATACTGAATTAAAACCCCACACATTTAAACATTCTGGTTAACAAGGGGAGCATTCTGCTGAATTCACTGTTTTTTCTTGGATTACGCTAAATTAGTTCTTGCATATTGCCATGGATCTAGAAATATGCCCTGAAATTATTAACCAGGGCTCCCTGTTTTCCTTCAAGGTAAAGTGGAATGGTTCGAGTAATGTGGGGTCCTATGGGATAGGTTTCTTCAGGAGAAACACACCCATCTATCATTAATAACCTGCTCTAATAAATGGCTCTTCTTTAGCAAATGGCTTGGCATCAGTAAAAATACAGGAAATTAATATCTATGTTCTATTTTTGTGATCATTTTAATGCTGATGCCCTATGGTCTTAAATTACCCTCAGATCTCCAGGATATGAAGTGGTATACTGAAAAGCTGTATATTACTACCATGCTGACAGGGGACCAGGATTCCTTGTGGCTGTGACCTGAATCATGTACTTTTAGACACAGCAAAGAGGGAAGTTCAACTCTTCCCTTCTTTTCCCATTTATCCCAACAAACATCCTTACCTTCTGGCAAACATTCGTAGATCAATTTTGTTGAGTTGATGTCTTTTTGATATGCAGCCTGGCTCCTTATCACTGCATCACTTTAACAGACTGAATAAAGCTAGTCAGTGCCTGTCACGTTCTGTTCACAGGATTCACTGTGATATGCAGCCAGGGCAATGGGATAAGTGAGTATAGCTGGTTCTCAGTTTCCAGTGATGGAGAATCACTGATCCCATGAGGCACTATGGACATTTTAAGGGATGTGAACAGTTCTCCTCCCTCCAATTGCACATTTCTCACATTCAAACAGGCTGTACCAGACTAATGACATATTTATATTTTCTAGTGACTCAATATGCTTATATCTCAGGTGATGCAAAATGTCAGAAAACAAAAGAAATTAAAATGTTTGGTGGTGCATTTTTGCTTCTATTTGACGCATCTACATAATTGTAATGGCAGGGGGAGGTGTCTATATAGTGTTTCCTAAGCCTTTGGATACTATTTTCAGTATATTCTTAGATAACATTTTGGACTTGATCTGCTAATTTGGTATCAGTAATTCTAAAAGTCTACAGGAACTAGAAACAATTTTTATTAGTTTAAACTGAGATTACTTGCAAGAGTTGGTCTTGACGTGTTTTATTTCAGTATAGGGCAGATGATAAGTTACTTTTCTGTCTTGGCTACCTTGAGTTACATAGATGTTTCTGGTCATTATTTAAAAAGGCAGGCAATTCCCTGCTCTCTCCTCAGGCACTAATGTAGTGAAACTTTGGGAAAGAAAGTTTTCCTATTTCAGAAACAGGGAACATTTGTTCAGAGACAGTTTTAATTTTTTCAGCTCTTTTCTGTGAACCATGAATATAGCTTTCCCAAGACTGAACCATATCTTTAAAGAATAAATGGGCCTGGTTCCACATAATGATGATGGAGCAGCACACTGATAGGAGGATATCACTGTATTAAAAGTGTGACATTTGCTCTTTTCCCTATACTCGTGTGTTTCTGGGGTGTACATTTAAAACATTGTTTGCCATTTTTCTACAAATGGATAAAATACCAGTTTGGATTTCTTTAAGTAATTGATGTCTTGATATCAGGCATTCTTTGTGCATTTTGAAAGGGCAACTAGAATGTCTTCTCTGTGCGAGCCTTTTATTACTTTCTGAATACATCATTATGTTTCTATTTTAGATATTTTTCTCCAAGATGGGTAGCAAGGAGGGGCGTGGTTCCCCTGATAATGTGCCTCAGATTCTTTTACAGAGACTTGTAAGCACTTGCACATGAAACATCTCACTGATTTGTAAAAGTAAATATTGCATGGTCTCATCCCACATTTCAGTGATCACTATTTCTGTGGAAAGAGGAAGCGAGCAAATCACCAGGAAATGTCTGGTTTGGATAAGATGCAGAAAGTGGCACCAGGCTGCCTTGCTCAAGAGAGGCTAGAGTTTTCCTGAGAGTTTTACTTGGTACTTCTTTCCAAAAGGAAGCTGGATGCAAGGTAAGATGACAGTAAGGCAACGAGCCACAGGGCAGCCTGTCACTGCTTGAGGGACATCACATGGCGCTAACAAGTGGAATCTGTCCCGCAGCCTGATTGCAAAGGCAGCTCTCCCATTCTGGCTTTGTTGTTTAATTCCCTTGGTGTCAGGAGGTGAGCACATTCAGGGTGGCTGATGGGAACAAGTGGATGGATGTGGGAACTGGTGAGAAGCAGCAGCTGGCTGAAGTGCCCAGGATTCTTTCTTTTTACTCAGGGGGTCCCATCCCAGGACCATTAACCAATAGGCCATAAACAAATTGATATCGGAAAATGTGGCTGGAAGCTCCCTGATTAGCGAGGGTGAATGGGGAATGAAAGACAAAGTGAAAGTGTGATTTAACAGTTCCACAAGCAATTTCCATTGCCACCTCTGAGGGATTAGGATGTGTGGAATAGGCTAAAAAAAAAAAAAGAGGAGGAGCTCCCCCCTGCTTTGTTCTGTGGGCTGGAGGATAATAAAACGCCAGGAGAGGCAGTGTGGCTAGTTAGGGATTTCACAGACTGCTATTTGATGCAGTTTAAGGAGCCCTTCTGCTATTGTTGCAGTTAAAATGGGAAGCGGAACTGTTCTCCATTTGCAAAAATCTCCAGCGTCCTCAGGAAGAGGGCTGAGAGCAAAAGGCTATTAAGATGGTAATGCTGCCCCATTTGGAGGAGTGTATCAAAATCCTCTTTGTCAATGTAAATTGCTGCTCTGTTTCCCTGGTATCTTTGCATCTCATGGCTTCAGTACAAGCACAGAAATTTTTGGAGGAGACCCTAGTGAAGGCAAAACTGCTTTTCTTTTACTGTCAGAGGAGATCTCCAGGCTGCCCAAGAGTCCCTTGGAGAAAACTTCTTTGCTTTTATAAACTTCAAGTGTTCAGGGATGAAGAGAATCCATTTATGCAGTTTTTTATTTCCACTTTCTGACAAGAGAAATGAAATGTGATGATTGAAAAGCAAGATAGGACAGTCAGAAATTCAGCAAGAAAAGTTCTCAGCATCCTCCTTTTATTGCTTCAGATTGCTCTGTGCTATAGAGGGAGTGGACTGCAAACCCAAAAATACCCTCAGTTGCCTTTACATTGCAATGCAATGCAATGTTATGTTCTGCCATGCTGTACAGCGTCATTCTTTGATGAAGCTGAATTGTAAGTGCAGAATCCAGTCTGACAGCCAATCTATATTTTGTAGAGACCTTAGACAAAAAGGCAGAAACCTGGATCTAAGCACTGCAAAACATTGGAAGTTCTACTGTCAGCTTGTGTTCGCTGTTCTAAGAACTTGCTGTCGCTTCCCTATTTCAATATACCACTTGCAGTGAGTGAAGTCAGACTGTTAAAAAGAATAAAATTAAAAGAGCTCCAGATCTACTTGATTAAGGCTACAAGTTGTAAGATGATTTTTCTCATTGACTATGATCTAATTTCTGTTTTGATTAGAAATTGCTAGCTGGTAATTCTGTTCTGGTATAACAGTCAGAAGAAATTTTGAGCTGCTCTTGCCTAATTATAGTTTCATTGAAGTTGAGTGTAGCACTTTCTGAGTTAGGCCAGCTGAACTAGAAGATGCTACTTAGCTTTGTGCACACATATGTGAAAAGATAGGCTGAATGAATCTGATTTAAAGCTGTGTTCTGTGGGTGATCATCCAAGTTTAGCTTTAAAAGCAGCAGTGTTCTGGGGTATAAATGCAAGCTAGCAACAAGCCTAGCTGTTACCTACCAACAGCTCAGCTGTTTGTGGAAGTCTCATTCCATCTTACTTAAGCAAATGCCTTCTGTTACCGAGAGGATTGTGCTGCGAAAGGAGATGGACACCAAGGCTGTTTGCCAGCTGAAGAGTCTGTTGGGACTAAATGCTTTAACTAAGTGGGTAATGTTCTCTTCACAGAAAAAAACTCAGAAGCACTGAAAACATAAGGCAAATTATACTAGTGAGCTAGGACTTGCTTTTGAGTAATGATATATTTTCAATTTTATAGGGTTTCAAGAAGGATAGAATTATCAGTTCATCCAGACTGACATCCCATATATCATACGTGTTTCCTTCATGTACCTGATAACTTTGTTGCACTGAATCATTTCTTCTAGAAAAGTAATCATTATTATTTGCAGACATAAGGAAATGTGAGTTCCTGGTTTGCCTTGACAGAGTTTTAAAGTTTTAGCTACCTTGCTGCAAAACCCTTGTTTTGTATTTCAGATTAGAATTTGTCTGCCTTCAGCTTTTGGCCTCAGTTCTTGTCATGACCTTCAGTGCTAAAAAAGTACTCTTGCTGTTAAATGGTTGCCATTTTTCATGAGTGTACTTGGCATTGTGATTTATCTTGCTATGTTTTACTCTTCCTTCTTTTGAAAGAAAGGTTTAACTGTCTATAAATTTAGCTTCAAAATTTTGTGTCTCTTGCTGACTGGCTCCCAGCACTACTCAAAGAAAGAATAGGATACCTTGTATTGCTAAAGGGAAGAGTTAGGGGGTTGTGCCACAGGACTGGATAATTAGTTGATTAATTCAGCCTTTCTGCTGCCCTCTTTTCCACTGCACACAACCTGTCTGAACACAAACATGCTCACCTTGTATGTAATGTCCTATTGAGGCAGGTAACTTTTTATATGTAGAAACAAAAGAATGTGGCATTTGGAAGAGAGTGTCTTAAGTTTCACAGTAGTAAGGGAAAAGATCTAGTAACAGCTAAATCTAGGGAAACCTTGGTACATTATGTTTTATTTATCGCTAAGGTAATGAAAGAGGCTCATTTTGATCTCAAAATAGCATAGGGTCTGGAATTGTAGTGCAGCATGGCAAACTGTCTCCAAAGTGCTATAACTAATTTCTATGGCTGAAGCAAGTGAAAAGTGCCTCATTTTATTTTGTAAAGAAACAAGTAGTGAGGTAGAAAAGGAATTCTGAAAGAAAGGGCAGCATTATTTGTATTGTATTGTGTGGGTTTGAACAGTGAAAGACAATGATTTACTGCATCAAAAGCTTTTATTCAATTGAAGAACTGTAACTATAAAGTGACCTTTGTCTGGAGCAACATGGATATAATCTGTAAAATGAAGCTGGGTCGTACTTGATGTGTGAATGGGTGGAAGGCAGATTAATGGGAATAGAGTTGTGCATTGCTATTGAGATGGTAAAAGATTTGCAGTGCCACTGGTGATTTCCAGCCCTATTGGAGGGATAAAGATGAACTGATCATTGTAAGGATCTCTGTGGGGTGGAACCGTTTTTGCTGTACTCCCCACAGGACACTGGAAAGTCTCATGCTCTTTCTAACAGGTTTGTAATAATGAGAGCAAAGAAGGACTATCAGTTTGTAGGTTAAGTCCATCCTGGGAGTAAGGCATGAGAAAAAAAATACGGCTGCCATCATCCCAATGCCAGCAACATCACCCACACAGATATAGCTGATTTCAATGAAAATGTCCTTTTGTTCAGGCAATTCCTGGCATTTTGAGGAGTGGGTTACTAAACCTGGCCCGGGAATGGTGTTTGCTTGGGTGAGGGTGTCCTCATTAGATGGGTTTGTGGGAATTTCTCTTCTGCTCTGCAGCAGCACTGCCAAAGCCTTGCTGGAGTAGCCAAACTCCACGGCTGTCAAATGAAGGAGGGCAGAGAAACAGCACAGATGCAAAACCAACTAAAAATGTTAAAAATGAAAAATGGAAGGAAACCGTTTTAATAGTGAAGGAAGGCTAAATGCATCTTGGGTTTATATCCAGTAGAAACCAAATAAACTGTCATTTCAATAAAATGAAATGTTTCTCTCTGCCAACATGACCTTTCACATAGTGGCATAGTAGATAGGCAGTAGATTGGTAAAGTTTCTGGCCATACTTTTTCCTGTGATCTTAATTTGTTAGAGGATATTATGCTGGATAAATCTAGTTTAGCACAATGTTTTGAATTACCTGCTTATTTCTAAAGATGCATCTAAAGATACTAAAGATAGAGTACTGCTGTCTTGCACTGAAAGCCAAACATGTCCCTAAATGCTTTACTAGATTGCAACTGAAGTGCCAGCATTTATTTTGTCTGAAGTTCTACTAAATGTAATATGAAAAAAAGCTTGAGGGAAAGCAGTGTGCCAAATCTGTTCTCATTTACACAAGTGTGAATCAAAACTAATTTCTTTTAATCCAGTGTTGTTAAAACAATGAGCTGAAGAGTGTAAGTCTGTTCCCCTCATTTCAAGGCTGGCATAGACTATCTGGGACAAAATGATCTCACTTCAGAGAAATCTTCTCCTTACCAGCTTCTCTGTAATGAATTCCTGATCAAAGTGGGCTGCTCCCCTGGGTTTTCAGCGTAGTGCTAAAGCAAATGGCCTTTTTTCCAAAAGGCTTTTAACATAAGGAGTGTAATTGCCTGTTGATTAGAGGTAGTGTCTGTGATTTGTGACAATATATTGTTCTGGGAACTGAACATTGTCATGGAAGACTACTAGTAATTGCCTGTAATTTAATGTAGATGTTACATCTTTCAATCTACAGATTTGTAAAATAAGGTCAAATGTACCTAAAATGGACTTAATGTTCGTAAGTGAACACATTCATGAGTAGGAAGCCAAATAAATGGCTATTGAAAAACATGTTTGTCAGCCAGAGTAAAGTCTCACGCTTTTGTGGCAGCTTATGAAAGTAAAAGACAGTTAAGTCTGTGATTTTTTCTATTCTCACATAGGCACAACTAAGTTTCTTTTGCTATCCTCAAAAGTTATGGCTGTACTGGCTTGACCATTAACATGTTTGGTGAAGCCATCACTGATGTCATTTGATCTTGGGAAAATATAGTTAGCAGTAGAGGACTATGACACGAATTACTTACCCTTAGTAATAGATGCAACTTTTCTTTAGCTATAGGAATTTATATATTACTAAAATCTTGTAAAATCCATTTCTCTTTGGAAAACAGGCTGTACACTTGATTGTTCCCTCTGCTAAGGAGATCCAAAAGTTACCTACAGTCTAAACTCTGGAAGTCTCCAGAGTGCAATTCTTTGTAGACAAGCACACTTGAATATTATTTCATCTAAACTAGAAAACTTTGCCTGAGGACAGGCTTACTAGCACAGGGATAACATTTTACAAATAGGGCTTCCACTGCTTTGACCCCAGTGCTGTTTTTCTTTGAAACTTTCTCTGTTTTGACAATTAGCATACCCCAAACAACCTCATGTATCTCTGCATCTGATGTGTTTACTTTGCCCTGTCACAGATTTAAATTATCTTCTCATATCATCTTAAATCTATCTTGATAAGATGAAAGAGGAATATATAGCACTTTCTTAGAAATAGGCACATGTGGTAAACCCTCTCAGCAAACAGTGGTTTACTTCAAATGCCTTTTCTCATTACAGTTGTTCCCTAAAATTCATAATATTAGGCTGTTACTGTAAAGTATTTTCTGCAATGTTTCTTTAAACTTTAGCACTGTTTCTCAGTGTTTATATTGTAATGAAACCAAACCTGACCCTTTGTCATTCAGTTCTCTGAAAGCCCCTGAAAAACTTTTGAGATTAATTTTCAGGGCCAGATTCAGTTAAAGAAGCATTATAGGGATAAGAGAGGCAACAAGGTCAGTCAGCAGTTTGCTAGAGTTCGGTGTATCAGCCCAGGCTGTTCCTTGCTTTGCCACCTGAATAACCCTAGAGGGTCTGCCTTAGGGCTCAGCACATAGGCAAGGCAGCACAAGCCTGCAGGGGTGAAGAGGAAGCAAAGGCAAATTACTGCTACAATTAACAGTTCAGCAACAGATATTGTTGAAAAGATTTTACTTTATTGTCCACTGAATCTCATTTTCCTTTAAACTTCCTAGTTTTTCAGCAACAGAAACATTCTCCCATACAATCCGATGCTCTGTGAAGGTGCACTTCTCAGAAGCAGCAGCAGAGATGGGAGGGGTGAGGTTTCTAGAAAATGCTGGGAAATATTAGAGTCTGAATAATCTGATCTGAGTGCTGTGTGCTATTGTGGAGACCTCAGCTGAGATATGCCTTACTATTCAGTGAATAGGCTTAGAATAATCAGGCTGAAATCCAAAGTCATGAACACCAAGTGTTGCATTGGTGAAGATGTTCTGAGTGAACTTAGGGATGGGATGAGATTCTTTCTTAGTAGCATATATAAATATCACATTCTTCCTTCAGGCTGCATGTGCCTGAAGTCTTGAGCTTTTCCAGGTGGGAACTGCACACCATGTCTTTTCTTCATGCTGTATTTGTGCTGTGAGTGAATTACCCAAAACAAGGTATTGGGCAGCCAGGCATATACATTGCAGCTGTGAGTCCTAGCTGTGAGCTAGACCATATCCTGTCTGCTGTGGCATTTGCTGAAGTCCACAGAGGAGCAGAACATCCTGTTTGCTTAGTTTTCTTTTGTCTGCCCCATACCAGCACAGGGAGAATATTACTCCGTATCTTTCCTCTTCTGCTCTGAAATTGGATCACAGCACTCACGATTGTGTTCAATAGCTGGAAATGCTGAGGATATCCGATTGCTGAGGTCTCTTATTTTAAACACCACATGCCAGGAAAAGTATGTGGGATCCCAACAGCTTAGCACTGGAGGGTGCAGGATGCATCAACAGGAAAACCAAACAAAACATGAAGTGAAATTCATTTGAAAAGGGAAGGGACTCATAGACCACCAATCAACAGTGTTTTAAACTCTTCATATCTACACAATAGACCTTTTATTTTCCTTCAGTTCTTCTTGATATGCAAACTATCTTAAACTGATTTTTAGAGCTGCAGCTGTCACCAAAGGCAATGGGACCTGTAGGTGCTCATTACCTTTGAAAATCAAGCCAATGTGTTCTAATGTGGTAGTAAAAGCCAAAAGTGCTAAATCAGGATGGTTAAAGCATAACTTTGATAGTTCTGTCATGTGATCCTTCATGTTTGACACAGAGGCAGGGCCTCACAGAGCACACCAGAGCTCAAAGATATGTTGTTCCTTCTTTGCCTTTCAGCCTTCCTTCCCTGGCAATTCTGTTGCCTTGCTTCATCACTGCAGTCTTTCCAGCTGAGTGACACTGGATAGGACTTCATTTTAGAGTTTAGCAGAGGTAACTTTTATTCATCCAGAATACATTTTTCTCCTTGAGAAACAGCTTTTCTCCCCCTCTTTCTCTCAAATGTGTGTTAGGCTGAACTGGGGAATGGGTGGTCACACAACTGACCCATAGCCAAGTGGACCAGTTTGGCTAGCAGTACAAGAAAACAGCAGCAAGGATGGGCAGCCACCTGAGTCACAGTCTGATTTTCCTTTGGAAGACTTGTCATGCCCTAGTAAAGGTTCCTAAGTAATGGATAAAAGCCAGAGCAAGCCCTGATTACTCCAGTGTAGAATGAACTAGATTCCACTGTCACATCTGAGCACTAAGGGAGTAAGGTGTCCCTCAAGCTGGTCCCAGCTGCCTGGGCTCAGCTCATGAGCTGGGTAGGGTAGCTGGGCTCAGGAAGAACACCATTTACTACTCTATCCCTTAAGAATACAGGAAAACTTAATACACAATCTGAATTTGCAAACTCAAAGCTTCTACTGGCAGAAGGGGTAAGAGAGCTGGCCCACTGAGGGCTGCAGCCAACAGTGTGGCAATAATTTACAGAGAAAGCTCATTTGACTGGCCTTCTGTTACTGCTTGCCTCAAACTGGAAGCTTTCTCAGTTTGTTTGGTGTCTTTTTTTTTTTCTTTTCATAGTGCCACATATTGTTGGTAAAATAAGGAAACTTGAAAATGGAGGAAGTGGAGGTAATGTTGATCTTGAAACAACAGCAATTGAAAAGACCATTCACAATTTCCTTTAAAACAAAACCAAGGGGTAAGATAATGCTAACCAGGGCTGGGTGCCCAAGAGAGCATCATAATGAAGCATCCACTGTTATTGTTCAACTCAGTGTTTGTTCTTCATGTGAACAAAAGGAAGGAAGAGCTCTGCTATCAGGCTGGAGAGGAAGGAGTCTTTGTTGCCCTTGGCTACCCTAACTTTAAATGTGAGGAAGCGCAGGGCACTGCAACATAACCTTTCTGCAGTATTAGATGAGGAAAATTGATAGTTCAGGAGGTTAAGGGCGGACACTCTGTTTATCTAAAGACTAGGCTTCCCTTTCATGACAGCCCCAAATCAGGTATGTCAGTGCTAGTATTTATTTAGGTCATGTGAGGTTTTAAAAACCTGATTTTAAACCCTGGTACTTCTGCTTTGCTGCTTCTCTGCCATTTTATTCTTCCTCTGCATTGTCACTCACCATAGGAGCAGGAGGAGATGCCATTTCCTTATTGAATGTGACAGGCACCCAGTGTCCTGAGTTCAGTCATGTTGCTGAATGTATCTGCTAGAGACTGAGTCAGGTTTACTGTACTGTTCTGTTCCTGCTCCACCCTTAGGTTTGTCTGCTGAAGTGGCAGAATTCCTGCTGTCCCTCTCCCTGTCTTTCAAGTCATGAGGATGACACACTGTCAGATTAGTGATAAAGTTTACCATGCTCAGAGCCATTGTTTCAGATTTTCGGATGACTCAGGCAATGATTGTGTCATCAGCTAACCTCAGGTTACCATTTAAAGATACCCCTCCAATCATGAAATTCTGCTTAGCTTGCCTGTGTGTTAGTCCTACTCTGGCTTTCTCTAGTCCATGCACCATCTCTGCATACCAAGACACATTGGAGAAACAGATTTGCATCCCATTAGAGGCAGTGCTGTGGTGTTGGGATGTTTGAAATATGTAGGTGCATATTTTGATTCTGATATACAGAGTTCATTCCTTGTATATGATGCTTTGAAATTCCTGGACAGAAAATAAAAGCAGCCTACAAATTGCTTTGTCTCCCATTCAAGGTGCAGCCCTGCATTGATTTCCTGTTAATTCAAGGTTACCATGGTGCATGATATACAAAATGACACCTCCACACATTTGTGTTAGAGTCTGTTTCCATAATCCCAAAATCTAATTGTTCTCACAACAGTATGTTTTGTGAAAGTTCTACCAACATTACTGTAGATAGAGAAAGAACATTAATTAGATAAAACAGCCTTGGTTTGTTTAATGCAAGTGATCTGAGGACTTGGTGACTTGTCAGAGTAAAAGCATTTGGTTAAGAATACAAAGAGAATAGGGAGAATTCCATGAAACTACTGAGAGGGTCAAGTGTAAGAAATATTCTTTAAGGTGTGTCATAGTATGTCAACTATATACCACTGAAGGCAGGAGAATTAGGGACAGGCTCAGATTAGATATTTGAGGTATGATCAATTTGTGTGTAAAACCATGCTGGATACAAGAAGAAATAAATACCATATTACATTGTTGGTATTGTGGCTCTGTAAACCCACTAAGTTCAACACAGAAAATGGAAGAAAACTCTGAATATCCTGGGAAATTAAGAAATAAAATTGATTCAGACCGCTTACCAAAGTAGCCTTCTGAAAACAGGTTGGTCTTTATTTCACATAATAGATATGAAAGCTCAGTAAAATGCTGAAAATCCAGATGGGCCAGTGGGGGAATGACTCTGCCTGTACATAGTTTTCTTACATTACTAGCATCTTGTAGTGTGGTGGTTCTCTGAAGAAAAAAATCCAAGATTAGATTTAGCACATTTTAGTCAAACCACAGCAAGTCTACTCAGTTTACAAATACAAATGTTTTGTGTTTGTTTTGTTTTCCTAATTACTAACCCTAGAAATTACTTGTTTCTTAAAAGCTAAAAGGACTTCTTTCCTTCTCACATATCATCATGAGTGGTTTTAATAGAATAAATTGTGTCTTTGCCAGTTTAAACAGTTGTCTTCAGTTAGGCCAGTCATGGTGGCTTATGTATACAGTTACAGTTTTTGTACTTGGGTGATAAAATAAATCTGTAGAGGCATGGAAGAAATAGAATTTACTTAGGTTTTTGTTGATGCCTTTGCTGAACAGAACTAGCAAGGCTGAGTGTATAACTAACATTCATTAGTGCAGTTGAAGACAATGGATGAGCTTCTGAGTACTGTCAGGGAGCAATTGTCTTCAATAAAAGTAGGTGCTGGTTTGATGCATCTGCAATTAGAACTGCCTAGCAGTGTGGAAGGGGTTTCCTTTCCCTCTTAGGGCTAGAGGGATTGGCAAAATCTCCTTTGGGATGAAGCTAGAGCATTCATCTGAAAGGCTTCTTGGGTAAAGGACAACCCTATGACTTTCTTTATGTAAACTGTTTTTATGACCATCCGTATCTATCTACAATAATTTCAACTTGCAGGGGATGTAAAAAAACATGTAGCAGATACAAGAGGAATCCAGCTATTAAAGTTGTGCCTGATGGAATTGCTTTTTGTTGGAGCAGTGTCTTTGACAGACTTAAGCAGTAGTTTTAATTAAGAGTGAGGGTCCCATTATAATAGATATGAGGGGTGGCAGTGGATGAGGCCATGATCTAGGTGGAAAGGAGAATCACAGGCAGCAGAGTTCTGCGTTGCACTGCAGCTGTACACATCTTGCAGGTCATTAGTGGAAGGGGGTATGCATTGTGTATGCATATTGTAATGCATATGTTGCAGCATTCCTCTTGTCACTGCCTCACCTTTATACCTGTTTGGAAGGGGAAGGCTAATACAATATCATTTTACAACACAAATCGAAATACAGCACCTTGATACAATGAAATTGGGTGTGATTTCTTCCTTTTCCTTGGATGGAGGCTTACTAAACTCTGGACATGAGGAGAGAGGTGCCATCCTTATGTGCCTCCTCTAATGAGTTTTCTCGCCAATGGACTAGACTTGATAACAGAACAGTTCACTGTAGAAGGCTGAACGCACAGTGCACAGGTAGAAGCCTTTTATGAAAGAATCATGTTAAAAAGAGTGAAACTGTTACCAGGAAAAAATCAAGTGATCTGGTCTGATAAAAGAAACAAGAATAGATGACACAGTATTAGTGGAAAACTTTTTTTAAAGAAGCAGAGTGGTTTTGTTTCCACAAGCTAGCAAGAGGGATATTGGTTACTACAGCAGGACTCAAATGGTGTAAGATTCACCAGCCTGGTTGTTTATTTGTAGGGATATGTTCAGTGAACATTTCAAGGGCTCCAGGAAGAAAAGAGAGACTGAGGACTTAGCTATGTTTTATTAACATTTTCTTTCCAATAGAAATTAAACAAAGAAGACAACAGAAAAATCCTGATTTCACTTTATTATTAAAGTGAAGTTGTTGAGATATGCATTTATCAGAAGAAATGAGAAACAGATTATACCAGCAAACACATCTGGCCTTAGACTGGCCTTCAAGTGATCCAAAAAGAAGCAAAAAATATGGAGTTGTTTACAGCCAGGCACTTAAAATCCCACACAGCTGCAAGGGTGAGAGGCAGCAGAATAAGACAGGCTGACAACAGCTCCACTGCCAGGGTGCCCCTTTTGCAGACGAGACAACAACAGATGAAGAAATCTTGAGAATGACCCAGAGCTGTGCTCATTAGTGAATGAAGCACAGGCAGGAAATGGGACAAGATTCCTTTTGTCATAGTTTTTCACCCAGCTGTCTGCCTGTCCCACAGCCACCCACATGCAATCAAATATAGTCATAGTCAACCTCCAGAAAAGTTATACAAATAAAACCTCCAGTGATTGCACACAGACTCCTTCCAAGTTACATCTGCCCCATTAGCAAGGAATGAAAAATTACTGGGTTTAATCCAGGCACACTTACCATTGCAATTGAAACTTATTAGGAGGGGTTGTATTCAGGTAAATCTGATAGAACCATGTGATTCCTCTTACTGGTGTCATCTGGACATCTGTTTCTCTGGATATCTACTATTTTTAATTGATTTACGAGCACTTTTACTACATCTATTTTCTTTCCTTCTTATGGTGAAGCTGTGATTTTTACCTTATACCGGTATAAACTCTTTGTGTTAAACAGATGTGTGCAATTCCCAAAATGAGAGCATTGACAAGCAGAGAAAAACATTTCTGGACTTCTGAAATGGAATCTGTGGAATCAAATGCTATTTTGAGATATTTAAGTTATCATAATGACATTGAGACTCCAGCTTCTTTGGGACCTTTCTTTTGTGAGTATAGCTCACTTAACACCTTGCTTATAGGCTCTAAAAACATTTTTTCTTATGGATTGAATGCAGTTTTTTAATCTATATTTTTCAGCTGGAGTTAAATAACAGAAGTCTGTTACAGAGAATTCTGTAACTCTTGTTTTTCCAAATGTCAGCCATCCTGTTACTCTCCACTAGGAGACACCTGTCTGTAGGGTACTGTGAGTAGTTACTACTCTGGTGCTGTTCATTGTGCCTTCATGTTTGGCTTTGCTGCCCAGCTGCAGTGGCCATTTTTAAATGGAGCAGTTGTCCAGGAGCTGTTCCTGAGAGTCTTCTAAATGGAGACTTTGAACACACCAGCACTGAGAACTGAGCATCAATAAAAATGAGTGTCACATTTTTAGCCTATAGCAATTATTTTAAAAATCATGGATTCATGCACTCTTGAGCCATCCAGTGTGTAGAATTCCAGAGTGACATTAGGCAGACAGGGAATTCAAGTTGGCATAATAAAAAAGCCCAGCCCCTTCCCACCCAAAATTTTGTCAGCACTGATCTGGGATAACTCACTCTAGGGTCAGCACCTCTATTTAGAAATCCCACTTGAATCAGTCCATGTGGGTATCATGGCATTCTTTCACACTCTATCTACAAGGAGCTGGTCTGAGATCAGCTTGTTCCCTAGCTGCCAGAGACCTGAGATACAAAGAGGTCGTAATTGCTAATCAAAGTGATTTTATATTTAATGGGGAAGAGTTGCTGCAAACTATCAGAACAGTCTTTGAGGCATCTGGTTTGTTGCTTTTGGAGTCCCATTAATATCTCGTGTGTTGTTACAATGGTAATGTTAGCTATCAGACATTACTGCATCTCCTCTTACCACTGTGTCTGGGTGCAGTATCACTAGAGCTTTTGGTTGTGTATTTTTCTCCTCACATCTCTCATTTCTCATCTTTATTTGAATCACAGTCTTGTTCAGCAGGTCAGCTAATGGAGAGCAGATTTTTTTTTTTTTTTACTCATTCTGGTTCTTTTTTCCCTTTTCCCTCTATTTATATAACACACAATTTGTAATCTTTTTAAAACCAAAGAAGAGAGAAGTCTTGAGTTCATCTAGATTAAAATCAGCTGCAGCCTATTAATGGACTCAGCCCAAGACTGAGACTTCAGGAAACAAAAACACTGGACTAAATTATACTGAACTGGCCTCTGTCTCCTGGTGAGGGGATTCATATAGCGAGAGGAAAGGGGAAAAGGGGGGTAAAGGGAGAGGATCTCCATGTGGTTTTAATTCATTTTGATTCTCTTCCTGAAGCTAATTTACCCAACACAAAGGCTCTGTAGTGGGCAGCCAGCTTTTTAGAAGTTTGGCTTTCACTGATAAACAACTCAGTTCCTGTTCTGAAGGTCTGAGATAGCTCAGACCTGTGTGTAATCAGCCAAGGTTTAATGTGAGTATTTTGGTACAGGGTATTTCAATTACATATTAGAGTCCTTTCATCATCTGTCAGAATGTATCCTGAAGACTCTCAGATAATTGATCTAACTCCTCCATTCATTCTGTCCCCTGAAACAGACAGTGAATTGTGTCACTGAAGAATCAGAATAGCAGACACATGGGCCAAAACAAGTCAAGCCAAAAGTGCTTCCACTGGTGTGACACTCAGAGAAGGCAGTTCTGAGCTTCTTCTGGGCATAGGAGCCTTTGCCACCAAAGTAGCAATGTACAGTTCTCTGCTAAAGGGAAAATACTCATTGATTCTATTCATCCCCTTTGACATTAAATCTTTTTTATTGCATTCCTAGTCCCATTACTGTGTGTAGTCCTCTAGCAACATGCAAGAAGTTATGTCTTTGCCCTAAAAGAGCCAGACAGTGGGTGGAGAAGTGAAGCAAACAGTAAATCATTAGCTGGAAATTACTTGATTAATTATGTTAGGCCCAGACTGTCTTTGGTTACAGTTTTCATGTATTTAGTGACAATAACTTGTAACCTAAACAAAACTAGAAGGCAAATGGGGAGATTAATGAAGGGACTGAGATGGAGGAGGGAGTGGAACTGGGCCTTGGAAGGAAGGGTTGACTTGAGACAATAGCTCTGCGTGTATGTCTTCCCAGTGCTTCAGTCTCATGTGCAAATATTTGTTTGGGAAATGAGTAAATGCATGGCCCAAATCTTTCACTGGCTAATAAGCCACAACAATCAGCACCAGTTGTTCACTGCTCTATTAAATGTGCCCTAGGAATGAGTAACATCAAAGAAAATACAGTTTTAAGATTGAGGTCTGGGGATATCTGGTTTCAACTGCTAATTCTCACTGGTTTTGTGTAATAATGGACAAAAGAATTTCACCATGTCCTGTTTTCAATCTTCTAATTTACAGAGATGCTGAAATGTTCAGCATTATATGAAGGACATTCCATTTCTACAGTGTTTCATTCTGTATACATGTAATCCAGTTACTGCATAGTTGTCCAGGAAGCCCTATATATCCTTATCTGGGCATATTTTTCCAAAGTGAATTTTACATTTTCATGGCTTTCCTGATTTATGAGTCAGTTCAAGCAAAGGTTTAAATACAGAGAGAATATCTTAGTTTGCTTGACAAATAATTTCTCACATCTTTAACAGGTCATCTGGAGACTAGGTTGAGCAGGACATGGGTTTTCCATGGCATTCTCCTGTAGTCCTTCCTGTAGTCTCCTAAGCCCATGCTGTACCTCTCCCATCAGCACCCAGTTTACCTCCTGTGTGCCACAGTGCTCTGAGAACAGTCCAGAGCTGCTGCAAAGCTTTCAGGAATTAGACTGGGTTTTTTAAGGATAAATCAAGTTTGAGTTGGTGTACTGGAAATCTTCTTAACATTTCCTGCCTGTATTTCTTCTTTCCAAAACTTAAGGCATCATCTAGCTGAAATAAAGTGACCTGAAGGCTTCTGGATACTATAAGGTGTTTCACTTTCCCGCCTGGCCTTCCTCAAATGCGTCTAGAATCAAATTGGTTTGTGGTCCTGTTCAGTTACTTTGTTTTGTTCTTCTGTTTTTATTCTGTCAGTAAGTCTGTTATTTGTCTACTGCTCAGACAGATCACTTTCTCTCCTCACCACAACCTGTTAGATACAGATGACTCCAACAGAATTGGTTGGTAAAACTTTATTCAGAAATAACAGGAAGTAATTAGCCATCTAGGACTTGGCCAGAGATTTATTTTAAGGCTCAAAGTAATCTAATAGTATTCTGAGAGAGTAAACTTAATTTTGGATGGCTTTGGTTGACTTTTGTAAGAAGAAACCTGTTTTTTTGTATTCTTTACACACACACATGCACCCCAACAAAAACAAAAAGTAAAATAAACAATTGTATGCTTTTACTATTCCACATGCTGTGAGTGACAGCTAGCAAATTACCAAAGAAATAATTGCAGTAGTTTGATACAGTAAAAATTGGGTAAGTAACATTGGTTTACAGTAAGCTTCACATGCTAGGATATGCATCCTCTGTCAACAAAGATACCATGTTCATCCCCAACACTTCTAGAAGCAGAGCTACACTTCTCATTGCCCTAATCTCCACATTTGTGACATCTCTTCCCATGATTCTCTTTGTCTTGTGAGGTCCAGACCCTGCACAGCCTGTGTCTTTTTGTAGTCTTTTGTTTTTAGCAATTACTAAACAAAGCAGTATTTAACTGTAGCCTTATTTAGCTTGAAAGGAAATCAGTGCTAGAGCAACCAGCTTCAATAGATTTTAACCCAAGACATAACAAAAAGCCATAGTCTTTTTCTTTCATTGGTTCCCACCTGAAGAAACCAGATAGCTCAAACAAAAAGCTTATGAGAAGGATGGAGTTCAGTCATTTCAAGGCATCAAGCTATGACATAATTTTGAGAAACCTATTTTAGTGTGTTTGCAGACTTGGGCTACTTATATTACTTACTCTGGTTCCCAATGTAAAAGTTGTCATCACAGCCATAAAGCTAGAAATGCACTTTTGAAAAAAAGAGAAAAGGTTTGAGAGCACAGTATTCAATCACCATGAAAAATTTTTATCTTGATATTCTACTCTGACTCCCTCCAATTTGATCCTTTGCTGTCATAGAAAATGGTGCTGTTGGTAAGGTGTTGATCCTGGAGGTTCCCAGGGATCTGGCACAGTAGAAGTGATGTATTATTACCAGGCTGAGCTCTAGTCATCTGTGCACTGTAAGGGCCTGCAATATTTGCTCACATTTTACCTGTAGAGAGGAAAAATCTCAATTTTTTTTCAGTTTTCAACTACATAAAGTTCTCTGCATAGAGGAAGAAAGTGAAGAGAGAGAGAGAATGAGACAGAGAGAGAGGTCTCCTGCTTTCATGTTCTTCTCCTGGTCCTGTAGCTGGCTGCAGAAGCACGTGGGCAGCCACAAGTACCAAGGCACCCAGAGCTCTGTGCTCTTGTGCAGATAAGCACACGTGCACTTACGTGACTCAGACTGAGTTTCACTCCTCTGCTCTGGTGGCTGTCACAGGACAGGAAGCAGAGCCCACTGGGAGGATTTATTTTAAGAAGTTGTTGTATGATTTTGGTTCCTTTTGGCTGAAGTGTTCATTGTAAGCATAGAGCTGCTCTCTTGGGGATGCTCTGTGTGTGCTGTGTGGCTGTTGTTGTTTCTCATTTGCCCTGCTAGGCTCCAAACTTAGTATGGTTTCAGGGTACTCTGCTGATGTGTCAGGTCAAACTCCTTGGGTTCTACTTCTCAGATAACCAGGAGTAGTTCAGCCTGGCTGCTGTCAAACTGTTCAACTTTATTTAAAACTGTTCCTGCTGGTGTAACAGTCTACCACTATTTTACCATGAGACATATATTTTTGGGGAGCTTCTGCAACTGTGATCATCTGGGGAAGCTATGGGCAGAAGCTGCTATACAAGGTGTACATGTGGTCACAGTCTGAAACTAGACTTAAGAATAAAAGGCAGAATAATATACATAAGCATCCTGTAATATGAGAGGGGTTTTACAGAAATTCCATTTGGAGGATATTTATAGTCATTGCCATACTTTGCCTGGGATGCTTTTTACCAGTTTCTGAAATTAGATGGTTTTATTATTTAGAGAGCTCCAAGAAATAAAGTTGTTCTTAGCTTGAGAGTTTTGCTGCTGGTTTCTCTAGCAGCTGTTGAGGAACAGACCATGAGTTCTTCCTTATAATTTCTGCCTGGTGGGTGAACAATGCATTCAGAGTTCTTTTATTTTGCTTTTAGTGTGTTGGGGAACATTGGCATACAGCCTAAAGCAAAATGGTGGAGGAAGAATGAAGTTATTTGCTTTGGTCATCATCAGTTTTTAACAAAACTAAGATGGCTCGGTCTGGTGCATTTCCATGAACTGGATGTACTGTACATTGCTTTCAAGATTTTCATGCACATGGGCAGCACTTACTTTGTGGATCTTTGGTACACTCAGACTTCCAAGCAACATAGACTTCCCAGAGTAGGTCAAATTCTCTTACATTTTCTGTCTTCTTTCATGTAGCACTTTCCACAAAAGTATTCCAATAGTATCAGATTATTTGTTTCTCTTCCTGAATTACTAGTTCTAAAAAAATCTTTCTCATACTATTCAGAGAGAAACAGTCTAGTCAATAAAAGCAGAAATTAAAGAACAGTTTCCTGTTTTAAGTAAAGCTTTGAGAATCCAGTCATGCTGGTTTTCTGAGTCTAGTTAGCATTTTACTTTGATGCTGTATGTCCTGTACCTTCACCCTGTGAAGGGTGAATACAGAAGTAGAATGTTTATCATTCATTACCTGGATTTCACGTAACCGTAAAACTGTGCTTGAGGTTCCGCAGGAGAAGTTTTCTTTTGCGGTTTTTGCTTTGATTTGGGTTGGATCTATCCAGAAAATGTCTTGTGGAATATTATTTGACTTTTTGCAGGTTTTTTTATCCATCAGGAAATAAATTTCCTGAAGTTCCGAGCCAGCGGAAAAAGGTGAAATAAGATAGAAGATAGTAATTAGACAACTTCACGTTTGTTCAGAGGATTAGTCTTCAGATTTTTGCCAAGTTTCATATAAAAGTTAGGTCTGGCTCTGATGTAATCCACAGTGATTCACTCCCAAGAGGGTGAATCACACTGTATATCTCCAGGATAAACTATCAACATACACTGACAGAGGTGTCATTCGGGTAAAGAATGATAAACAAAGTACAGTAGAAAACTTACTGTCCTGAGGTCAAACCTTTCCATGTAAGTGACAACTAGCAAATACATGGAAATGTCCTTTACTGGTTCTACATTGTCTGTTTTGTATTTCCTCTGCCTAGAAAAAGATGAGACTGAGAAGCAGACAAGAATAAGTTTCTGTCCTGATATTGAGCACCATATTTGCGAAGGTTATTTTCTCCTTCCTGCTAAGACCCCTGGCATATGTTTTTTTCCTCAAGTATTACTTGGCAGTATCAGCTGGAAGAGATGGTTCTGTTTGGGATAAAACCTTATTTATTTCCCCCCCACTTCCATTTCTTTTTTTTTTTTTATACTAGACTAGCAAACTATGTCGTTTGAAGAATAAAAATCAATTTTCTCTTTCTATATCTGATTTTCTCCCCAACCTTTTATCTATTGATTTGACTGATTTGCAGCCCTTCTTCCCCTCTGTCCTTGCTGATAACTAATGGACTTTGGTATTAAGCCAGCCTTTCAGTGCACACACCACCATGCCAACGAGAGTGTGTGCAGCTATTCTGTCCGCTTTGGAAGCCTACAGATGCAGCCAGAGCTAGAACAATTCCCGTATTGATCCCACACTTGTCAGTTAATCCGTCATAAGGCATGGGAATCCTAGCCCTGTCCACATCTGCCTGCATAACTGCAGGGGGAAAACCAATTCTCTGAAGCTCTCACCAGGAAACAAGAAAGCAAAGAGAAATGGGAGCTTGCTGGGAGAGAGGGCTGTAAGCTGCTGGGCCAGAGGGCTGTGAGATTGCCTACCTGCTCCACCCTTTCCCCCTGACTCCTTTTCATGCTCCTGCAGGTCAGCAGGATCAGGTTTATGTTAGTGAACCATGAAGCTTATCAAATAAATGTTGCAGCAGCAGGTGTTTGGCTCTCTCCGCAGGCCAAGTCTAACAAGGTTGATATTGTGTCTGTGGCCAAAGTAATGCAGTAATTACTTTTCTGGGCTTGGAACGCCCAAGAGATTTCTGGGAACCAGTTAGAAAAACAAACCTTGCTAAGAGCCGGGGATTTTTAAAAAGAAACAGTGGTGCTCTCTGTGCCAGAAGAGGACAGGCATTTAGAGTGCAGCATCCAGCGTGGTGCCCCATCCCCTCATAGACTGCTCATGTTACAGGGGCCTGGAACAGAGGCAAAGTGCCTGAGTTTGGTTGCTCACATTGAGATGGGCAGCTTATTTTGGCCCATGGTGGCATGTGGAAAGGCAGCTGCTTCCTTTAAAGTTGTTAATGTGTACTGTAAGAAGAGTGAACCCTGGATTTGGGGAACCTTTGAGTGTTTGCAATTCTATCCATATAATTCCATTTGACTTACACGTCAGGAGTTGCATAGCATAGCATTCCCTCTGCTCTCTGTTTCTTGCTTTATGCGTTTCCCTTGTAAGCTCTGGACACAGGCACTGAGTTACAGCCTAATGATGCAGCCTAATTACCCTAGAGGAAGAATGAGATATCACAGCACAGCTCTGCTGTGCCATGCCCCTTTACCTCATGTAGTCCCTCTCAGGCCAGCGAGGAGAAAGTTTAAACACCTCTGTGCACAATGACATTTAAAAGCAACAATCTCCAGCATTCTTTTGCAAAGAGTATTGATCATTTAGGCCAAAGCTTTTCCCTGTAGCTGATTATTGTATGTGATAATGTTACCATAATGTCATTTAAACCAACTTAAGTAATTGCAAAAATGTCCTGAACTACTGGAAATTTCTTCTGTTGCTGTGCGGTTGTCCAGGAGACCAGAATTTGAAAGTGAGAAGAGGAAGAAAGCAAAACTGAATAGACATTCATAGGGTTAGCACATTAGAATTGAACCTGATATGTTTTTAAAAATTATTTTTTTTATATAAAGAACCTATAAAATTCTTACCACCTATAAATAATTCTATAGGCATCCTCTCTGCTGTTGAACCAAGCAACAAAGCAATGCCTTTGTAGTGACGAATGAATTTTCCCAAGCTAAGAAAGTTAGCATTTCATTAATGCCTGGCAATGCTTTTCCATCCCTACTGTTTATGTTAAGCTCTATTTTTGCCCATCACTTTGTGCTCTGAAGGCCTGAAGAGCAAAGATAACCCCCCATTCTCTCAGTGTTTCTTGCTGAACTGGCTCTTGGTGCGTTGTGCCGGGCTGTGGTGGCCGCGCGTGCCGTAAGCCCTGCTGTGACGGGGCGCCGTGGCACTCTGCAGAGCGCTCGGGCAGGGGAGACTCCTGCTTCCTCAAGGTGCTCAGTGGCTTCCCGTGAGCACTGAGGGCAGCAGGTGGTGAAGATCTGGAAGGGAAAGTAATGGAATTTGCCTCAGCATTATTGCATTAAGGGCAAACCTTGTCTGCTCTTGAGAAATGGTGCCAGGGTTCCTTCCACAGCAATGTGCCCATTATAAACGCAATACAGATCAGCTAAAAATCAGGCAGGCTATGTATGACCTAAGATGGCCTAGATGGTGCTTATAGAGCTCTCTGCTTTAATCTAGGATGCACTTGTATGATACAAACAGTTTTTTTAACATGGTACTTTAATTTGATTTTTTATATACATTGTTGGAATGCTCATTAAGCTTTTGGAAGGACACATGAATCAGCTTAACTAGGACAGATTTTTTCATCATGTATTCTGTAAACATTCAGGAATGAGGTCTGAAAATTGTCATTTGAAGGAAGCATTGCTGCAGAATTTGGCGTACCTGCCTATCTGAAGTTTCAGATTCTGAGGGAAGATGAAGCCCCACATATTTGTTTTTCTATAAAAAGCAAAGACCAACTATGGCAAACTCTAATAAATCTCCACTGGAGAGAAGCGGATCAGCAAGAAGCCATTCAGAACTGAGTTGTATGGCAATGTTAAAGAGAGCCTGGAGACACGTTGGGATTGGTGTTGCAGTGCCAGAGCTATGTACGAGAACCTCACACAAGACTTATCAGTGTTCACCTGAGTGTAACCAGACATGAACCAGAATATATTTGCTATTAATATTGCAGCTGGGATTTTTTTTTCTTCACTTTTTTGATTAGAAGAATGTGCCAGCTGCCTGCATGTGTGTCTTCTGGCAGTGGAGGGATGACATTGGTTACAGTTTCCATATGAAAGTAAGAGCATGCCTTCTCTAGGCCCAAGACATTTACAAAAGCACTTCATAAGGCTTAAGAAATAATGACAAATAGGAAAATAAGTGACAGTGGATTAGACCAAGGTATTTTATGTACTGTGATGTTTTGTATAGTCATCTGGAAAGAAATGGAAGAGATCTTTTGAAGATCATTGATTGGAAACAATATTACCGATCAAGTTCACCTTTGTCAAAAAAGATGATTTTTAAAATATTAGGCATCTTTTACTCCCATGACACAAAACTAATTCAAAGACTTGATCTGATAGATAAACTGTTAAATGGCTTGTTAGATTAGATAAGGGAGTTGGAATGTATTTGATGTTAAAATTACATCCCTACATCCCTACATGTGAAATTTCTCCTCATCTATCAACTAGAAAAAGATATTACCTGAGTATAGGAGGTTATCTGCATGTTGTGCAGTTTTCTGAAGGCTAGGGATTGGTTTGGACATTACTTTTGTATTTACTACTTTTTGTCCCCAGTGGAAAAAAAATGTTTGTATTGGCTACACTGAGATGAAAACATGTTGAAGTTTTCAGGTATTGGTAATGGACACAAGAATTCTCACCTAACAGTCAGTTTACATTAAAATCTGGGCTACATCAGAAAGAAGAAAAAAGGATTGCTAACCAACCTAAGAGAGTTATTTCATTCCATTCTTTAGTGGAGCAGATTATTCCTGGCCTATTAATGTAGAAGTTGTCAACATGAATGGAATTAGTCTTTTTTTGTCAGATTCCTGAAACAAGATAGTGATGTGACTTACTTGACAAGGATGCTAAAAGCACATCTACCACTGAAATTAATTAATTCTTTTTTCCTTGATTAAGAAGTTCTATTACTTCATGTCCCAGAATCATCAAATTTATTTTTTCTGTAGCCCATTTCCATTCATGGCTTATGGTCAAAACAGGAGTTTAAATCTCCATGATTAATCTTAAGCCCTTAATACAGCATGTGATTTCTGACCCAGCAAGGACTTGGATCTCACAGTAATATGTGCAGCAACAAAGTGATATCAGTCTTCCTGTTTCTTGTTTGAACCTACCAGGAGCCGCTGTGGATACATGTCCGACACAGTATCATTGCAATTCCTGAAGATGCTGTCAGTGATTCCAGTAGTACTCCTGAAAATCAGAATGAAACAAAGTCTTCTTTCCTGAACTGTTGATCAATTGATCATGAGAATGAAAAGGTTTTAGTTGTAATTTCGCTTTGCATTGTATTTTCTAGGCCTGTAGTGAGTAATCATAAACACTGACATGTTACTAGCATAGCATGTGCACGTGTTTTGTGGTTGGGAGCCAGTCCTGATGTGACTAGGAAGTGTGCTTAAAGGCTGCCTAGGCAGGGTTTCTCTTCTTCTGGGCAGCGCTGTATTTTGAGCTTTTAAGCATCATTTGAACACTCAGTGTTGCTTGAAAGATTTGTCATATCCATCGCAAGTCTTTTGCATCCTCAGCATGAGCAATTATGTTTTTAGTGAGATGCTTTCAATTAAAAAGTGATAAAATCAGCCCTTGAAAATTTTAGCGTGAACTAATTTGAAGCGCTCATATATTCCAAAAAGTGAGTCTGAGGCAATGGTTGGAGGCTCTTACTAAAACATGAAGATATGAACTCTCAGAAGAATCCACTGTGGAGGCTCTCTTGAACAACTGCCTGTGCTGAACTGCTTCTTGTCAGCCCCAAGACAACTGGTTACTGCTGTGATTTCAAGTCTCTGGAGATAGTGAGACAATTTTTAAGAAACACATCCAGCAGTAAATACTCAGGCCTTTATAGGTTAGTCTGAGTAGCCTTACAAATGCACACAAAACTATGCGGTGCTTGCTGTGAACAGTGGGAGATTCAGTCTGACTTTGAATTAGAAAAATTCAAATAAAATTAAAGAAAGTTCTTACTGGAATGCTGAGAATTTTCCTGTTGATTTTTGGGTCTGTGAGCCGTCTTATAAATGGCTCAAGCAGTTAAAGCTAAAAAAATAGGAGTTGTGAGGTCCATTCCATGGGAAATATATGATATTTGTAGTTTCATAAGGAAGACTGGTGTGCCTAGAAATCAGACTCCAATTTTCCATGTTAAGCCATTGAATTTGTCTATTTTCCTGTCTTCTGAAGCTGTCTTGGTTAGAAGTCCTCTTTTAGTCAATTTTTCCTTACATGTATCTTTTCTGTGCTAGTTTCCGAGGAACTGGCAAGAGTATTAAAATATATGTATCCATATATAAATATCTGCATTAGTTAGATACATGTAAATAAAAGAATCCTTCTCTTTTTTGGAATAATGGTCTTAGACAGCTGTTAAGATTCCTATTTCCCAATCATTTAATACATTGGAAGTTTAATCAAGGGATATCAAAGAATATAACTTCGGCCAGGGAAAAATAGTTTGGCAAAGAAAAGGTAGGAATGTTAGAGATAGGAGGTTTTTTTAGTATGTTTCCATGAGAAAGGACAGAAAGAAAACAAATGCAAAAGAAGACTGAAGGAAAGAAAACAACCATAAGGCTGAAAAAATTAAAGGACAGTGCCCAAACTGAAAAGCCATTGAGGAGAAAGAATCATCTAAGAAACTCTGAAGGGTGGGGAATGGAAAACTGAAATTAGGAAGGGACCTTAAAAAAAGCCAAAGTCTTTGTCCATGCTGCCAACAAATCTATTTTGCTCAATTTTGGCTAAGCTGGATAAACATTTTTTCTGGCATGTATAGGTGGTTGCCCAAATTTGTTTGTTACAAGTAGGTTGGAACGAACCTCCCAAAAATGTTTTTGCCTAGTCTCGTGAATTATGCTAAATCATATTTTTACTTTGAGTAAAAAAAAAAATTGGCCCCACAGAGGCCAACCAAACACCAAGGCAGCTCAGACAGTTGGATTTCACAGCTGTTTTTACATTCTGTGGTTTAAGCTGTGGGGATGTGGCTTAACTGCAACATCCCGCCAGATCTCTGAGGGAAGGAGCACCCCAAGGTAGCATTCTCCAGCTCTGCCAAACATCAGGAACAACATAAGCAAGGGAGATTCAGCCCTCAATGCTCTTGATGTCTGTAGTATAAAATTACAACAAAATGCCTGCAGAAAACTGTAACACAAAGAAACCAAAGACACACACAGTCAGTGTGAATGTGCCTGCCCTACACAGCAGCTTGGCTCTGTTTTGTACAACTGCAAGTGAGGCTGGGGCTCAAGGTGGGTCAGAATCCTGCTTGAAGACGGAAGAAAAGTGGCTGGATGTTGCTTTTGCTTTTGGTTTCACAAAGGTTTGTTTCTCACTCAGAGTAGCACTGCATGCTGTGTCTTCCCCTGGGAACCATTCTGAGTGAGGATCAGCTGATGCAGATCTGTGCAGACTGTGATAACCCACATAAGACCATAGCCAGGTTTCAGGTTGTAGTAATGCTGCTCTCATCTCCTGGTCGTCAACAGGTGTCCAAACCAAGGCCAACTTCTGTATCACTTCTGGTACTCATCACGCCCCTCAGTGAGTTGTCTATGGGAGGTAATTAATCTGTTTGCTTTGTACTCCTGGATAAGCCTATTGCCACCTTTGCTGCCTGCACTGATTTCCTGTGGAGTAAGATGAGCACTAGTGTGAGGGAATCAGCTAAGGCTGGGTGAAAGAGAGATGGAGGACATGGAAAGAGAGAGGGGGCCATTCTTCTGTTAACCATTCACAGTTAGAGCAATTTGGCTCCAGTATCAAACCATGTGGGACAATGAAGTAAAACTACTTGTTTCAGGACAAGTACCTCAGCTGCATTGCTGCATTGCAGTGATGGAAAAGACTAATAGCAGAATCCTAACTAAGCTGTATACTTCCACTTTTTCCTATGAAATAGGCAACTTCAAGTTTTTTTTGTAAACTGTGGCAAACCTATGAGTGTAGAAAAAACTAGTAAAATGTGGCTTGGTACAGATCTGTGGTTGGTTGACTGTATCCATAAGTCTTTCCTGTGGTTGGTACTCAGAAGTTCACTTTGTGGATTTCATGGAATCTAATAATAAGCCAGTCAAGGATATTTACAGTCACTCTCTCCTCTACTTGTTCATCACTTTTCACTGATTTTTGTGATCTCACTTATGTTTGAGAACCCCTATCCTTTGTCAGACTTGGTTGAAAAATTTATAGGGATAAAAGCTAGTGGGGTACAGAATGTGATTGCAAAAGTGTTGTCTGTGTAGAAAACCAGACTAAAATAGAACCTGATAAAAAGCATTAGAAGGAAACTGACACAACTGGATTGCTTGACTTCAATGATTGCAAACGTGATTTTCTCATTTCTTCCTTCAAGCAATGTCTTATGTCCTACTGCTTCAATTCATCTGAAGGTTGCAACTTGAACCTGTTTGTTTTCATTTGAACTGAGAAAAGACTGGGCTTTTAAGTGCCAGTCTGACTCTTCTTACGTCTGTTCCAGCACATGCAGAAGGACTAATAGGGATGTGTTAAACTGACTTTGGCCGTTAGAAGTGTGGTCTACACCCGTGGTCCTCAGGCAGCCTTTAAGGCTCACAGTGCTCCATGGGATGTAGGGCATTAGTGAGGGGCAGCTAGTTAAGGCATCTTCATCCTATTCAGCACCATTTTCTCTGACGTGCCTCAATTGAGAGGTAATTGAGGAACAATGGTGGATTGAACCGCTCAGCCTGATTTTTCTGACAGTCTGAGTACCTAAAGGTCCTTAGACTGTTACTGGTTGTTTTGTGATAGCATCTGTGACCCCTATTCAGTATCCCAAGCTGCACAATGTAAGGCACTGTGTACTCACAAAGAATAAAACGATGGCCCTTGCCCTTGCTGACTTCAAATATGGTTTATGGTTCATCCAGCAACTCACTGTGTCAAACTGAGCACCAAAACTAATGGTCAACAAATTCACAAACCACTTGAAAACAAACAGCAGCTTAAAAAGTCCATGTGTATCACCATGTAAATGTGGTCCTGTTTTACACTGGAAACATTTTTGACTTCTGTTGGCATGCTGATGAATTCCTGCAACCAACATCATGTGACAAAAGGGATAACCTAACATCCAGGATTCCTAAGTACTCATAAATGAGATCACACTTCTTTACAAGCTCTCACAAATAGAAAATGTATTCTAATTGCCATATTGGCAAATAGGAAGGACTGATAGGGAAAACCAAGAACAACGTATTTAGTTGCAGTAAGTGCCCAAACAAATACCAGTGCTTTATGACTGCTGCAAACAATTTGGGCAGTCCATTTGTCTTACAGAGTTATCTGGTCATAAGCTGTTCCCAGTAGACAAACAGTGCCCACCAGTGTTTGCCAACCGAAGAAAAAGAGGGAAAAAACTTTGCACTTAGGTTGCTGTGGTCCATTTTTGATCTGCAGTAGTTTAGCAAAGCAGTGTTCACAGTCATTTGTTCTGTTTTCAGCAGTGTCCTTGACCATACCCCCTGCCAGTAACAGGACCTTTAAAACCAAGAGAAAGAAACAACCTTCTTTTTTTACCCAACTAGCAGAGGATGTGCTGAGCCAAAATAGAAATAGCAAGGTCAGGTCAGGGCAAGGCCCTGCATTTCATTAGCTAGGCCTGGCTAGGAGTGATTAAATATGTACAAGAGGCTTTGAATAGATCCAGGGAGGAGGGATGACATTGTGGAATACAGAAAAATCATTCTTTGGTCCTGTCAAATGACTAAATACAGGATGGTACTTAATTAGAAAGATAAAAAGAATTTATTTTAATTATTTTAATTCTGTACAAAAGAGGGGATTTTTTTTTTTATTTTATGTTGAGTGTTTTGAAGAGAAGGAGAGGAGGGTCTGGACAAAATGCGTCAGCCTGGCTTAACAGAATCCAGATAGCCTCGAGATATATGTGGATCGAGCCTGCAGTTCTCATGAATTTAACTTGATGAAGACTCAGTAAAAAGACAAAATTATATTGGCAGTGAAATCGAGGCTCTAATAAATTTTAGAGGTGCTCTGGTTAGAAACTGAGGACCTTCAGTGCACATTAATCTGTCTGTTTCATCAGACGTGTTAGAGAATTGAAAAGAATGGAGCTTTGAAGCCAGAAAAAGTACTGTGTCAAGTAGTGCTCTGGATGCCCAGCTCAAATTTGCTCCTGGGGCTGCCTGACTTCATTGACATTTTGTAGCTGTACTGTAATTCTTGTATGACAATTGCATTGTTACATAGGCACCTAGGCACTGAATGCCCACAGTTTGTAGTCCTTTTCCATAGAAAATCCCAGCCCAGCTGGTTGAAGTATGTTTACATTTGTCCAGAGCACCAACAATAATGTCTTTGCAAAAATTCGAGGGATTATTTTTTTAGACAAGCCCACTGGAATTAAAGTGTATTTCCACTTTATAGCTCTTCTGAAAGATGATTCCTGCAGCAGCATAAAACTCCTTAGTGTCATGTTGGAAGGTCAATACAGAATCAGCTGGGAATTTCTGTATATTCATTTTTGCATGAATGTAACTTAAAACATTGTAAAAGCCTGGATTTAGCTGCAGTAGTGCAATCTCTGTCTAGACAGTAGTGTATTTACAGTAGTATAAAGATACTAGTATCATTCAGACTGGTTCTTGTTACCTAAAGAGTATATTTTTCCTTCTGGTGCAATATATCTTAACTGCCTAAAAAGTGTTTTCTTGGGCAGTGTTGTATCTTCTTCGCTCTATCACAGAAAATTAAAAGCTTATGAAAAATCTTTTGCTTTTCTGAAAGTTATTTGATAGTGGAGCTGACGTTAATGGTCAGTTCACTGGCAGAGGTATATGGCTTGATTTATATGTTTTCTTGCTAAAAGGTTAGATTGACAGCCCTGGGAACAGAAATCCCCAGCTAATTGCCCAAACATGCAGCATGTTGCAAACTTTGCCAACCTTTCACAGCGATAGTATCTTGATCCTTGAGCGTGAGAGCATATCTGAGCCTTCAGAGGGCATTCAGTGCTGAACCCGATAGGGCCTAAGAAGTACTTTTTGTTAGCTCTCTTCATGATTCACGAAGGTAAACAATAACCCTGAGCTTCCTTTGTAAAGCTGCTGAACAGCCAGCCTGGCAATAACAGCTCCAAGTCAGAATTAACAAGAGCTATGTTTCAAGCTATGGTAACTTTATTATGAAAGACTGCAGATCCCACTTTCCATCCCATGAATGAGCATTTGCCCTGCTCATTGTATTTCTCCCTGTTGTTCCACTACCAGGATTGACCAGTTGTGGGCCTGGAAAGTTTAGATCACGCATCCTTGAAGATTTCTAAACTAGCACTAGTGTAAATTTAGTCTCTGAGGCTTGGTCGGAAGCAATGTTTGTCAATAAATGGTCTCTGAATCAACATGGATGTTCTCAATTACCCATCATGGCAAGTCTTAACTGCTGACTGGTTGTGAAACTTATCATTCTTTCACTGACCCTTCCTGCATCTGCTCTTCTCCTCCTTTTTAGGTTTTCCCCTGCTGCTTCTCTCATCCATGACCTTTGCAATTTCCCTTCACCTTCCCTCCATCCACTCCTTTTCCATTTTTCTGTCTTGCTCTTGTCAGTTCCAGTCCTCTTGCATGCTCCTGTTCCTACTACTCTCCCTTTCCTGCATTATGTTTTTTCCTTCAAATATATTTTTTATTTACTCATCTTCCTTCTGCCTCCTATCTCCCTCCCCTCGTTGTCACATGGAATAAGCAGCGGCGTTATGACAACAGGGGTGCTATTAGCAGCACTGCAGTTGATCTATTCCGCATCATTCCTCTGTCTTGTCCTCAGAGTTTCTTCTTGCCAGTTGGCTTGATGTATTTAATATATCGAATTTTATTCTTTTTTCTTCCTTTTTGTTAGAAATCTGGGGGAAGGAGGGCAAACAATAGAGGTGTGCTTATTTGTTCTTTTCTGTGCATAAGAAGGGGTAGAGGCCCTGTCTTGAAAGACTTGGCTTTTTCTTTCCTTGAGGTTTTCTTCCAAGCCCTTTCCTAAGTGAATGAAGAGGAGTGATTTTCTTGTATCACCGGCATTCTTTTCTTTCCCTCCTCCTCTCTGCCCAGTCACGTCCCTAATTAATTGAATTCCCTACTAGACCTTTTGTGAGTCATTTCAATTACCCATTAGTGAAGCAGCCTGGGATTTCTGCTGTGTTTTCACTCATCTTCCTGGAATTTCTCTTCTCCTTCCTCCCCCTCCTTCCCCTTCTAGTCACTCTGCTCTGTGAAAAGCATTAGATGGACTTCAGTGCCGAGTGCCTATATTGTTTGCAGGCCCAGCTGCATACTTCCACACTCTGCCTCGTGCGTCACAGCTATTCATCTTGTTTTGTACTTGGCTCTGCTGCAGATGCTGTAAATATGGTAATTTTAGATTCCCTGATTGGAAAGGGTTGCAGGGCGGGTCTTAGTGGTAAGAGCACTGTTTGATTTACACTAGTTCATTCTGGTTTCTCAGGCTTTGGAGTTTTAGCGATACAACTGAAATGAAACATGGTTGTAAAAGCAGTGTCTTTTTTAGGGTTAGGAGAAGTATAAAGGTGAGGGTATCTTTGTGGGCAGACATGCAAAAGCACTGCCTCAGAAGCTCTAGGGAGACTGGAAAGAAATAAAGCAAAAAGCAGGAGGTAACTCCTCAGTTATGTAAGATGTAAGATGCCTTACACCGTTTTAGCTGCAAAACATGGATGGATCTGAAAACTGCAAAAATGGAAAAGATCCAAGACAGAGAATGGTGAAAAGTAAAGCTGGAAACTGGCAGAAATGCCATCAGTACTTAAGTACTCTAGACTTATGTCTATCCCTGAAGAACAAAATCAATGAGCAGCTTATTTCTAAAAAATGTTGGAAATACTAGATAGAACTGTAGCATGTAACATGCATTATATTTCTGAGGAGAACATGGCAGTGATAAAGCCAGCTTGCTTATGATGGATGCAGTAACCGCCTGAAATCTGATATATGGAGAATTGCATTGCTATTCTAAAATGGAATTTTTACAGCACATGAATCTTTCATGCTTGGGGTAATTCTCAAGTGATACAGAGAGGCAAACAGCATCACTGGGAACCAACCTGCCGGAAACGTGCCCCACATGTCCCAAGTTACAAAAGTAATTTACACTGCTCAAGCTATTACAATACTTTCATATTATTATGATACTTGTCCCTGTGAGGTTAGAGTATTTCACAGGAGAACAGACTTTTGATAATCAGGCTGTTGTGAGAAGGCTCCCTCTCATGACTTCCCAGGGGGAGCTCATTTGTTGGACTGACGGGAAGTGAATTTACGAGGGCTCCCTGCACATCGGTATTCATAGGTATTTTTTTTTCTCCTCTGAGCTCTTTATCCAGTCAAAGGAGAGCGGAAGGGAATGGTGTGAAAATACCATTCAGTACAGACACATTAAGATGTTCTTAGGAGACCTACTGGGAATCATTTTACCTTTAATGTCTTGAAATCTTGGCCCCCTGTTAAGCAGTGGTGGATTTCAGAAGTTCATTAGATGGTGCTGGAGTCCTGCCACTTCACAGGATGACGTTACTCGAGTCAAGACTGCAGAAGTGAGAAAGGAGCTAGTGAAGGGTTGCATGTGTGAACCCCCTCTTTCTTTACAGGGCATGCAGCAGCAGAGGCTGTACAATTTTATCTGAAGTTACCAGGTCATGACAACAGTTTTTTTTATCTGTTCATGGTGTTGCTCTATTTTCTTGCACACATACCATTGCTGTGTCATGTTATGAGGTTTAGTGATTTGGCAGTTCTTACACCTTTTCATTTCTTACATATCCTTTTAGATTAAGTTTTCCACGGCAGAGTTAGCCTGGTGAGGACTGCCACCCAACTTCTGGGCTGAGCAGCAGCAGCATCTGAAATGGAGCTTTGGGCCTGCTGTCATTTCATCTGAAAAGCTGTCCAGTGTGTGCCAGAGGATGCCAACTGAGCCAGGGATACTGATTGAATTACCCACGCTCTGGGCCGCTTTCTGCACCTTTCCATAGTAACTCCTTTCTTTTCCCAAGAGTACACAGTGGGACAGAAGATTTCTGCTTCACTAGACTGAGAAAAGCCATTTGTCACAGCGCAGAGCTGGCTCCTGTACCACTGGCAAGATAGCACATACACTGTAGGTGAAAACCCCATTGGCCCTTCCATGCCAAAGAGTATCTAGTGTTCCTTTACCTTATGAGTTCCTTTACCTTTACCTAAATTCTCTTCCTGTAATGTTAATAGATTTCTTTATATTTTTTTTGCCACTGTGTAACACTACTTGGCTCCTACAAAGTAATGTGTTTTGCTCCATAGTTGTTTGCATCTGAGCAAACCTGACACAGACTATGGAGTTGGTTCAGTTGGTTAGTAAAGGAGCTAAAGAAATTTTATTGAATTATAAACTCTCTTGGAGTTTTCACAGATAGGTTGAGTATATATTAAAAAAATCCACAACTGCTGGAAAATATTGTTCATTGTGGAGCTATTTTGGACTTCTAGGGTTCTGGGCTGTAAAATGCTCTGGAGCCTGATAGATTCCCAGTTATGGACTATTTTCATTGCTGTATTTTTTTGACAGAGCAGCAAGAAAAACAATGATTTCTCAAACAACTGAACAGTGACTGGGTTTTCTATTTTTACTCCTGTTTTGATACACAAAAACTGGATTTAGAATATGTCCACTAAACGCCTCTAAACTGTGAAAAGCAAATTATTTTAATTCCTCTCATCTCAGGACTATTCAAGAGACTGGCTCAATCTCTGCACACATATCACGTGCTAATGATTGCTCCAGTGCATGCCCATTTATAGTGTTTCTCTTACAACACTTCTCACTTGACTATCTGTCACTACTTGTGCTCTAGACAAGGTGCACTGTTTGGAAAAGGAGTGTAACATGTGACATGAGAATTACTGTGTGCCAATGTAGTTTTCAAGGATCTTTAGTGGTCATCCCAGTTACAGATATCTAACACTAAGGCTATGGAAGCACTCCCATAATATGTAAATACAAAATTAAGTATCATCTGCCCAATCTTTTCATTTGCATGCTGGCAAATTACTTGGCTGGTTTAGAGAGAGAAATGGTTCTTGAAAGGGATTTGCTGAGAGGGAGAGGAAGGTGTGCAGCCATAAGGTTTCTGATTTATCTGTGCTCTGTACAAGTGGTTGGTTACTCCTCAGAGCTGTAGAGCTGAAGAGAGGAAAGCCCCATGGTAAGTGAGTAAGTAGGGAGAGAAATTTTATGTTGGGTTAGTGAAGTATGTAAGGGACATTAAGGAGAAAAGAATTCATTGAAAAGGGAAGTTCTGGGAATGATGTTACAATGTAATGGTGGGGAAGTAAGACCTTACTAGATTTATTATTTTTGGAAGATGAAGAAGGGATCAGATTAGGATAATCAGAAAGGTCAGGGAGGAAGAGATGATTTGTATAGACCAGACATTTAAGAATGATTCTTCAGGTGACCTGTTGCCAGGTTTGAGATCAAATTAGGTTGGGTATATCATCAAATTAAATGATATATGCATATAAAATACATATCCAAGAATACTTTGTAGAGTAGACTTTTGGACTCAATACTCAATAAGCACAGAGAATTCTTAATTCTTTCTGACCTGCCTAGAACCTTTGAGGAACAATACTTTGTTTTGTTCCCAAATTAGCTTTGTTTCAGCACTACCCTCATGCCCAGTGGCAACTCTGCCCATCTCCAAGTTGCTTAGTACACATGGCAGCTTTCAGGGCTTCAGGCTTCGTTCAGGTGCCCCTTGGAAGTCACCTGGCATGAGTTACACGTGTAACAGAGTGAGCTCATTGCCAGCTCTCCTCCTTGCCCCAGCTGTTGCTGCACTGTCGTTTGATACAAAAGAGTGGTGATGAAAAGTGTGTCTTGCCCAGTGTCCTTAACTGGGTTGGTATTTGAGTGTAGGGTAGTCTTTGAGCCAGTTTAATCCAGAATTTCCTGGGTCCCAATTCTGTATCTAATTCTTCTCCAGAACAAATGTCTAATCTAGTCTGGTCCATCTCTGGAGTTCTAAATGGCATGTTAAATCGCACACATGAAGCACAGTCATTTAATAGGGCATGCAGTTTACAGGATGAAAATGGGGAGAAATCTCATTTTAGTTGATTCTCTTACTCATGTAGAACTTGTACAGAGGTATTTCTTTTTACTAATAAATTATTAATCACACTACCCTTTTTTATCTAAGCAACTGGATGGCAAAGGTCTGGCCTAGTCACCCACTGTATTTGATTTTGCAAAGAATTGGCACTTGGAGAGGGTCAGTTTGCATTTCTCTCCGTCTCCATTATGTTGTGTGCTTAGAGGGGTTAGTGTGGGCTATTATATTTGGCTCCCATGAGATCCCACATCTGGTAAAGGATAGAGTGTATGACCCTGCTCTCAGCCTCTTCCTTACCTCCAGCCTCCCCCCATCATCTGAGAAGGTTAAACTAAAAGCAACATGTATGATGGCAAAGGTCCAAGTTTGAAATGCGTCCATTGTATGTGTTCAGTTCAAAAACAACATATCAAGGCGAGTGCAGTCCTTACAAGTAGCACCCCTGGGCCTTCTTTTATTCCAAAGCAGAGATATTTACCCAAGGAAAAGATGGAAGTGATGGGGTAACAGAGTACACATGTTGGGAAAATATGCAGGCAGAGACTGAAGAAAAAATAACATTCTGCCACAAGTAGCTGCCTTGTTCCTCAACTTTTTTTTCCCCTTCAGATTAGAACCAGCCATTTCTTGTGCTCTTTCAAGCACCTTCTGTGGTTTCCTGACAGCTGGCTAGAGAGGATTGAAATCTGGCTTGAAAAATAGGCCATGGGTCATGTTATTTTCAAGAAGGGAGAAGCAAAAATTCCCATAATGGCCAGAATTCACAGGCTTGGCTTTTGTTGGGTGGTTGTTTTGTAGAACATCAGTGTTGGGTATTTTAATAAATAACTTCAGTTAAAAATTCATAATAAAGAACAACTAAAGATTAAGCTCTTCATTTCTCTTCCCTCTGATTTATCATGGCAAGCAGTATTTTGTGTGGAGTTGCAGCATGTCCTTTTTCTCTGGAGTGTGACAGGGAAATGTTCAGCTTCATGAAAGAGTATGCTGGGGTTTTCTGAAAGTATTTTTTTGTTTGTTTTTTTAAGAATATGGTAACACTTGTCTTGCAAAAACTGTTTCATTAACAGAAAGATAAGTCTGAGAAACAGCCTGCAGACTGGTGTTCTTTTTCCTAGCTCTCCTGAGCCTGAATTGAAAATAGCAATACATTCTCAGCTTTATGTTCAAGCAGATGGTTTCTGTTAGGAGTGATAAACCATTCTGGTGTTTTGTTCTTTTGTGAACAAGTTCTCTTTTTAATATATTAAAAAAAAAGACTACTTAGTTCACTAAAGTGTTAACTTACTTGACCTGCATTTTAGAGCTTGAGGCTTCTTCTTAGAAATACAGTTCACTACTCCTGCAGTCAAAGGGCACAGTCTAAAAAGGTAGTCCTGTCAACTGGATTTAAGGAAAGAAAGAAAAGAAAGAAGAAGCAGAGCAAGAAGTACAAGAGAAAAATGTCGGTAGGAGGCAGCAAGTAGAGAAAGTCAACTACCATGCCCTGCTGTATGGGGAAGTCAAGAATTCCAGCAACAGTTGTATTATAGTAGAGCCTGAGGAAGGAGAAAGTGTTGATTGACTCCTGACTTTTGAGCAGATGGATGAACAAAACAACCCCAGGCAGTGGCAGAGCATGACTGAGTCATGTACAGCATCACAGGGAGTGTAGGAACTGGATGAGTGGAGAGCTGGAACCATGTCACCTGGCCAGGGCATACTCTGCATCAGCAACTCTGCATCCTCCAGAAATGTCTTTCAGAGCATCTTTCTTCTCTTAGCTTTAATAATGTGTTACAGTGCCTTCCACATAGGAACTAGAATGGAGTTGAAGGAGAGTATTGTCAGCATTGGCCAGTCTATCCATAACACTTCTAGAGACTCATTAAGGGCAATTTTTTGTGTTATGAACAGACATTCTCTAAGACCTGGAATAGAAGTCCATGCCATACAGCCCATTCACTGAATAAAGGGGTTTTTGATGGGTAACTGAGATAAAAACAGTCATAAATTCTTACTCCCAGCCAACTCCTTCAGATTGTGAGTAAGCAGCACAGTCTAATGGGTAGGAGGTGTTGTTGGAATCTAGAAGCTTCGTTCTAATGTTTGCTCAGCTCTGGACTTGTTGAGGGGCAATGGATAACACTGGTGAACAGCTTCAGCTAGTAGTTAGCAATATTGAACTGCTTTGGGAAAATGCATGGAATAATTAGTTAGCATCTGCAAAATGTTTTGAAGATTACCTATTTCCATATTTCCATGCGCTGGTAGCAGTGCATCATACTTGATGGTGTAAAAGAGATCTGTTAAATTAACTAAACTGATGAATGTGTCTCATCAGATCCCCTCATGTCCATGCTACAAATGATAAAAACCCACTGATAACAGATTAAACTTTAAATTTTTTCATCACATCACTGAGTTTACAGCGATTGACATGAAGTTATGCCCATATGTAATGATTTTGCTTAGTAGGTCTAATGTCTTTATAAACAAAATTTATAAATACAAAATTTATCAAGTGAGAGGGTCTGGTGTCATAACCTATGTCTATTTTCATTAGGGATTTCTGCACCAGAGGTACAAAAATAATTGTACAAGTATATTTTATAGTCTTCAGTTGTAGACTGAGCCCTTTCAGAGCTATTAATGGTCCCGCAGTTATACCAGAAAGTTGACTTGGCTTCTGGAAGTAGTATTGAGTGCCAAACCAGATTACTCCTACTGTGTAACCAGTTTTCACCTGTTTTTGTGTACAAAGGCATTAATGAAAGAATACTTCTTGGAACAGTTTAATGATTAGAGGAAGGTAGTGCTATTCATGGTTTTGCTAGGCAGTAGCCTAGGTATACTTAGGGATTGTTTGCAAACCACAACAAACCACTTTAACTATCTGTAAAGAGCCTTCCCTGTCAGAAAAATGGATGCAAGAATATTGCCACTTTTCAGGCTTTGTTACTCATAAGCTGTAATACTTAATGATCTGAATCACTAGCTATTCTTATTGTAGCACCATTTTTTTAAAGTCTATTTTTCTGTTTCTGGTATGATTGACTATCATAGCAATAGCCCTGTTTTTCATATGACATACCGTACTCACTATTGTTTGAAATTGCCATTAGAACATTTGACAATAACGTTTTCTTTCCAAACTGACTTGTATTTTTTCCAGCAGATTTTTTTTTCTTTTCCTTTCCTGTTTATCTAAAATAGCTGAAGGAAAAGGACACATTGCGTCAAGGCTGATAGGACAAGAATTAGACCTACTGTATGTGCTGGTTGCATTCAGGCCTATGAGCACTTCCTTTCTCCTCCCCCATACCCAAACCCAGCTCTGCTCCATTCTTCGGAGCAGGCAGGATATTAAGATTTACAAGGCCTCTAGTCTTTGAGGTACTGGGATACCATGGCTCTTTCTCATTTCTTTACAAAGCATAAGCCTAGGAAAACAGGTACAGGGATCATGAGGATGGAAAACTTCATGTTCCCAGCATTTCAGGTAGTGTGTTTGCCCTGGGAGTGATAGTAAATGAATACAAGGTTTGCTGTGACTTGGTGCTTGGGATTGGTTACAATCTAAAATTTGGCTTAGTGCAGTGCCAAATTCTGAAGTGATTTAGTGCTACTGCTTACATGTTTACTCCTGCATGGATATAGACATAAGGGAGAACTTACCCTTTTGGAGTTGCAAAAGATTTAACACGTGGAATTCCCACCAGTTTAATTTAAATAAGTTTAATAGGTTTACTGGAACTTGCACCACACCCATGTTCCTCCTCTGTTAAGCTGCATTTACTAAATGCTTACACAAGGGTTTGCAATAGTTTAGGTAAATGGGATATAAACTGTGCATTTACTTAAAGCAGTGTAATTTCCCTATGTAAACAAGAGTGAAGTCAAAACCCCCGGACAAGCCCCTTCCTCCGGACGCAGCTGGAAGGCGTTGCTGAGCTCAGTTACTTACCACAGTCCTCTGTTGGCCACTGCCAACTGCTCAGCCATGGACAGGGCTTGTGTGTACGCTCCCCAGTATGTTTTGGGGTGTAGGGTAAAGGTGCATTAGCTCAAACCACTCATTTTAAGTGAAGTGAGGAATTGCGCCTGGAAGCGCTCACAGCGGTGGCTCTGCCGGCTGCTGGGGAGACAGCAGCCCTGAGTGGGGTGGCAGATAGAGGCAGCTGGAGGGCAGCAGTCTCTCAAACTAGGACAGCATCTCCCCATCAGCTAATTTCCACACAAGCTAGGGTCCCTTCAACCAGCTTATTTACACTTTACCCTTTACTAAAGACTTCACGGTTGATTTCATTTACAAGGCAAGGAGCATCGACTTCTATCCACTACTGTGCCACTTCTATCCACTGCATTCAAGCTGTCAGGCATCAGGAGATTTGTCTACTGTAAATCATTTCCATTTCCCAGTTAGTGCAGAATAGTCAAGAGAGCAAGTTTCAGTTCAAAATCCAAAGGAGCTTCACTTGCCATTTCTTTTCTGGGTTTCTTTACTGTCTGTGATTCTAATTGTAGAATATCTTTGCACAGCTGCTTTTCAGTTTCACTCCTTGCTTGGTTTGCCATTGTTGACTGAAAGCAGCCTGTTTTCTTTCCAGTGCCTTCAGTGGAAGTGCTGCAGGCTCCAGTTACCTCTGTGATAATCAGGGAAGGTCTTTTATAAATATCTGAAAAAGTGCTTTAGCATTAAGAAGTGACCATGTAGGAGCTCATGTGTTACATTCAGTTGCAACTGAAAAGTGGATCAAAGAGTTTCATGGTCCAGCCCCATAGCAGTTTAAACTGCTCAGTCTGCTGCACTCCTACTCATTCAGCTCCCAGCTCCCTCTCCTTCTCTTGCTCTGGCGCTTTCCTGACCTGAATAGTTAAGCAAACTGGCTTAAACTGGCTGAAAAACAATCCAGGGGGATTTTTTCAGGCCACTCAGCTGAGACTGGTTGAAGGTGCCGTGGAATGGCATCTTTAGATAATCGTTCATCAGTTTCTCTAAGCTTTCCAGTTACATAAGACAGCACTGGCTGCTGCTGTTTCGAGGACAGTTTCTGAATTTGGTGGCCTGTGTTTCACAGCTGACTTACAAATACAATTCTTCATGCAGCCAGGACCTTCCAAAACAATGTACTGATACACATTCTTAAAACCACTGGAAAGAGAGTCCTAAGTTAATTGCTGTATAGGCTCTTTAACATCATGGAGAGTTCAGTTTCAGGAGGATCATGTAAAGTCTCCAGACTTATATCAGATATTTTGCTCTGTAAAATCTGGCCTACTTTTTCTCTAAGAGTCGCTAACAGTAAACTAACAGTCTGAAGGCATTTGCCTTTCAGAAGTCATCTCTAGCAAGAGTAGGGGTTAGAATTCTCATTGCTGTAGTCTGTTTAATTTCCCACCCAGCAGACAGCAGTTGATCATTTTGATTCCCTCCATAAGGGATCCTTACTCCATGCTGATGTACAGGACTGAGAGCAGCATACACATCTAGGATGGGACCTAGACCTATACTCCTTCTTCTCATCTTTGGTCTTTCTGATAAGGGTTAACTGTGAGGTTAACTAGGGAAAACCACCTGAGACCTTTGTCACTGATGTCAGCAGAGAAGTCCCAGAGTGAATGGTCGGATAAAATACATCATCCTGTCCTTAGTCTTCCTCTGCCTGGGTGACCACGCAGCATCAGACAGTGACAAAGCTCATGCTGCTGTTCATCCCTCACATGTGTTTTGTAGTTAGGTCCCAGCATTCTTTGGGCTTTTTACTTTTGAGCAACACTAATTTGCAGGCAGAACAGAATAAAAAACTTTGATCATGCAATCTTGGTTTGTTTTCACTATGTTTTCTGTATCTTTTGAGTAATCTCTGGCAAAGGAGTGTGATAAGGAGTTAATGGATGGCTGTGTTTGTGAGCATAGCAGCATGCACCACTACACCTGCAATGCCAGAAAGCATCTACAACAAAGTTGCAGACACATGAAAGCCCAAGCAGTGACCTTCAAAGGAAGCACATTAAGGATTAGGACTAGTGCAGAGATAGGCATGGAATTGCCCCTGTTATCTAGGGAGTGGGAAGCATCTGCGTGCATCAATGTCTCCTAAGTGATCTATTAAGGAGTTTAAGCTCATTTTTGAATGTGGTCATGTGGACATTTGGAATTGCTGTCACCTTATTGATGGACAGGCAGAGCTAGCCACCCTGTGATTGTTGCAATTATCTTAGACCTTCCATTATAAAATCCTGTTTTCATCTAGTTATAATTTACTGTAATATTTGAGCCAAAAAGGCTAATATAAGGGACTTTTTTCTGAATAGTTTTGATAGAAAATTTCTTCAAAAAGTTTGTATTGAGTTATGAAGAAAGTAGTTGTTTTACAAATGATTGAAAGCAATTCTTTTTTAGGAAGCTCTATGGCCTTCATTTTTGGGCATGGATTGCACATTATTGATGGATGAATGGGGTATTAGGGGAAAAAAGGGAAGGAGTTTTATTTTCACATGATGATTTACCACAAACAGTCATAGTTTAGGTATGCTCCAGCACAAGGTTGAGTCCATTTTCTTTTTCAATTCCTTTTCCTAACCTTTAAGAACTGTTGAGCCACTGTAAGGCAGCATTAGGACACAGGTAATGAAGATGTGTCCCCAGTTTCTCAGTACCCATCTGGGCATCTTGAAGGAACCAGAATGGAGAGCAGAGAGCAGTAGAATCATGGCAGTGATGAGCTGGGAGCCTGTTGAAGCAGAAGACTCTGGAAGTAACAGCCACGATGAGGTTTAAAATTGGTGTGGCATAAGAGGAGATCCATGTAGGAAGGTATAGCTTAAAGGAACTCCCCAGACCTTAAATATATGCTGAGGTTTTTGTATCTTGCTATATTTCACTGTTGCATAGCAATTGGCTGACAAGGTATTTGCTTTATTTCCCTCTTACCTTTAGAAAGAACAACGTGCTTCCTATTTGTGCATGCAGTTAATGGTGTACACCTTAGATTCAAAGCTACCCAAACCCTAGAAATACCAGCATTTTTCTCTAATGAAATGCAATTTGATATTTTAAATTAAAAAGTGTTTGACAACACTAAGCCAAAACCTGATATTTTCACTTTAGGATTTGATGTCTAATACAACCAAAACTCAGTAAATTTGGGGGGAAAATGCCATATATGGCAACAAGTCCAAACACTGATGTCTATTCTGTGAAAACACTAAGGGTGTCTCATTTATGGATCCTCTGAAGAAAGCAGTTCAGTAGTTCTGTCCAGAGCAAGGGGGACTTCTGCTGAACTACAAGGCAAGAATTCTATCTAAATAACAATCTAATTTTTTAACAATCTCTTTGGTAAAATTTTATCTAGTTCTTCAGTACAGATGAGTTCATGGCAAGGACATCTTTTTTACTTTCTTTCCCTAAGTTTCTTTAAACTTTCGGAGTGCTTATGAATGTAATTTGAGTTTTGCCTATTTCTAGCAATCACAGAACTTGCTTCAAAACTCTGGCTGTTCTGAAAATGCTCTGTTTTTATGTTGACAGCATTTAAGCCCTTCTCATTTCCTCCCCAAAACCGGAAACTCTCTCTTGATTTGTGAGGGGTGAGTGGCCTAAAATGATAAAATTATCTTAGGAGGCTATAACATTTATCATGAGATGGAGTTCTATTAGCATGTAAAATTGTCTTTGGCTTGGTTGCATCTTGAAGTTTAACAGAACATACTCAAATAGTTTCTAGTTCTAAGAAGTGTGTAGACCTCAGTTTTATATATATGGCTGTCTCTCCAAACCACAAGTCACTAAAGAATGTCAGTGTGATGTTTGGCGAGTTAAAGGAGGGCAGCACTCCTAAAGCAGACTTGTGGTTTTATCCCTGCAGTAAGAAGACTCAAATGTTAGCAAGATTATTTTCTTTCACATGTATTATAATTTATTTTTTTTCCACAGTCTGAAGTAGCAGCACCTGTGTAACCTTATTTAACTGGCTTCACACATTTTTCTTTCCCTCAGCTAATATTCTGCCAAAGTGACAAACTTTCCTCACTTTGAACTGCAGAACACCATGAAAGCCAGCATTTCTCAGGCTTGTCCAACACTGTAAGTCTTCTATGCACTGTTTATTGGGAGCTGTCATTTTATTAATGCTATAAGAACATGACTGCTCTAGAACAAGAGTATATCTTAGAAAGAAGCTGTTACAACTTGCTAAAATTAAAAAATAAATAAATAAATAAATTGATGCTTATAAGGATCTACTGTTTGCTTAGGCCTGACTCTTTCCCAAGAGTGGATCATTCCAGATAACATGCTGCTGCTCTTTGATTAAGAATTTTAAGAATTTTTTTCACCAGCAGAAGCCATGAGGATCATTCATCAATAGACTTGTATTCAGTGTTAACAAGAGGTGCTTGAAATTATATTTCCTTGCATAGGGTTGATAAAAAAACCCCAACCTTTATGTTCCTCATAATCTGGGGCCTTAAAGGATGTTCATTCAATTTTTGGCTTCTCAGCTCATTCTGATAATGAGAATGCTAGTTAGTCTGGAGTATTTGAAATGTGTATATAGGTTCACCAAGGACAAGAGAGGCCTGAGACTTGTCACATATTTAATTTCTCCTCTCTGGAACACTACAGATAAATTATTATAATCACCATTTGCACCTGAACCAAGGAATCTTGTCTCAATTCCAGTTCATTTTCCACTCACAAGAATCCTTTTCCATCATAACAGTGATAGTAGTTCACAGCAAATGATCTGCCATGTGGGTAAGTGGCATTCAGTTCCTCACTTGCTTCCTTTTGCCATCTGGTGCTATTGCTTTGCTATCTGTTACTTCTTATCCAACCTAACAGAGTGCACTATCCCTGGGATGGCCAAGAATTGATTTCAAAGAAATGCAGATCAGTGAAAAGATAGGTATAGACCCCAAAGAGGAGGCAATTCATAGCTTCTTTTAGTAGTCTTGTTTTGAGTCCCAAGTACCTGCCTTTTAGTGACCAAAATGTCTGATTTTTGTGGTGAACAGCCTTTTTGTTAAAGGTCTTACTAACACAGGGAATAGAATTTGTTAAAATACTAATTTTATTTCCATACTATCACTTTAGACATGAGCCAACTCTATGTTTTCCTGAGAACCAATGAAGCTTGAGATTTTTTTTTAATTAAAAGCCAGCAAAGGTGGGGGTTTTATTTCCTTTCCCGTCGAATGCATTTGAAGCACCTCTGTCTCCAGCTGGCTGTGGGAGCAGAGCCAGCCCATAATGGTTTCGAGCCCAGTGTGTGCATAGGGGAAAGGGTTTTCACCTGATTGATGACTCTGGAAGTGCTTGCAGCACAGAGTGCTGAAGCTGGTAGCACTGGAGTTGTTTAGAAGATAAGAGAGAGGAGGTGGATGTGTTTTTCAAAAGCTGGCAATTCTTCCCAGTCAAGTGCAGTAAATGGCTCATGAACAGTCTCATCTCACCGGCTTGTGGGCACTCTGCTCCATGAAACCCTTTGAAATGGTTGCCAGAGGCTGAACTTTCTTGCTGTCCTGATCACTGGCCTTACAGCCATTTTTTCGGTACACTGTCAAAAGTTTTGTTACTGGACCTATCTGCCCTTTAGGACTTTGCAAGAGTAGGCCTGAAAATTATTGTTCACCATGTATTGCTTAAAAATGCAAGGTAGTGTGACATTGACATATCTTCCACAATCATGGTATCCTTTCCAACTTTGCGTAAGATTTACTGCTTTCCAGGCCTCACATTGCTCTAGTTTTAGCGTGGATTTCTTAGGAAATTCATAGTATCTTATCTCTACCTGATCCATTGCACAATGACCACATTGTCATTTCCTTAGGTATGATAACATTATTGGCCAGAGTGACTTAACTTGCTTTAGGGCCCTGTGATCTTGTAGTCATCTTTATAGCACCTCTGGAGTGGGAATGCTTCCAGCAGTATGCTGTAGAGGGGAAGAGGAAGCATATTTGTAAAGGAGTCTGCACTCAGTCATCACGTGTGGGTAGAAGTGAGGTGTATTACGTTCAAGGTTCACAGGTTAGAGGACCAGGAAAGAGGATAGATTGTTAAGCAGAATGTGAAATGGCCCCAGGGTTGCACTCTGGAGGAGCTGACTACTTTTTGAGTGGGGAGGACAAGACATCCTCAGGAGCACTTAAAAGTACAAATAAGATAGAGGAAATACAGAGGTTAGAAAGAGGGGAAGGAGACTGAAGAAAGAGCAAAGAGGTGGCACACATCTTGCTCAGGGGTGTATGTGTCTGTAAAAAATGGGGCTGGATATTTGAGAATGTGCTTGTCTGCAGGTTTTCAGGTTCCTGCTTCTCACCATGCATGGCCTGTTTCATGATAGATTAGTGTTTCCACGTGGAACCATAAAGCACAGACATGCTTGAAGATGGGCAGGTGGCAAGAGAAATTATCTGAGCTTTATGAAAAACCAAAAATTCAGGGTGACAGACGTTTGGTTTCAGTTCTGGGCAGATGCTCAGGTCAAGTCTTATTTTGTCCAAACCACTTCCCCTACCCTTAGGCCTTAGTGATATTTTCGGGCAAAGGAAAGGACAGGCAAAGCCCAGGGAGATTCCAGAGCACGGCTTGTTTGCAGCTGGCTGGACATGGAATTCATCTGCAACAAAGCAAGGCTCGCTCTTCTCCTGCGGATATGGGGAGAACTTGGATTTGTGCACGCACACACCAGAACAAACCAGTTCTTCCCAGTCTGCTGGGGAGGCTTCAGTTACAGTATCTGAGGCCAGAGATTTCATTTCAGCCATTTGGACCCGTTCGGACTCTGAGTGCTGTAGCCTCTCCCGCCTCCTTCCTCTCTCAGCTCCCAGCCAGAACAATCCTCCCCCTTGCCGCCCTCCCTTTCCAGCACACACAACACAGAAAGCAAAAACCGACCCAAGCTTGCCTTTGCAGCTGGGACTTATCAGCCAGAACACACACATGTAGGTCATCCATGGGAACTGAGCAAAGTGCTGGATCAACAACAGCACTGGGGGAGTGCAGGGCAGCAGGAGGAGCGGGGACGGAATCTTTTTTTATCATTATTATTATTATTTTTATTATTGTCTGCTTTTTTAGAAAGGAAAAGGAAGAAAGATTACAGCAGCTTTTCTATTAAATGAAAAGATTAGCATGCCGTGGATGCTTTGCAGGGGCGTGATGAGATTTGCAGCAGATGAGTTGGTTGCTAGGCAATGCTAATGAAAAGCAGGCTTTCAAAACTTCTGAGCCCAAAAGTTATCTAGCCTCCCTCCTGCAGCCTCCGCTCCCCCCAGCTATCCCCCCCGCCCCATGCAGCCTCCCAAATATTTACAAAATCCCCACCAGGAACAAGAAAGATAGATGCTGGAGTGGGCTTTTGACAGCTCGCTCTTCTTGAGCCACCAAGGCCACACACAGACACAGACACTCACACAGACACACACACAAGTTTGCTGATATTCTTTTCCTCCTTAGAGAGGTAAAAAAACCCCACCACCAAACCAAACCCAAAAATAAAGCAAACAAAAAAAAGGAGAGAAGAAAAGTTAGCAGTGGCTTCCAAGGCGGCTCGATCTCCGATTTCAGAGTTCAGTCAGAGTTTAGGGCTTGCATGTGTGTGCGTGTGCATGCTGGGGGTAGGTACGTGTTTGTTTTCGATTTCTCTCCATGCGTTTTCAAGCTGCGCTGTCGCTTTTCCCCTCCTCCCACCCTGCTGCAAGCCTCCTTTCCCTTTCAAGGCCTTCTGACACAATGGGCTTATTTTCCCATGCTCCCTGTGAAAGCCGGGGTATGTGCGTGAAAGCTGCAACCTCAGAGGACTCTTTTAAATACAGAAATTGAACGTTGCTGAAGTTACAGGCAGGGTTCTTGCTATTTTTACAAATGACCCATGTCTTGCTCCCCTTCTCAAAAGTATCAGCATTTTTAGATATCTTGCCATCTATCTCTCCCAACTGTTTTGTTAAGTGACTTTAATGTTGGTATGACAGCATTAGAGACTGATGTTTACTGCTTGCTCCACTTTCTTACTGCTGTGGCTTGTGTGCCTCAATCCTAAGGCAAAGTCCTTTCATATGAGCAAAAAAGGATATTACCATGCTCAGTTCCAGGCGAAAAATGTCAAAGAGGCATCATTTCACAAGGTCTAATTCTATATAATCCAATGGAGTAATATAGTGCTGTCATGAAAAAGCAACATTTCAAAAGTTACTGAGCTATCTTGGACCTGTAGATTGGGCAGGGGAGCCTGCAGAAGCAGAGTCTCACTGCCCTGCCCATTTTTAGATTTCACCCATCCCCTGCTGCAGTATATCACATTGGATGTAAAGTTTCCCTTCAGTGCCAGTGTTTATTTTTCATGAATGCTCTGGGGAGGTGAGAGGTTAGCATGACTTGGAAACAAAATTTAAAATTACTGAGCAGAGTGAATACAAGTCTCGTATGGTGGTCCCATGGAGTCCGAGTTTGACAGTTAATGGTCTTGGTTGAGGTCTGCAGAAGTCAGCAGCACTTGGCCTACTGAAAACAAGAGCCTTTGGGGGGTATGTGGGATTTTTTTGTTTTATTTAGTTTTAAACCATGCTGGAGCAGCTTTGTTTTGCCTGGACTGATGTTTTGCATTTCTCACTGATGCCAGAATGAACTGTTAATCAATAAGAAATTCCTTGGGCAGACAGATTTTATGGGGCTGCTGCAGTGACCTCTTTATACCATATTTCAGATAGCAGCAGCCCATACATTCTTTCTTTTTCATTTTCTTCTTTTTCTTCCACCAACCCTGTTTTAGTCAGTACAGTGTGGATAGATGATATATTAAGCCAATGTCCTAATCACATGTGATCATTGAAAATCTCAAGACATTCCCTCCAGAAGTTAATCTTTCAGTTATCAGTTAGGGGAATTCAATTCTGCTTCCATAAATTCTCCTGCTGTTTCAATTAAATAAGGACAGCAAATTTATAAATGCTTGTGAATACAACCAGCTGCTGTGTGCAGACTGTGGGATGACTATTCAGGTAATACTCCATTATTTAAAGTAAGAATTTTGGCCCTGCAGGACATGTTATAGGATGTAATAGGAAGTGTAGTAAGGGCAAAACTACCATGTGCCCACCTTTGTTTCCTTTGTCAGGCAAAGCAAAATGCCTAGACAGTCCCACATTTCTGAAACCTGGCTCCAGGCATTCCAAGTCTGTACAGACATGCCTGCAAGGTATTGTTGGCCATTAGAAAGGCAAACTTATTTGTCATGTTTTTCCTAAGCTGTTGTGTAGTGCTGTCCATGTGGCTAACTGCTGCTCCCAGCTCCATTTCAGTTGTGGATATAGGCATTCCTTTGTGTAGCTTGGTCCTCTCTACTTTCATATTTTCTAGATTAAAATGTGATGTACAGATTGAAAATAGGGGCATTTCCGAAAAAAATAAATTATCTGATGTTCTATACTCTGAAATCAAACCCCTGCAGGTGTCTTTCCCACAGGGTTTTGCTCCCACCAGGGTGGTGTCCCAAAGCCTTGCATGCACACTCTGTCTGGAGTCACTCCATATACTGCATGTCTTAGCGAGTGACCAAAGTGCTACAAAAATATTTTGTTTAGTAATGTTAACAGAATTACATAATAGAGATAAAAGATGGACACCTTTCATTCACATGTGATTGCATTTTTTGCTTTTACACTAGCAACTAGGAATTTTGACCAAGTCTTTAAGTCAGGTCTTATCAACATGCTGGTCATTAGGGAACACATTTGATGGTCACCTCTCTGACCACTGTGCATGCTCTATCTTGTATTCACATATTCACAAAGGAAGTGCTAGCCCCTTCAAAAAAAAGAGCCAGATCATGTGATTTATCTGCATTACTTGTGGGAGATCAAGTTGGGATAAATCAGGTCAAACATTTTATCCTTTAGGCTTCAAGGTGTTTGATTTGTTTAAAGAGTAGCTGACACATTTCAAATGCGTGGCTGAAAGCACTCCTGATAGCAAACTTTCCCTCATAGAAGACTTGCCTTTATGCCCACCGGAATCAATGGACTTTGTAGGGAGTAAGATAAGGTGCATAACAAATTTGGGGGTAAATGCTAGCAGACCTACACAAGAAGAGCAGTATTTGCTGATCAAGAGATAGCAAAAGATATAATTTTTCCCTGAAGAAATGCTATGTCACTGAAATTTGCTTTGGATGTGTAGTTCTATGACTGCCACTACCATCCCTACTGATTGTTTGGAGAAGGTCCTCTGCAGATTCACATACACTCAATTGATCATGAATGAAACTAAGAGCAGTTATTAATCTTACTGCCTGGTTGCACTCTAAACCGCCTTCTAATCCTGCCTCTGTTCTCTTAGACAAAGAATGCAGTGAGATGAAGGCAGGATCAATGCCAGCATGGAGCTGCCCTTTTTAGTAGTTGTCGTGGCAGGGTTTTATACATCAGCAACAGTGAGTAGTTCCCAGTGTACTGGGGAAGAAGGGAGGGAAGATGAATTAAAAGGGTCAGACGTTGTGCTCCTGAAGGGATGGCAGAGTCCCATCCTGACTCTTGGTGTCTGGTGAATTTTTCAGTTCCTTGTATTTAAAAACTGACCTAACGAGACATTACAGCCCTACTGCCCTTTGGAGATCCATGAAGAGCTCAACACAAGCTAAGAAAGGGTGCATTGTGTCTTTGATCCAATGGGCAGTATTTCACAGGCTGGCAGATTTAATAAAATCTCAGAGGAACCTCAGCTCATTTTTTAAGAGGCTTAACATTGAGTTAAAAGTTCCCTTTACTCCTGCATTGTGGGAGACCATTCCCTTCTTCTGTGCTGCCAGAGGACCTGCAGGGAACTGGGGCTTCATGAGACCAGATTGGATGTTGGCAGCTGGCTGAGGCTGGTTAGAAATCTGCAGGAGCAATAGCGGGATGCAAGATGCTTCCTCAGCCTTTTTGTTTCTCAGTCTTTGAAGTCATCCAGTGCCTCACATGCAATGTGACTACTTTACTCCACACCTGAAAGGAAAGCCAAGCTGCTGATAAGGTTTGATCAGTAATTTTGAGCTGCATGATATGAAAAACTGTGTAATACCACAACTTCTAGTAATGTTATTTGTCCCACCATTAACACTGAGTTATCCAGCTGACTTCATAACTAGAAGTATGAACAAGTTCACTATCACAAAGTCCTCCCCTGGTACCATCTTTATGGACATAGCCAGAAAGCAAGTATGGAAGTGGAGAATGTCTTACAGACTGATAAATGGATCCTTGGAGCTTTAGATGGTGCTATAGGTCCTTGTTCAAAGCTGCTAATCTAATGAAAAAATAGCAAAAGGTGGAGAAGAAGAACAGGGAGCCAGGTAGGCTGGAAGAGATTCCTTGAGCATCAAGCTTTCTTTGATGTTCAGTGGTGAGAATTTGGGAACTTTTGCTCCAGGAAGCAAATCACATTTGTGCCATTTTGGAGTGCAGGTCTAGAGCAGGCCAAAAGTTCGGTTTTGACCATCTGAACACTTAAACCACTACTCTGCTCACTTCTGTTATTGTTGTGGATGTGCTGGTTGTGGACTGCATGGGTAATTTCACAGCAAGAGTTCCCCAGTGTAAGCCATATGTTGATCCTTTAGTCTAAATTTATATAGAACAACTATTGCAAGGAAAATGTTAGTGATTAGTTTAAGGGGGCAAAAGGATTTTGCTTAGATTCTCAAAAGTGCAAGGTAAATACTTCCAAAGTGCCAAGCACTCAAATACTATCCCTTTTTGAGAAATGAAGTATAGGTTGCATGGTATTTCAGTCACCACTAACTCTAAAGTAGAATCCTTTGCAAACTCAGATATTCACTGCTTGGTTACTGCCTGTTCCCATAGATATGGCAGGCTGCTGGAGTTTTGCATTTGCAGCAAAAATGGAACCTCCACCTAAGGACCAGTAGTTAAAACTTTTATTGTCATTGATTGAAGTTTGGCCCTTCTTGGTCAATAAATGTTCACATTCTGTAGGAAGCTTTAACATGAGCAAATAGTCAAAATTGGCACTTGAAATGATTAGAGATGGAAAAGAGAATGCTCCAAACCCCGCTTTATAAGAACTTTCTCCAATGTATACATTTCCTGTAATGTAGTAGTTGAGGCCCCCAATTCTTGATCCTTGTAAGATCCAGCAGAACCATGCTCCCGTTCTGTTGGCAGATGCAAATCCTGCAGAGATGAGCAAAATACAATCTCCACAGATATTTTTAAGACAACTTCTTTCTTGAGTGAAGACAGCGAAGGGGGACAAATGCTTTCAGGAAGAAGAAATTACTGTTTTGAACAGGTATGTCTTGGGGCACTGTTGAATATCAAGAGAAAACAAAGTTAAATGAACTGTCGCAAAGGAAGAGGCAGTCATATAAAAGGCAAAGATGATTTGTGAGATTTTGCAATAGCCTCCCAAGGGGGAGCAAGGCCTTTTGCTTGAGACATTTAAAATTAGACTGGACAGAGCAATGGAAATTCAGTGTATGAGCACCCCATGGGACAGAGTGGATAAGCCACTGGGTCTCCTTTCGCATGTTCCCTTACTCTTTTGTAATTCTTCCTGAATACCTCCATTCCAAACAATAATTTGTTTTCCCCAGATGCCCGTCCTGGTTCTCTGTTCCTCCTCTTTTCCCCTTTAAGAAAGGAGCTGTGTTTGATTCATGGTGTCAGCTATCTTCCAAGCTCCAATCCAGTCCCAGGGGTGGGAGCTCATGGGACTGATGAGGGTAGGAGTGATCAACTGCAGACTTTCCTGTTGCTGAGCTTGCTGCAGGCCTGACCATTTTTAAGACCTCAACAGATGTTTCTGCTTAGAAACTATTGGCATCTTTATGGACTGTTTTTTCCATTCTTCCCTCCCGGCCCGTGTCCAAGCAGCAATGAATTATGTAAGACTACGTTCTAACCTCTTCTTTATTATTATTTCTGTAGATGCATCTCTAAGAAGTACGTCTACAGTTCTCTCTACCTAGTTTGAGATGCGTCAGCTTTCTCTTTGACCAAAGCACCCAGCTACTCTTAAAAACACTTTTGTGCCTTTTCGTCATCTTTCAGACACCGATGCCAAAAATACAATCCCAACTCGTGGGTTCGGATTTAAGATGTCTCTCACTGTTCATACTGTGGTTTTAATCAATATGCCTTTTACTTAAAAGTTAACCCCTTGCTGTGGAACTGCCTCTATTTGTTTCTTACTGCTGGTACTTAGAGAACAGTAATTAATAATAGGTAACGGAAGGAAATCTAGAAACTGCTACTGGAGCTCAAAATGGCTACAACAAGCATCATCCCTACCTGGTTTGGTGGTTTAGCTGTCAGTTATTAGAAATTAACACATTTCAGACAGTCTTGAGTAGAATAAAAGCACTGAGCTGGTTTATTTGCACTGTTGATAAGCACTTGTAATCCTGAAGAATACATGTTGTAATGTGTGCAGGGCTCCTGATGCAGTCTGGGTACTCTTAACCCTTCACTATTGCACAGCAAAACTTAAAAGCTCAAGACTAGCTAGATTAAGTTTCTTTAAAAAATGATATAAGTAATATGTGCAAGACCAAAGGGAGAGTACTTTAACTCAGAAGACAGAGAAATTTTCTGCATTGGAAGATTTGGCAGACTACTACTTAATTTCAGACGTACTATAGTAGCAGAAATGAACTGTTTCCTTCTTTGGGAACACGCAACTAAAAGAAGACAGAGTAGTTTAGCCAGTGTGCCCCAACCAAATGTGGGATTTTCGTGCAGGCCTATGTTTATTTATTACAGCAAAGAGTTGCTGTAAATCCTCTTGATGCACTTAGCAACTGAATTCCCACTGGAAGAAAAACACATCTTTTCCAGTGTAGTACTCTCACTGTTCACCACCTCAGACTCTTTCTGTAATTGTGCTGCTCTGACAAGGCACAATGCCATTGCAAGTGGTCCTCTTGGCATTTTACCCTTTCAGCAATCTCGTGGGGCTGATATAAAGTTATTGAATAGAAGACTTCCTTTTATTTGCAGTATATGTATACTTCTTGAGTAACAGCCAAGCAGTTACATGTTTTCCTACCCAGGTGCCTCTGCCCTGGTTTCACAGGACTGTGAAGGCTAAAGAAAACCTCAGTCCTGTCTTGGTACCTTGTCCGAGACGGCCCAGCAGGAGAGTCAGTGGTACTGGTGGATGTGATGTGGCTTTGGATCATGGAGACAAGCAGGACTGGTTATCCAGCCACTGTAGCCCCACACTAAAGAGAGCAGAGTGCAGTATTGTCAGTGCATGCACTGGATGCACCTCAGCTGGCCCATGTGGCCTGGGCTCACAAAAGCCCTCACTGAAGTACCTTGCATTTTTCCTCCAGAAAGTAGGGTGCTGAATCTCACATGGTGAGAACTGAAATATATGCAGTAGGAGAATATGAGTTAAATTGCCCCATCTTTTTCAGTAGAAAACTGTACAATAAGGATTGTGAGATCAACCAGTTTGGCATCTTTTTTCAGTAATTGCATTTGTGTGAGAATTGCATACCGCAGGCATTATGGTAAAAAGGACATTTTAAAGCATTAAAATATTTATTTAATGGAAGATAAAGCATGACTAATGGGAGCAGGTATTTCCCTGGATTTTAACAGGGAGTGCCATTGCAGTTGTCAACATTTTGTTGACTAATGTAAAGAAGACACAAGCTCTGTGCCCTAACGTTCAGAGAGCTTGACGTTGCACAAACATTCTTGTTACACATCCTTACTGCTGCCTTACTGTTAAGACCTAGTGCTCTACTGGTGAAGAGTCACCACAGACTAAAGAGACAAGATCTAAACTCAAGAATTCCTTTGCTTGCTCCTTTAGACCATGCTGTTTTCCTTAGGAGTGTTTAATTCACTTCAGGATCTAGGAGACTTATGAGCCAAGCTTTGAGCCATTATCCACTAACAAAAATCTGCAGTAATAGCAAATGGAGCATGTAAGCTGCCTTGCCAAGGAACTTGATGCTCTCTTTTCTCAGAGGTCTCTGTGCTGAAGGTCTCCCCAGATCTCTCCCTGTTAAATATGAAATCTTGTAGCTCCCCAGAGCCTATGGCTGACCCCTTGGCTAATGGCTTTTTGCCAGTCCTGTTTTGTATGTTATATTGTTGGCTGACACTGCATTTTTTCAGTTTTGTTTCTCATGGTCTTAGAAGTGGCCATTTTAATTTCAATAAATATATCTCTTTGCCCAGTACACAGTATTCTCCTGGCAGCTTGGTGCTCACAGACTATAGGGAGCTGTAAACAACACTGTTTATACTTTCTGCTGATACCAGAACATTAGCATATAAATAGGAGAGAGATTTAAACAGGCTAAAACAACTCCAGCCCGGCCTATTGGGAAGGGCGGACAATCTGCTTTTCACTCTCCTTGCCAAGGATGTCAACTTTTCTGTGGGACTATTGCAAGAATGAAGGGCTTAAAGAGATGGGAAGCTTTTATCTGACAAAAGAAGGGTCGATGAGCCTTAGAAATGCTGAAATACACTGAATAACAGTCTGCCTGTTGGGATTTCCTTGTAAGCCCTGTTGGTGTTAGTGTGGGCATGTGGAGGGAGGGGAATTACTTAAAAATCACCACAGAGCTGTTGGATAAGAGCTTCCTTTAAATGGAACTTGCAGCAAAGTGTTAAAAATATGATAATTACACCTGCAATGAGCTTTAGAAGAAGTTGTTTCATTTACCCTAAAGAAACCTAACATGTGATCTTTACATTTTTCAGCTGGAGAGTATTTTAGAAATAAGGTACAGCCAAATATTAAATCAAATAACCCCACATATCTTATCTATTGAATTACTAAAATTCCATCACCTTTGGCACCAGTGAGAGATAGGCACAAATGCTGCAGTTACCATCAAATTGCTTGAGTCCTTTTTTCATGCAGTTGAAGTTTGATTTTATTTTTTGTCATAGAATATGTAAAGCAGGGTTAGCAGGAGCATAGATACAAGGGAGAAAAGAGGTTCTCAGTTAACAGTCCATTGGAAACCAGAGACCAAGGCAAGGAAAAAAACCAGCCAGAGATTATATTTCCAGGTGAGAAAGAGGTACTGTGGAATTGTAAAGAAAGCTGTCACATGAAGAGTGGAGGTGAAGCTGTGAAACAGAACTTACTGTGTTGGAATTTGTTGAGAGCTTTGCAGATATGCCCCAGCAGCCTGTAGACCTTTGGACAGACTTCCATTTCAGGGCTGGACAGCTTTGTGTGGAGCATCCACTTGCCCCATTTCCCTTCCCTCTGCTGGAAGGGGGAATGTTTGTGATGTAAATTTTCCTCTTCAGAAGCAATGACATTTTGTGTCAAAACAAGCAATTCCCACGGATGTTTTGTACCATCACCTTTCTGCTGCCTCTAGAAAAAAAGAGTGGTTTCAAAGTTACATTGCCAAAACTGGCAGAAACACTGTGTTTTGCAATGTTTACTACAGAGAAGTTGCTCTAAGAATGTCCTGCATAGCTACCATAAATATGGCAGTGAGTGGGGCACATGAAAAAGAGGAGATGGAAACTGAACTAGCTTTTACTCTAGGCCTCTTCTAGAGCTCTTCATCTGCTGCATCAGCATTTGGTCTTCCCAGTGGTTTGACTCAAGTCCTGGAATAACTGGCAGTGGTGGTAAAGCACAGGTCAAAAGGCACTTTTTAAATGAAACTGCAGTGCACACACAGGCTCGTGCCCATGCAGTCAGGAGCTAATGCAAGCAGGAGACAAAACTGTTCCTTGCTTGGGGTGCAAGTTGCCAGTGATAAACCACGGCCTTTGTGGGTAGGCATGACAACTGCACACTGCTGGGGTGGCTCCATGAGAAAAGGAGACATTTCTGTGCTGGGGGACCGTGGGTGTCCCAGAAGGGAAAAGCATTAGGATTGAGGACTGCAGAAGACTTGTATTTCAGAAAAGGCCTTGAGCACAAAGCCACCATATTCTCCCGCAGGATTAGTTGCCCTTAGATTAACCTCATTAACAGTAATTATGAAGTCTGACACATTTCTCTGTCATTATCTTCCTTGTATCATGTAGTAGGATTTCTTCCCCCTGCTTCTGTCTTTTTATCTGTCTGTTGGATTAGAGACCAGAGTTTTTCACCATGTTATCTCTCAAGCTTTTTTCCTTCAATGTAAACCAGCCAGTTTTAGTGCAGGATACATTGCAGTGATCAAAGTTTAGTATCCCACTTTTGTCAGGCAAATGTGAGATGAAAGGGACAGCTAGTTGTTCAGATAGTAGCCTTAATACCACTGAGGGTAAAACTGTGTTTTGTCTTGAGGCTGGAATTCCAGTCCCATGGTTTTTATCAATCTTTAATGAGTGTGGGCCTGAAAAAGTGTTCTCCATCTTATGGAATTTCTGTGTCTCTGTTGGGAAGGAGATGGCTATAGCACAACTGTCCTGGTGACTTGAGGGAAAGTTTAAGTACCAAGAGTCTTGTGTGCAAAGCAGGGTGGTCAACCAAAGACGTAACAGAGCAGAGGAGCTAGAAAGTGCATATACACTTAATTTAATTTGTTTCAAGAATGTTTTGCCCAAATGGCAGAGGAAGGATTCTGTTCAAACCTGGCAAATGTGCTGAGATGCTCTTAGCTACTGTGGGTCTCTAGCACTGAAATCAGAGTGAAACGGGAATTGTGGCATTGGGACTAAGTGAGCTCCTTGATCATGCAGTCCCCATGCGGGTTTTGAAGTATCACAGTGGACATTCTTTTTTCTTGTGCCCAAAGGTCAAGAAGCAGAGGGAAACCAGAGCAATGCTGTAATCACTAAAAGCCTAAGACAGATGATACCTGGAGCTGAGCTATATTAAATGTTCCCTCCTGCTCCGTAAACTCAGTTTATGTTATATGTGACAAGATAACCAGAAGTTTCCCCTTCCTCAGTTTGATTGTCATTTGTAACCAAGGCAGGTTCCATTTGTTCTTCCTAAAAAAAAAAAAGATTAAAGGTAGCCCTGTTGTATATACTCCTCTCACCAGAGGGCAATGAAGTCAAATCTGTTAGTATAGGCCTGTCTGGCATTACATAAGCGATGCCCCCTGTGTGCTGAAACCCAAGAACACCACCTGACTAGGCAATAGTATTTGAATAGAAAGGTGGCACTGGGTCAGGGTGACTCCAGCACAACAGGTGGCACACAGATAAGCAGGCTGCCCCAATTGTCCAAAAAACAGCATGGGATACCAGTGGGAGGACTTGGCAATAGTCACTGCAGGAGTAACTGGCATTCACACCTACTTTGTGGCAGATAAACTTATCTGCATCTCAGTAAATCTGCTTCCAAAGTGGCTTTAATAGCTTGCATTAATAAGAAGATGCATTGCAAAAACAATGGGGTTTGGTGGCAAGACACTTCCATTCCAAGCAATTGAATTCAACCTGAAGCACAGTTCAAGTGCAGAAAAGCTGTGACAGACAGAAGGCCTACAGGAAGCCAAATGAGAAGAGAGTAGAGCGTGAGCTGCTGCCTGTCCTTGGAGGATTTTAAAGAGGGTCGATGTGAACTGATCGAATCAAAAGTGAATAGGAGAGGTTAACGAATGCAAAGAACGGCATTTGTAATGTCTTCATTTTTCCATTACCTTTCCTTATTCTCTCTAGAGCACTGCTATTCCATCTCACAGCAATAAGCAGCTCAGCCAAGGACTGTCATTTCGTATTCTAGTCTGACCCAGTATTTTGCAGGGTGCCAAACAACCACAGTGTGGATGCCTCTACCCTCCCCCCAGCCCCAACACACAGAGGAGCATCTATGCAAAGCCTTACAAAGCCTTTCAAATGTCCTGCAAGTGGGACAAAGATAGGAGGAAATGAGATCTCTTCTCAGATTTCAAGAGTCCATTTAAATTTTATACTATGTGGGTGAACTGGGGTTCTCACCAGCAGGCTTTGGGAAATGAAATTTCTGCTTTTGTGTACCAGCTTGACTTTAACTCAGGAGCCCCATCACAGCTAGTATTTAACATTTGACTTGGAGACTGTTGGAGACGAATGTATTTGGAGAGTATTTTGAGGGACAGTGGCTTTCTTGTGGCCGGGTTGCAGCTGAATCTGAGCCTGTTCAAACAGGTGATCCTATTTCTAATCAGAGTGGGCTAAGGGCAGGACAAGCTATGGAGGACCAGCTCCCACTCCCTTCTGGAACAACTAAATGGTTGCCTTACAGCTCTTGCTCATACTTGTGCTGTGGTAAAGGATTTTAGCCTCTGGAGCTATTGATCCATCAACATTCATGAGCACAAAAGGTGTATTTGCTACAAAAGCACTGACCTGGGAAGATGGCGGCTTGGCCAGGCCAAGCTGGGGTGCACCCGCTGTGCCTTCCCTACTTGCCACTTGATAAATACCCCGCTCCTTCCCCCACCCTCCTGCCCATTTTCCACAGCAGAGAGCAGACACAAGGGGACCCTTTCATCTTGGCACATCCCCTTGCTGATTAATGTGATGCAATGTTCCCACAACACCACCACTATGCCGGCCACGTAATTAGGCAGGAGATAATGAATGCTTCAGAGACTATTCAGGCAGCAGTGCCCGCCTCCCCGCCGAACAAGCTCCTTTCTCAGCAGTGAAGCCAAGTGGAAGGAGCGGCAGCAGAAATGCCATTGGTGCCGCGCTTAATTGTGCGGGAATCAGGGGCTCTCGCAGCAGAAAATAGAGTCAGGGCCAGTGTGGGAGAGATGGGCAAGTGGATCGACTCTGATATCTTGGGGCCAAACTCTTTTTTGTGTCTTTTCATGTGTTTGACCTTATGGCAGGAGAAGCCTTAAACGTGCACATCTCTGGTTTTTTATGTGTGTGCCTTTTTTGTTTCAAATGATTAGGGAAAGACATCATTTAATAAGCATAGGAGTCTGTCTTCTCCATAACCCAGAGGCAAAGATGCTGGTGCTACTTAGTGGCCTTTGAAATGTGGGAAACACACTGGGGACACAATAGGCTTATTCTCTTTTAGGGGGCTTTACAGTTAAGCTGCCATTGTCTGGCTAACATTAGCAAGAAAGATACTCTCCTTTCTCCCCGACCTCTGTGTGGACTCTGAGAAAACAACCAATTGGTTTAAAATGCACTATCCAAATGCCTTCAGATCACGCGAGAATAAAGCCAGCAAGGAGTTGAAAGTCTGTCTCATCAGCTGGAAACCAATGAATCTACTGTCAAAGGTCTCAGCAGAAATTCAGTCTTCTGCTCAAATTGCTTTCGGCACTTTTTTATTGTTTTGTTCATTGATGCAAAATCTTTTTAGACCTCATGCCTGCCCATACTACCTACTAAATGTAAGTGGTGCAACCTGCTGTAAGCAACTGGCAAAACTCATCATAAGCTGACTTCAGTAGTTATAAAAGGGTAACTGAAGTTTTGTGCTCAGGACAAATAGGTAGAAAACAGCTGTTGTGATAGTGATGAATCAGGGAAGCTCAGTTTCTGTGAGGATTAGGTTAATTTCTGAGCAAAAGGTCACTGGAGGGTGGAGTACATCAGAAAGAGGAATTTACAAGTTATAAAATAGAACAATTCATATGCACACTCACATTTAAGCCTGCTTCACTCCAACAAGCTCTAAAGCCATAATGTGTCCTTTTGTAAATAAGTAGGTTCCCAGGCAGACCCACTGATCACCCTACTGAATTAAGTGACAGACTCTTTTGTGCATCCCTTCTTGAATGACAGATGGATGCAAGTTATATTATTCCATTGCTTAAACACATTTTCTAATCAATTTATGTATAATGTGCTGCATGTCACTGCTGTGCATTTTGACTCTGCATCAGAAAATTCTTAGGCTGTCCCAGTATCTATAGTGTAAAGAAAAGAGATTTCACTGGGATTTCACTTCCTATCGTGTTGCAAAGTAATAGTGGAGTTGTGACCAAAAAAGAAAAATATGGCAGGGAGAACAGCTCTCACTAAAGAAAATCAGTTCCACTGGTATCTTCACCAAGCTGCCAGTGGTGTGCATAGTCGTGTGCCTCTATGTCACACAGACACACTGCACTCGTTTGTGCCATGCTGTTGTGTCCTGAAGCAGATGCACATCGTCTCACTGTAAACCCCGGATCATGTGTCATTTATTTCTCCTCCCTCTGTCACATGCACAAACAGGGCCTACAGACTCAGTGTGTGAAACAGAGAAGGGAAACAGATGACACGTGATGAGAGCATTACAGTGCTTCTAACGTTGATGGTCAGCATTTTATTGGTGTCAGGGACTCAAAGGTTAAGCGGCAAAAGAACAACTGAGGAGCCCTGTTGTTCCTGCCCAGAACTGGGAAAGAACTCTGTACTGAAAAGAGATTCAAATGTTTTCCATCTGTCTGTGCTATTTGCTGGCACGGAATAATGCTCTAACACCAACCTAGCTCTATCCTTCTCTCAGCATGATGTCCTCCAGAGAAACATAAAGACAGCGTCAGCATTTACTCTGATTTCTGACCTGGGCCTATATTGAAGAGTGCTATTCCTGTGAATCAACCAGGCTGAGGTAAAGGTATTTGATTATCTTACTGACAGCTCAAGGCAACATCCTATAGCAGTGAGCATGTCCAACAGGTTTCAATAGGAATGAAAACAAGCACAAGTCATGCAGGATCTATGAGACCAGCTTACTCTCATAAAGTAGGGTATCTCCTTGTGATATCTTTCTTCCCACTGCCTAAGTTAACAAAGCAAATTGCATCAAACTCCATCATGCACTGCACATCTGGGAGTGAATTTTCCAGGACAAAAGCCATTCAGTCACCAAGAGTTCAGTGTCATGACCTTTCTCAAAGCAACCCACAAAGAGATTGGCACTTCTGGAATTATGTGATTTTGACAACATCTGGAGTTCAGTTGTCTCTGGTAAAACAGATGTTTCACTTCTGCTGATCACAAATTTCTCCCCATGTTCACCATTCTGAGTTCTGTTTCAGGCAGTATTCAGGCAATAAATGAACATAAATTTACTTGGAAACAGTTCCAAAGAATCTGCTATGTTAACTTCAGAATGTTTTGCTGCTTTACTTGCTCTTGACAAGCTCTGAAACCCATCCAGATCTCTACTTGGGATGGAATCTCTTGCATTTTTTATATTGGCCCAAGTGATGTGAGGACCATCCCAGTGAAATGCTAATAGTGTAGTAGGAAGAAAAAAGGTAAAGGATGAGTCTGTCTCTTTTTCCCTTGCTGTTACTCTTACAAGGAAAGAGTAATGCAGCAACCTACGCTCCCAAATTGTGCTAAACCTGGGCCGTATTCCACTCTCTCAGGGCTGTTGCAAAATATATCAAAAGAGAAGTTAGGTAAGAATAATGATACAAAGTAGCACCACGATCATGGAGCCTTTGCTGGGCTCTTGCTGTGGCTTGTGTAGACGCATAAGTTCCTGCAGAGAGAATGCAGTGTGTTAAGAAGTCAATAGCATAACAGTTCATAATTAAATTTTCGTTTGCTTTGCATTTTACTCTTTTAATAAGACTGGAAAGCTAAAAGAAGCTCTCTTCTGGCACAGCATAAGAGGTTCACCAACCATTTCTGGAGTGTTTCAGAGTTGGGGAACATCAAAACTGGCACAAGAAATCATACTAGGAGAAAGAGGCATGGCCAAAGTACCTCTCCAGCAAACCTCAGCACCTAGGGCAATATTTCCACACAGGTCTAAGCAGGTGGAACAGATGCCATTTGTGCCAGGTAGAGTGCCATGACTCTAGGATGACAGTTTTGCTGGGAAATAGAAGAAAGTAAAGGGAGCAGCAGGAGGCCTGGCATGGTATTGAGCTCAGTCCTGACTCTGCACCTCAGCTCTGGCATCAGTACAGTCCTCTGGCCCTGTGCTCCCTGTGCTCCCTGTCCTCTCATGCCCAGTACAATACCTTTAAAACTACTGACTCACACGCATGGCCCAGAACAGTCTTGGTTTTACCTGTGTTTGGTTCTCCATGCAGCACTGCATGGTCACGTTCTTGTATAAAAACCTCTCTCTTAAGTGCTGCAGTTACTCTCTGTCTTAGCTTTGCCTGACAACCCATTGCCCACCTGAGAAACGCATTTCCACTGCCACTAAGTACTTCCTACTAGTACTTCTTCCTTCTACTAACTTCACCCCAGTATAAAATTTCCCTACCTTAAAACCAAACTGGACCAGGAGGAGGGCTCTTGGAAAAAAACCTGTGGTTTTAGATAAGCAACTGCATAATGAGCTGAAGAAAGAGCACAAAAGAGGGGCGAAAGCAAGCTTACAGCCAGCTTCTGCACTTGCCAGCCACAGCAGGCAGGTGCTTTGCCAGAGCTGATAGTTCATAAATCTGGGGACACCAAAGAGTTAAAAAGATTTTCAAGGAAAGCTGGCTGATGAGGGAAGGGGAAAAGAGGAGGAGCAATCCTCTTGTGCACAGATTTTCCAGAGCCTCCAGAGATCAGTAAGCCCCAGAATGCTTTTCTTTTAGATGTTTTAATTTAGGTGGTTGGAATCTAAATAGATAATGATTTACCCTAAATCTGATGTATGGTGACAGGATAGAACTTGTCATAGCAATCAGAACTGCAACAAATGACTGAAATTCAACCCTTAGATTCAGCCTAAAATACAGCCTGAGAGTAAGTGAATCTTAGAGTCTTATTCAGAAACAAGCAGTTATTTGCTGTGAATCATTAAAAATTTGAGATCTGACAAGGTACCGAAATAGCTCAGATATGCACCTATATGTGTCACACTTACTCATATATTACCAGTTCCTGATAGCCAGCCTTTCTCTTGTTTAATTTCATCTCACTACCCAAAGATATGCCCCTTGTGCATTTATTTTGTTAATGAAATGCTAGCTTTATTGGAATATCAGCTCTGGGGTTGCCAGGACATAAAAAAAAAGAACAGCCATAAACTATGTTCATTATTATGGCAGTGCAATGCCAGGTCTGGTACTGCTTCCAAAAAGTAGGAAAGGGAGAATAGAACTTAACATGTCCCTGACCTGTCCAGAGGCTCGAAACAGAGAGCTTTTATTTTATTTGTTTCTACAGTGACTCAGTCTGTAGTAACTGGGTTAAAGTCCACTTAGAAACGAATAGAACAAAAGGCCTCCTGTTAGTGCTGGACATTTTCCCTCTTCAGATATCACCAGAAGAATTTTTTAAAAAAAAAGAAAAAGAAAAAAAGCCCTCTAACAGAATGCAGGAAACCACAAGCTTATGGGAATGTAGCAGCACTTTGGAAAGGAAAACACTGCCTCAGACTTTCATCTGCAGGGCTTGCACTTTTTTTCCCATTTTTTCCTTACCTTCTTTTCATCTCCTTACAGCTAGAAGCATTTGCCAGGTCAACACACAGCCTGGAGGAAAGGCTGGTGGGGAGTGCAGTTAAGTTGCAAGGGGCCATTGCCAGATCCCAGACAGAGAGGAAAAAAATTGGCTCGCGCAGAAGGACTCCAGCATAGGGAGAGAGAGCTTTGGTGCAGCTGGAACTTGCAATAGTTACTTGCCAGACTCAGGGTCTTAGCAGGGTCAGAGTCCTGGATCCTACAAGGGGGGG
>VYXF01000205.1:0-12426 GCA_013397295.1 Polioptila caerulea
TTTCTCTGCTATGCCGTGGGGTCTCTCCAGGGGCAGTCAGTGTTCTCCAAACTGTTGTGGTGCGGGTCACCCATCCACAGGGAGCAGCCCTGCAAGGACAGGCTGCTCTCGTTTGGAACCAGGGGCCTTCCAGGTCTCCCACTGGGTCACAGCTTCCTCTAACACAGCCCCGCTCCGGTGTGAGCTCTCTTCCCACAGGCTGTGAGTGGATCTCTGAATGCCCCTTGGACTTCATGCATGACAAGGGGACAGTTTGTTTCACCACAGTCCTCCCCACGGCCTGCAGAGCAATCTCAGCTCTGACACTGGAAGCACCTTCTCCCCTCTTGCTTTTCTGGCCTTGGTGCTGCCATATTGTTTTCCCTCATATGTCCTCACTTCCTTCTCTTCTTTGACTAGAAGAAAAACTACTGCTTGTAGGTACCACTGCCTACAAGCTCCACTGATTCAAAGATTCTTGCAGTGCTGAGAGGTCGATCTCGCCTAGGTTCCACTCTGGGGAATCACTCGCTGTGTTTTCCCCGCTGACCATGCGGCCCCATTGCCCTTGTGCGGGCAGTGGCGGCAGCCGCGGCGCTGGCGCTGTTTAATGCCTCTCTTCGTGCGGGGCGCCGGGAAAGGGAAGGCGCTGTCCCTGTGCCCTCAGCACGGCTGGCTGGGGGTGCCCGGGCAGGCAGCGCTCGCTGCGGGCCGTGCTGAGATGGCGGCGCTTCACCACTCGTTGCACTGAGACGGCAGCAACGCCTCCCCACCCCTGGAGAACAAACTATGTGTGCGCTGTTTTGATTTTCTTCTTAAATATGTAATCACATAGGAGTTACGAGCCTCTGTAACTGGGCCAGCAGCATGGCCGTGTCCAGAGCCATCAGAGATTGGCTCTGTGGGACATGGTGGAAGCTTCTGGAAGCTTCTCACAGACGTGACCCCTGTGGCCCCTGCACTACCAAAAACCAGGTTGTGCCCAAGCAAATACACACGTCAGAAGGTGATGATTTAGGTGGGTCTGACTTGGAGAAGGGGAATAATTAGCAAATTATGGTGACCTTAGGGAAACTGCAGATGAACTCTCAAAAGTGATCAGAGGAACTGTGCGTCTGAATTTAATGAAGCAGCATAATTCATTCTGGATTTGCTATGACATGGAACATTTTAAGATTTATGTGCCATACATGAACAACCACAAGTATTTATTGCAGCTGCCTTTATTTTTGAGGAGCTGCAAACGTGCTGTGCTCATCTGAGGATAGGGACTTGTTATTCCCATCTCTTGCTCTGACAGACATCGTGGATTAAACAAGTTTTTTGCATTTGGAACTAATGAAATGCTGGATAATCAGTAAAAATGAAAGTGAGAAAATCAACCTAGGTTAATTTCACTTAGTATTGGTAGGCAGCAGTGGAATGTTGCAATCGATATTTGCTTTGATCTTGCAGCATAGAGTAATGTTTTTGATTTGTTTACTTTAATGTCGGGCCTATTTGTGATGAAACAAATCTTACCTGCTCTTTTAAACTAAAATATGGTTCAGCCAATGCATAAAACATTTTAAATGCTTGGCTTCTCTTGATAGCACTGTAATGAGGCTGGAAATGTAGCTATCTGTAGGCATCGTACAAAGGCTAAGTATAGCTGTCAGGGTACCAGCAATTGCCTTGGAAAACAGATTTCTGAAACATGCAGGGCTCTGCTGAGTGCTGAATCATTTCTGCTTTCCCTGTGAAAGATTGCTGGAGACTGCACTAGAGCAGCCAAGTGGCCTGGTTTGTAACAGGAGGGACCTGTGCCTCAGCAAAGGATGAACTCCTCTGTACCAAATTAATGGCTTGTGCACAGCGTGATCAGCTGGGAGAAGCTGTATGGACAAAACAAGTGCAGCAAACAAAACATGTTCTAAATTAATAACTGTTCTAAATTAACAACCGTGCAGCAGCTCCAGACTTAGGGAGGAGAAAAAACAGAGGGTGAATGATATAGCTGCTCTTTGGTACAACAGTTTGAAATAGTTTCTTAGAGAAGTCAAATTTAGATGCCCCTCATGTAGTTTTCTCAGCTCAGGGTCACAAAATTTACCAGAGCTTTTGTCATTATCCAGGAAAAAACCAGTTACATGGCCTGAAAGACAATTTACACAGCAATGATAGCTTCTCACAGAAATGACTGACATTCCTTAAAATACAGTCAGGAATGTGTGTCACCAGGGCTGAAATATGTGTGCTTCTCTGAACCAGCCTGTTGTCTTTAAATATGTGAGTATTTATGTAAAGGGATCTTTTGGAATCTTTGTAAGTGATTTAAGAAGTGCCAAGTTTTAGTAAATTCTGCTTTCACTTTTTCTGTAATACACTAAAGACACTACAGTTACCTATGTGGATTTTTTTATAGTAACCACCACCAGTTTTCATCTCAGTCAGTGAAGTTGCAATTAATCAAAGGCTTGACCTTGCATAATGTTAACTATCACAATAAATAAAGTACCAATTAAATGTTACTGAGAGGCTTTCAAATAAATTAATGGAATATTAGTTGAAAATTGTAACTTTTGCTTGAAGGAACAATCCTTTCTCTTGAGAATGGCTACACTGAAGTTAGTAAATAAGCCCAGGAATTTAAGTAAATACATTAACACAGTTATTTAAAGAGTTAGCTGAATTGCCTCTTTACAAATAGAATCAACGTTTTCTTCTGTTGTTTATTACTCACCTGTGGGAGATTTTGGAGAAGTGATTTATTTCTGTCTTCTGAGGATGAGTATCAAAATTGTATTCTTTGTATTTACTTTTACACTTGGTATTGTCAACTGTACAGAATTTGGAAAATTTAATCATGGAGCCCTCTCCATGAAGTGGCAGCCCACTGCTGACATTTCAGTAACAGAGGATGCTTCTCCAAGCTGCTTACAACCTGGCTGGGAATAGCATCCTTCTTTTCCCTTGGCCCTGAAAGCATCTTGCAATTGCAGCCTCTGCTTTCAGATGTCTTAGATCATTATTCCCACTCAGATTACAGACCCTTCTAATTGGCTGAACTCATTAGAATATCGTGTCAGGCTTGCTGGCCAAGTACAATGATAGCATTTTCAACAGTGTAGGGCTGGATTGTGTGAGACATGTTATAGAGAAGGATTGTCTTTGATTCCCCCTTTCTGCCTAGTTTTGAAAGTGCTTCTTTCAAAACTTCTTCTTATTTTTTCTGTCAAAAGCAGTATTTCACATGCCTTTTTACTTTGGCTAGAAGTCATTCAGCAGGAAGGACTAAGGTGACTGGATCCTGAGCAGTGTGCTTTGAATCGTTCCTGACAGAAGATGCCAGCTCTTAGTAAAACTCTGCCATACAACGTATGTCAATACTGCTGCTTTCAAGAGGACTCTCGCTGCCAGTTATACAGTGGAGCAGTATGAATTATTGACAGGCTAAAGCCTTGTCTGGCACATGCTACCTGCTCCAGGTGCCTGTATCTGCAGATGTAGTAGACTGGATCGATTCCTCTTTTTGCTCCCTCTGTCTTTCTTCATCTCCTAATGCAATTGATCACTGCCCAGGCACTGTCTTCACAGAGTGTCCCTCCAGCAGCCACCTTGTGCCCTGTTTGTCACCTTCAGCTGACACTATTGATTGCCATTTTTCTCAGTCTCTCTTTTCAAAGCCTGAACACTAAACAAACCCACAGAGAGCTTAAGTAAGTCAAAAGGAAGAACTCCTTTCTTTCATTCTCCACCCTCAAAAAGCACTTAAATGTGTGTATGTGTTCTTCCTTCAGACAGATGTTATTTCTCCTTGGCTTACCTCATTTCCTGGGAAAAAAACTCCAGCAGAATCTCAAATATTAACACTGGCAGCTTACAGTCTTGTGTTTCTTCCCTGAGCCTCGGGGCATGCCTTAGGGAGTTTGTGTTCCCTTCCAAGCAGCCTTAGTGTGGTGCTTATTCCCTAGAGCCAGAATCACTGTTTAGCTAACAACCTCACTGCAGCTGGAAAGAGGGAAAATGTCTTGGATTGAGAGAGGCAGGCTGAGGATTTTCTGAGCTTGTTACTTGAATCTCACCCACTGTTCTGACAATACCAAAGATGATCTGAAAATCTGGAAGGAAAGGTGATGTCTTGGATTCTGTCATACCCAGTCATCAATGCTCTGTTTTCTTTTATGCTATCTAGAGGCTGATGTCAAAATGGTAACTAATTAAAAATGTTAGCATCTTTTCAACTTGAATGATTGCTCACAGATGAGGGAGGTAGCTGTCCTCAGTATTTTCATAGCTGGTTACTTTTAAGCCTGCTTGAAGTCTATGTTATATCAGATTTATCCTGAAATAAAGTATATCCACTAATTAACTACTTGCAGTTTTAGCTAAGGTGCCTTTTTCTCCCCCCTTTCCAAAATCTATATTTGTTCCCTTTCCTCTAGAAATTACGGTGAATTCACCTCACAATAACAGTAAGGAAAAAGGAGAAAAACCCCAAACCACCAAGCTTTTTGATTTGGATTCTTCAAAAAGTAACAGAGATTTGGGTTTTTCCTTGTATGATCATCAATAAGATCATTAATATCTTTGTAGTATTTTGATAAGGGATACCTAATTGCTGCTATTCTTGTTCATAAGAGGAAAATATTATTAATACAAGAAGTCCCCTTTTAGCACAGGTTGATCCAGAAGTTGGGATACTCTTTCTTTGCTTCTTTGGGTGCTGTTCATTCTTTGGAATTTGGAGTAGATTGTCTGTTTCCCCTAAGAGATATCCCTGTCATATGAAGGGTGGTTGCTTTTTTCTTCTCCCCAGTGTGTGTATGGCTCTGTTCCTACTGCCCTCACCACACACATCATCATCATCATCTTTTAATTATCCTTTATATTTAGGCCTGATTTGCATATCTATAAATTGGGCTGCTGTTCTTTGGCTTCTGTGGTTTACCAATTCCTTTGCACTAGAGAGATGTGTAGAATATAATTAAGTTCAGAGTTCATTTGTTCACACTGGGAAAATATAGAGAAAAATAATACTTTTATGTTTCTTATTGTGTGCTCTACTTTTACAGCATAAAATTGCCTCTCATGTTCTTGGTCCTTTATTTTTCTGTTTATTCTGTAATTCTACATGTGTCCTTGCCAGTATATTTCATCTTGTTGATCCAGACATATTTTGAATTTAGGTTCTGTTATTTCAGCATTGATCTTTCATCATTCTTGAACCTTAAACGTCCTGGCTGCGTCATGGCCAATCCAAGCACTCAAGCATCATGAAATAAAAGAAACCAGAAGTATTATCCTTTAATCTGCTCTTATATTGGATTTCATCTGAGCTACAGATTCAAGTTTTTAGCCCACAACCATAACAGTAAGAAACTTTGCATTAGTTTTTAGATAAAAACTGGTCTGGCCTAAAATAAAATTCCACAGCCAGTGGCTTAGTTATTGAACCCCTGTGATGGACACAGCCATAGATGTAATGTAGCAGGGATACATTTCCAGGCAAAAGTCTTTAGAGCATATTCTCCTTGTAGTGGTTAACTGGAAATAGATTGGAATCCTGCCATTGGAAAGTGCAGCACTATTTACCCTGCTTACAATTTCAATAACGAAAAGATTGCCTTGTGTAAACTCTAGCAATTATCCTGTATACATATATTTTTAAATAATCCTATTTAGTGTATGTTGACTCTGAGCAGCATGTAGTCAAGCCTGGATGGTTCAAATTATAGAGTGAAAAGTGTAAATCCCTACTCAGCTGCTATGGCTTAGAAAACTTATCTGTACTGGAGAGAAAGGGCAGCAAATGAAAATGCTTTTATGAGAAATCAATGTTTAAGAAATAAACTGATCCTCGTGCTCTACTAGACATTCTTTGTTTTAAGCTTTCTGGTAAACACAATGACTTTTTAATGAAAAGGAAAACAAAAAAGCTGCTTGGGTGTCTAATTAAACAAGAGTTTATTATTCTAAGTAAAAGATCCAGTTTCTATCTTCCATGTAGCTGATGTTTTTAAATGCAGACCTGGGGTGACTGTGATTTACAAACAGGAACATGGGAGAGAAATCCTTCTCAAAGGAGAGAGTGAATTGTTTAATTCCATTGCAATTATACAGACTGAGATCCCTATATGTATATTAAGGGTTTGGGTTTTTTTTCCTATTGCTGGATCCTTAATCACTTCCACACATGCCTTGCTGAGTTTCTTCCAGGCTGTATTTCTGTAGTGATGGCTGGGACACTCCACATCAGCTGAGGGACAGCTGAGGGCTGGAACAGAATTTAGTTATTTTCTCTGACTGAGAGATTACAGTATTATATCAAAAATAAAATGATTGTGATATATATGGAGATATTGTCTGTGTCTGGAAAATTTCCTTCAGTGCAAGATCCAGGGCAAGTCAGTGTCTCCCATGTTCAGCTGAGGTGGGAACCAGCTGCAGGTGTCCCTCTGGGTGGTCACAAGGTCCTTTGCAAATCTGTATTTTGGTCACCAGTTTTGGGTTTTTACCCTCATTTTCTCAGGAAGGGAGGGTAGAAGCAAGAGCTCAAGCAAATGATTAGACAGAGAGTGTGCAAAGAGGAAAATCAGGATTCAGAAATTCTGCTGCTGAAGAAACTTTGGTTTTCTTTCTTTTTTAGTCAGTTGGCTGGAACACAGTGAACTGACAGATCATTTTTCAGCCCCTACCTGAACATGCTGAACATCTGATTAGAAATTAGTGGCTGTGAGGATATGGGATGTAGTGTTGTCTCTACAAGCAAGGAGAATAATGGCAAGAACAGAGGTTTAGATTTTCCAGCAACAGAGGAGAAAGTAACTGGTGAGTTTCTGGTTTTGTGAAGAACTGCAGATCATTTTAATCTGCACTGTAAAATACTTTAACTGATGAAGAGGAAAGGGTATTTATTTTAGGGCTTGCCTCTAATCTCAGTTCTTTGGTCACCAGCAATTCTCATTTTTAAAAGGAGGTGGGGTAATGCAAAGTCTTCATAAGGTGCAGAAGTATAGTGAATGTGCCCAGAGTGTTTGTATTTAATCTCAGCTGCTCCTACCTTCTTTAAACTACGAGTGGCAGCATTAAAATAATTGCCTTGATTGACAGCTAGAGGATGTTTCTATTTTTATATTTTCCCTGGAAACAGCACAAACCTGCAGTTTGATAAGCACTCCTTGATTAAATACTGGCTGCCTGCTGTAACATGGGGCTATCCTGGGCAGAAAGGACACACTCCTGAGAATGGCTTCTTATGTTTGCAACCATTTAATTTGGTTCAAACATGGGAATCAACCAGACTGGACCTGCCAGTGTGAGTGTGTTTGTAAGGACTTGTTTGGGAATAGTGAGTGGGCTTGGCTGACTCCTTTGTCAGTCTCCAAGAAGCAATCTGTGCTTCTGCAACAGGGAGGACAAACTCCAAGGGTGTCCTGCAGGGTGCTGGGGTGTTGTACTACACCTGCACTCATTACAGCTCTGGACATACTCATGGAATTAATTTGGGCCAGCCCCTCTCTCTGTAAGTGGAGCAGTTAAAGACTTATTCCCACAATCCTGGAGATCACAGTGTTCTTTGAATTGCCTACAGTTAATGACAAATTTTAATAATTTTTCAAAAGCAATAGCCCAGGAGCAGTTAGAATTGAACAGGACAACAAACTTGCAATGGCACAGTCAATAACTGCACTTTCACATAGTATGTGATGCATTATGTGAATTAAGGGTATTTTTCACTTAGTAAGAATTGCAAAAAGTGATCTTTTACCCATCTATTGTAAATGATCAGCTAAATCTCAGAATAAAACCTACAAAAGGAGCGTTAAATAAGAAAGTTGTTTTTAACTTCAATTTGGTTAAGTTTTACTTAAAGGAATGTTTAATTGCTGTTGGAATAATACTTTTCTAAAAGGATAACAACCTCCTTTCATTCTGCCACAATAGAAATATTTAAGACTCACTTTTTATTTATGTCTAGATAATGTAAATTCACTAAAGTATTAAGTTGAAAGACATGATCAGATGATATTAAAATACCATTTGTATTTTCATAAAATGATCTTGTCAAAGAACAAAAGAACCTTTGTATGAGACTAAAAAAATGCAGTTTTTTGTAACCATATATTTAAAATGGCTAAACCCAGATATCTCTAAGGAAGCCAAAGCCTCCTGTTTCTAATTCCCAGAGTATGCTAATCTGGGCATTTCTTTCATATTTTCCAGAGCATTCTGCTGAAGTTAGAAAACTGGACAACTACTTTAAAATTAATAATAATAATAAAAAATTTAAATAATTTTAACCAAGTTAACCTAGGTTCTCTTAGACAGCTGTGATTGTGTACAACACACACACACCTTAATGTGAAGCTTTCTTTTTCCCTAAAATATATCTGTGTATCTTTCCCCACAGAACTGGACTAGAAGGAGCAGTTGCAAAGCTACTGGCAATTGTTTTTGTCTATGAAACCTGATTCTGCAACCCTCTGTGTGCATCCTGCAGGTGCTGTGGGTCTGAGAGTGCTCCACACTTGTTAGAACATTCCTCATGTGTGGCAAAGGCAATTTGCCAGCCTTGTGGGTTTGCTTTTATTAACCCCTGAGGCCACTGAGAAGATTATTCACAGTCACTCATGGAGTATAGAATGATCAAATTTGTGTGCAATTAAGTGTGAATATTCTATTTAATTCTGTAATAGCAAGCTAGCTTTGGAGATTGGATGTTTTAGACTACATTGAGTCCAGCAGATTGTCAGGTGGGAGTGTGGCATGACAATGGAAGCAATCAGCATAAGTCTGCTGACTTAATATGACTTAAATCAAATTGAGTTCCACAAAGCCTCACTTTGTCAAATGTTTTGAGGTTTCATTTAATTACATTTTAAAAATCCAACTTTACAAGCAGGATAACTGGTATTCAATTCCTCTTGGATTATAGTATTTTTCCAATAACAATTTATTTGATAGAGGTATTTACAGTAGGCTTGACTTTGCAACTCTAGTAAAAAACCCAATATTGTCATTACAACTTTTTAAAAAATTTTGTGCTGGGTACATGATTGTTTCTTAGCTGCTAACTGGCCTGGGGGCCTGGCTGGCTGCAGCTACATTGAAATAAACCCTCAGTTATCTCAGTGAAGGCAAAAGGGCAGCCTGAGATGTCCCTGGGCAGCATTTCCCTGTGTCTCAGGACAAAGGTGGGACCAGTTTGCTCTGAAACACTTCTGTGTTTAATCCCCAGAGAGAGTCATTACTGCATGACCCTGGGTGAGGAGATGGGGAACACAAGGTTGGCCCCAGGATCCCTCTGAATCACCTCCATGGACAGGCAGGTTCTGAGCACACACACACAAAGGATCCTTGCAGGCAGTTACCCAGGGAAAAGAGGAACAAAAGAAGCTGACTGCTGTGAGGAGAGCAGATGAAAGGCAGCAGTGGAGCTGGCCTCATCCTTATGCAGTGTGTGCACCTTTCCCATCAGCTGTAGGGCTGGAAAGAGGCTGGAACTGGAATCAGGCACTGACTCTCAGACCTAGCAAGGTTTGATAAACTGTTGTCAATATTTTCTATGATCTGGTCATTTGTTTCAGTAAATTGAATGACCTTAGCTTTAGGCTTTTTTTATTACTCATTTTGCAATTTTTGGCACATAGCAGAAGAAACAAGGTAAGTCAGGAGTGCCTTTATTCTCTTGCAGTGCACCTGAATGTGCATGTTTGGTTTTGTGTGGAAACTCAGAGAAGTTAGTGGCAAAGCCCTGGGTTCATGGGGTTCTGGAATGTTTAAATAATGTTCCAGATTATACTGGTGGTAAATGTATTCCATAAAAACATCTAATGCAAGTTCCTTGCAAAAGAACAACTTCTGGCAGATTTTCTGTGGTACAGGTTAGCTTGTACCAGGTTAGATGTAACATTTGGAAACAATGGTGTATTGTATACTATCAAAAAAGAGAATGAAGATGTAAAGATAATTTAAATTTTTATTTATTTTACTGGGGTTTTTTGTTGTTTTTGTTTTAATTTTTAAAAAGCTATTAGAGAAATTTTCTACTGCAGCACAGCAGTTTTAACCTGTATTGTATCATGGCTGTTTTTATTTCAGTTAAAGCTGGACACAGTCCTTGACTATCATCCTGCCTCAGATAGGTCAGCTGTGGTATTTTTTCCTTCCAAAGCAGATTATTGTTTCATTTACTTGGTAGTTACAGTTTTCAACAGCAAAAATATTTGCTCGTGTAGTTAATACCAGTCTATTACACCATTTAACTCATTGGCATTTTCCTCTTGACATTTCACCATCAAACAAGTTTTTAGCTACGGCTGATAATTTCTAATGACTTTGGAAATTGTGATCCAATTTACAAGGTGTTGAAAGCCTCCCCTTTGATTTGCCATAAGTAAACTATAAAACAAACAAATCATCAGTTTTAAAAATGTCACTTATTAAATTTGTCTGTATGGCACTTTCACCAAAACTCTTGTGTCAGGGAGACTGATGAGGGAAACCAAAATTGCTGGGAAGTCAGCAGAAGACATAAAACAGCCACTCCAGGCAGCCAAGTCCACTTTGGTTTTGTTACAAAGCAGGACAGGGCCACAAATGTTAATTTAGAGAGTGATGAATGTTAGCTCTCAGTTGTGTCTGAAAGGCCTGGTAATTACAGCTCAGTGAGGGTTCCCTTTCAGGGAAGGACTGCCAGAAACTCCTGGTTTGATTAGGCATGAGTCAATTAATCTCTTTACTTTTGGGTTCAGAGGTAAAAATGAAGGCGATGATGGGATGGCTCTGCCTTCACTGTGCTGCTTTCTCGTGCTGTAACCCCCAGCTGTTTCCTGGGGTGTGTTTGTTTGTGCATGTCCTCTTAGCACAGCAGGTTCTATTTCATGTGGGCAGCGTTCTGAAGCAGAAAAGAATTACCCTCAGGTTTAATTATCTTTTAGCTACTGTCCTTCTGTCTGATGAAAAAGAATTGTTAATGGTTGTCTATATTTGAACTTTGCCCAGCTGATATCAGGTAAGTTCTCCAGAGGTCTCTCTGGTGTTGATAATAGTTCCTGACCATAATCCCACGAAGGCAGAATTTGTTTGTCAGTCATGCTAAAATGCTTTGTCATGAACCCTCTACAACAGGGTGATTGTATTTGGATAGCAGGGGATGTGACCCACTGGCTCCTTCCAGCATGGTGGGAAGAAAGGCAGAAAATGTCAGCTCCAAGGGGACTGATGCCAGTTCTGAAGAATATGCAAACCCCTTTTATTAGACACATGGCTGAATTGTGTTGGTATTTTCTAGCACAAAGATACATGATTAGAAAGCATTTAATATTATGCTGCATATCTAGTCTGGCTAAAAAGCTAGAGTATCAGCAACTATAGGAAATATGATGATGATAAGATGGATATTCAGCATGACGTGTTCTGTTTATGTTGTTGTGATGGGGTGGAGCAAGCCTTTGCCATGGGATATAAAAATCACTAAGAAAGAAATCTACATACTTAAAGAGCTTAGGTACCCATAGTTTCTCCTTTAGTGAATGACATTTCTCATGTTTCCACAGTAGTTCCCTGTATGAAAATGAAAAATGAATGGCTTAAAGCATGAATGTAGCCATATTCCATTGGAAGGAAACAGTCACTGGAAACAACACTACCTTTATTTCCTCAATGTCCTAAGTAGACTTCCAAAGCAATTTTTTTTCCTAAACTAGAGTTTGTAATTCTTTTGGAAGAAGCTGCCTTCCATTTTGGTGCTATTCCTCAGTCACAGGGTTATTAACACTTTGTCTAAACCTTGTACTGCACATGAAGATAAAGACTGTGCCAAAGAAGGCCCGGGTGATAAGCCAGCTACTGTCTTTGATACCAGGAAACTCCTAAATCACTCTGTATGAAAGGCATTTAATGCACCCTGCACTTGGTATCCCTTCCTTGCTTACCTGGGAAATTGGTGCAGGACAGCTGCTTTCTTCAGAGGAGGTCCATGTCCTGGTACCCAGCTAACCCAAGGACAGCAGCAGATTTACAGGAGGAATCATTAGTGGGGAGCTGAGAGTGAAGAGGGAGCTGCCAAGGGAGGAGAGTGAGAAATCAGTGCAGGGAGAAGGAGTGTCAGGTATTAGATGGAGCTTTTTGTCAGGCATGATTTGATAGGGAGAAAAATAGCAAAAAGGGAGGTGAATATATGTAAAAGATATGCAGCATCATTCACAACTCAAGGGCTGAAACAAATGATGAAGTCACATTTCTTGTTTTACCTAGGCAATCTATTTGTCACTGCCTTGTTTGTGTGTGCTTAAGAAAATACCACTATATTATCAGCCACAATAAATAGGGTACCATAACTATGCCTTTGAATATCCTAAATACAAAATTATTGAACCAAACTTGGGGACTTAATCTTAGGGACATGTTTATATCAGCTGAAGCTGCCAAAATAAACATGGCAAAAAAAAAAAAAAAAAGGGG